>OZ026612.1:8437677-9037677 GCA_964020975.1 Hermodice carunculata | reverse complement strand
TTTTTTTTTTTATGAATTTTTTATGTGGTTTTGTTATTTTTCACTTGTTCTCAGAACTGTCACTCAGATTAAAGTGAAATGTGATGGATATGTTCTTGTGGAAGGGTCAAACAAAGTTGTTTACTGGGTGGCACTGCTTTAGATTCCTGATTTTTAAGTATTTTCAACTCGGGTACTTATCGATCAATGCAGCTTTCCTATTGATTACTATGTAAGTCAATGGGTATTCTAGTGCTAATTCACAACTGACACAAAATTTACTGTTTACTTGATAACTTGAGATCTGTTTTGAGTTAGTGCAGTGATGCTGCACATGTTAATGTTTTTGTATGAAGGTCATGCTCAGACAGTACATGAATGACTTTGACCTCTTTTCTGGGGTCACAGTGCAACATACATGAATTTTACTCTTCATTATAACTTGAGAACTACTTGAGCCTTGATGTTGCACATGTTAGTGTTCTTTTATAATGGTCAGACTTACTCAGAACATGGGTGACCTGGATCCTTTTTCAAGTTCATAGATCTGCATGTGTGATGAATGTCAAGATCAGCTGAGCATGGGCTGTTCACACAGCCCTCTTGTTTAAAGTTAAATTGGATACCTCTTTTGTAATTAGGCAGTGGCAGCACTGCATTTTCCACTTCTAAAAAATCGTTGCAGGGAATTTTTTGATTTTGAAAATGAATGTTCCATGGTTTTTTACCAAATTTAAGAAAGAGATGATGATGCAGTATTTTATTATTTTTTGATGAAAATTTCACTTTATTTAATTGAAAAAATGAAATTTCTTCTCAAAAACTGCTAAGCCAATTGTTTTGATATTGCATACAGAATCGTCTGAGATTATGCAGTTCACAGTTTGAACATTATGTGGTGCTGCATGTTTTTCTATTTTGTTTTTTTTTTTTACATGGGGGGGGGGGGGGGGACGAAATATCAAAATGCTCAAGGGTGTCAAGATGTCACCCGGCATTTTTGGGAAGTATATATCAGGGTCTCTGAAAATCAGTTAAAAAAAACTATAGACAACAAATGCAGGTTCAGCCCTAATCTTACATTTAGCTGCCGGACTACTAGGACGATTTTGATATTGGTGGGCCACTTACAGGATTATGTAATGTATGAGTCAAATTAGACCACTCTGGCATCCTTAATGTGTGATAGATCTTCATGAGATTTAGTGGGGTTGTGCTGGAGGTCAAAGAGCCTGCAGATGAAAGTTGCACATCAAATTCTACTTTATGACCTACTTTTTTGGTCAATGTGATCCAATGATTGTGTGACCTTGGCATATTTCTTAAGGTCATTAAGCACTTAAGGAAATGACATTTAAATTTAATATATTGATCAAGATTAAGATGAATCATACCAAATGTACCACAAATGTGTGTCATGTGTAAGTTTGATATTGCATAATATAGATGATCTTGATTAATTTCTCAAGGAAATGGAGGGAATGTTTCTCAGGAGATGATTTTCGGTGATGGTCATCAGATTGTATGTCAGCAGAGCATTAGGCACATGGGCCTCTTGTTCTGTGAATACAGTGCCTGTATTTTTGGCTGTTCTGTCAGTAAACTGTCCAAATGAGCAAAATTACCAAAGGCAATGAATTTTACCATGCCATACACTATATTGTATCAGAGTGTTTACTAGCCACTGCAAAATTTGGATAATCTTTGGAAAAAGTTTATGACCATACCACATGCTGAACTCACCATTAGTTTGCTCTGTCCTAGCAACCTTCACTGTTACTTAAAATTGCTGTCTGCTCCATATGACCACAGTTTGCTAATTAGCTCCTATTGATATTGTCATTTTTTTTACACTAACTCCTTTCACTTCAGCCAGACTTCCTCCCTCCTGTGATACCATGCCAGTGTCAAACTGATCAGATTTCCAGGAGAGAAAAAGATTACAGTGAAAATTGTTTTGAGAGACCACTGTGAGGAAAGACCACCTGCCTTTTCAGACCATGTTTACCATGTCCCTTTGGCCAACTTTCCCATGTTATTGCACCTCTAGTGAGACCACCTGCCTTACCTGACCACTTTTTGACCTGTCCTAGGGTGGTCTCTTAAAGCAGGTTTTAATGTATCTTGAAATTATGAGTCCAGTTGCACATCAAAAGAATTTGTTGGTTGTCTTATTTTTTCCAGGACTTGTGTTCCTCATGATAATTATAACTGGAAAATATATTTCATGTGGTGCTTTTAGTATGCAAAGATACTATCCAGTGGGGGTGGGTTAGCCACACTCAGACTGTAGCCTGCACTTTAATGTTTCAGTAAAATTTAGCCTTGTACAACAGCACCAGCTTTGTGACATACAGGTCTAGCCTACATTCACAGCAAGTTTGAGAAAAGTCCAGCCATAGGTTTACGAGAAGTAAAAGCCACAGAAATACATTAAAAAAAAAAAAAGAAAAGAAAAAGAAAATAATTTGTTTAACAAGTTTTAGTCTAGGGCCCGGAAGTGTCCCCTTCTAATTTTTTAACAATAGACCGAATGGTTCTTAAGACCATTGAAATATTATTCCAGATGTAATGAAAACAAAAATTGTTCGATAGCATAAAGTAAAAAGTCTGCTTAAAATTGGGGTGGGTGTATGCTACTGTACAGACGTAGGTCTGTCTTTTTTTCCTGCTGTAGTGATTGCTTGTGTTTAATGGTATAGCATGTGTCAGATAAATGTCAATCCCTGAAACGGGGGGGGGGAGTTTTTTTTTTTTTTTTTTTTTTTTTTTTTTTTTTTTTTTTTGAGTGACCAGTCCCTTGGCTCTGCTTATAATCTGCCTGAAGCTACTCACCTTTTGGTTGACCATGATTGTGACCTTGGGGTCTGGGTCATCCCTGTATATTATAAAGTATCTGTTTGCATCTTGATGCCTCAAATTTACTGAGTCCTTCTTGAATTCTTCCTGTAGGGTGAAGAAAAATAATGACAATGGTGATGAGAATGATGATGAGAATGTGACCCTATGGAAATGTCACATTCATATGATATTATTTCAAAGAAGTGAATTTTTTGCGTCAGGAAATATTATATCTGGGGTGTCATTACTGAGCATCATAAGACAAAACTATCACACCAATGTAGTCATTAGTGAGAATCATAATACGGCACTAACACACCAATGTAGTCATTACGGGGCATCATAATACAGAAAATTCACACCAATGTCCAATGAAAGACAGGAAATCAAATTTAAATGTGCTAAACTGATCAAGAAAAATGCCATATTGATATCCATTGCTAGCAAATAAACATTTTTATTGCTGAAGTGTTCAAACTAATCAAATGAAGTAAGTACATGGTTGCATTTCTGTGACACATACAGCAATGCACTGATTTTCATGGTTACCAGTATTTAAAAAAAAGTAAACTTACATCTAACTGCTCTCTCATTGCCGTAAACCCACTGCTGTTACTTTTTCCGCGGGTAAAATTCACATTGGTCTGCGGAATAAAATAGAGGCTCCTTGATTACATCTCTCTTATAGCAGTAATATTTTTCATGACAAACAGCTCATCAAATATAGCCTGTTGGATTATACACATGGTATGAAATGTTGGTCGGTAGATTATATACAAAATCAGAGGACTGTGGCAGTCATGTGCTCAGCTCACTCTACATTCACAGACTGAAATGGTCCCATGACCCTTCTGTAGCATCATCGTCATCATCATCACTGTTTGCAATATCACATTCTTCACTCGCACATGTCTGGAGTCAATTTGGAGAATGACAGGACAGGATCCAGTTTTGTCAAGATGAAAGCTATTTCATCAATTTCACCTGTCAAGATCACTTGAGACAAAAAACGATCACACCAAGCGAAACCTATGGGCACCTTCCAGTCAGTGTTCCAAAGTAACCTTGGGCCTTGGATCCACCATTACTGAGATATACATGTACCATATTCATTCCAATTGTAGCACACCCCCTACTTTTTAATCTTAGGGATTTTATTAAAAATTAAGTATTTTTTAAATATTTTTTTAAGTAACTGCTTCTGATGAAAGAAGGGGGTTCATTTTTCTTGTCTTGTGCTATATGGATTCTATAATCAGTGTAATTGCTTGTGGTATTGTAAAATTAAGACATATCATTATTACAAAACTCCGCGAAAACCACGTCTGCTCCAGGAAATCTTTGCATTAGCACAGAGTGCTACTATTGGAATGAGTACGGTAAGTCAGGATGTCACAGTTGATTCTATTTCCACAGTAAATATGCTTACGTGTATACTTACAGTCAATGAAAACGCACAGCACGCTTTTTTTTTTTTTTTTTTTTTGTATTGTGTTCATACATTACCCATTCTACCATATAGGGAAACTCCTTCAACATTTTACTGGGAGTTATAATGCTCAAGTGCATTGAAGCGTGACATAGAGTGGCGTAACGTTTTGTCAGTGTCGTACAATTCAAAAATCGCATTTTAGTAGCATGTATGGCCACCAACAGCAGGCACAGAGGTATTGCATCTGCAGCAAATGCTTTGAATCGGACACTGTATTTTGTAATGGATGTGGTCTCATGCACTCTCCTCTGCATCAGTTGTCATCTGGTTGGGTACAGCATCGTTCTGGAAAGTCGCTAGGCAAGTCAGTCCAACAGATACTCAATTAAAATGCTGGTCAAGTCAAAACACCAACATTTCTGGCCTTGAAAAAAGCTGGGTCACATGGACGATGCGCAGACATGCATTAAATTTCTGGAACAAGTGTGTGTCCGGGTGGTTCTGAAGAAAGGATAGGATATGTGGTTGAAGAATTTTGCGGATGTACTGCTGCTGAGTGGTCAAGTTGTCATCCACCACCACACAAACACTGAAACACATTGACAGTACACCAGCCCAAATCATGATGTTGGCAATTCCCCATCAGATGACTTTACGTACATGTACGCAGCAGTCAGCATACCTCTCATCACATCCATGCCACACACATTGCCAGCCGTCAGACCTTTCTAAGCAAAAGGGTGATTCGTACTCTAGCCCCGTGTTGCTGGGAAACAGGACTATGCCTCCATCATGATGAGGACACTTGCAGCAATTATGTTACCAGAAATAACATTTTCTACCTTACAAAATGAAAATGTCTGAATATTTTCAAGCATCCTATATGTTTTGAAGCCAAGTGAATAACTTCTGTCAAGCATTTTGCTTTCTCAGACTGCTGCTTTCTTTTAAGAAACACATTTTGCCCTGCATAGTACATGAATCTGCCCCCTATCTAGTTCCTTACAGCGGGATAGGGAGCAGCATGCATCTTAAGGTACATATGAATACCTCCTATTGGCCAAGTGTTTTTGGAGAAGGACATTTTTGCAGATTTCATCATAAATTGACTATAATACACAAGAAATTTGTTTGAATACTCGCAGCGCCACGTCTTGGACAAATTAAGGTCTAGAGTTCCCCCAAAATATTCCCATGCAAATTGGGAGCAATCGGCCCAGCAGTGTCCGAGGAGATTATAAAATATTTTGCTAAAAAATTAATAAAATTCGTAACAAATCAAAACACAAGAAAACAGGAGGGCTATCTGAACAACCCATGCCCAGCTGACCTAGAGATTCATCACACTTGTGATTCTGTGAACTTGGGATACGATCAAGGTCAGCCATGTACTGAGTAATTCTGACCTCTATGGAAGAACTCTTAACATGTGCAACATCAAGGTCCCAGTTCAAGTAATTCGTAAGTTATAGTGAAGTGTATAATTGATGTTTGTTGCAGTGTGACCTGAGGAAATGAGGTCAAGATTGTCCATCATAGAGAAAGGTTAACATGTGCAACGTCAGTGTCCCAACTCAAAATAATACTCATGTTGTCAAGTGAACAGTAAAAAGAATCACAATTATAACCATGTACAACATCAAAGTCCAGGCTGAAATAGTTTTCAAGTTATCATCTGTTGAGTTTAATACACCTTAGTGACCCTATGACCTTGAGAATAAGGTCAAGGTCACCTATATACTGTCTAAGTCCCGATGTCGTGCCCTGAAGTGTTCCTATGCAATTTTGAATCAATTGGCCAAGTGGTTTTGGAGAAGATTTTTTAAAGATTTGGTCAAAAAATGAACACACACACACACACACACGCAAATTTAAAAAATCATAAATCATTGGAGTATGACCATTTCCAAAAAAAAAATAAAAAAAAAAAATAGGTAGACATTTATCAAAGGTACATCCCTACCAAGTTTGACACAAATCTGACCAAAAGAAATCTAAGTTATAACCACAACAAGAAATTCTCATGTTAAACTTTCCTATTAAAACTTTTTAAAAGATTTTTTTTGAATCACAACAAATCCAAAAATCACTGAAGCATGACCATTTAAACAAACCTGATAGAGACCCACCCAAGGTACATTGCCACCAAGTTTGAAATCAATCTGGATGAAGGTTTCGCAGAAGTCAACAAGGTACAAAAGCATTAGAGCGCTAACTGACTTACAAAGTAATCGATAGGAAACGTACATTTACTGATAAGTACCCAAATTGAACAAGAGGACTGTGACAGTCCTGTGATCAGCTGACTAAGTCACCCTATGACCTTGCAGATAAGGTCAAGGTCGCTGACCTGTTCTGAATCTAACTCTCATATAAGGCCATCCCAATGTGCAAGATCAAAGTCACAGTACAAATAGTTCTCAGGTCATCACGCAACCAGTAAAACTCATGTTAATGACCCTGTGACCTTGAGAATGTGGTCAAGGTCACTAATGTACGGTCACAATCTTTCCTAAATAGAGGATCACCAACAAATTCAACATCAAAGTCATACCTTCCACAGTTCTCAAGTTACAATGTGAAAAGTAAAATTCACGCAAGTGTCTGCGTCCCAGTGACCTTGGGAATGAGGTCAAGGTCACCCATGTACTGTCTTAGTCTGGCCTTTGCTTAGCACAACCATCGTGTTCAACATTGAGGTCCAAGTTCAAACAGCTCTCAAATTGTTAGGTGAACAGTAAAATTTGAGCAAATGGCCCTATGACCTTGGGTATGAGGTCAAGGTCACTCATCCACTGTTTAAGGCTGGTCCTCATTAAGGACAACTGGCATGTGCAATACGAATGTCCTAGCCATAATAGTTCTCAAGTTGCCATATAAACAGTGAATTTCATGCACCTCGCCCTGTGACCTTGGAGATGAGGTCAAGGTCACTCTCTTACTGTACATGTCTCATCCTCATACCCAGAAGTGTCTCTATGCAAGTAACTGGCAGTGTATAGACAAGGATAAATATTTTTGAAGATTTGGCCAAAAAATGAACAAACAAGGCTCACGGGTCTATTAGGTAATCTGTGGCATATCTTTGATTTAAATGGTATCACTGTTTTACACTGTGTATATTCAATTTCAACCCTCCAGATAAGTACCCAAATTGACAAATTCGTTAAAAATCAGGGATCCACAGCAATGCCACATGGTGAACAGTCTTGTGTGACCCTGCAACAAGGAACATTTCCACTAAGTTTCAGCTCAATCTTAGAGATGGTTTTTTAGAAGAAGTCAAAAATAGCAAAACCACACAAAAAATTCATAAAAAAAAAAAAAAATTGCAGCGCCATCTGTGGAACAACTTAAGGTCTGGGGTCCCCAGAGGTGTCCCTATGCAATTTCAAAGCAATTGGCCAAGTGGTTTGGGAGAAGAAATTTTTTGAAGATTTCAGCCCAAAAATGAACAAAAAAATTCATAAAAGATCCAAAAATCCTTAGACCATGACCACTTGAACAAACTTGGTAGAGACACACCCAAGGCACATCTCCAATAAGTTTGAAGTGAATCTGGCTGACGGTTTTGGAGAAGAAGTGGAAAATGTGAATTACCATTGCAACCCCCATTGACTTGCATAGTTATCAATAGGAATGCATGCATTGACCGGCAGGTACCCAAATTGAAAAATTCGTTAAAAATCAGGGATTCACAGAAACGCTGCCTTGGTGAACAACCTTGTGTGGCCCTTCCACAAGGAAAATTTCCACCAAGTTTCAGCACAATCTGAGAGATGGTTTTGGAGAAGTCAAAAATAGCAAAAACGCACAAAAAATTCATAAAAAAAGAAAAAATTGCAGCACCATCTGTGGAACAACTTAAGGTCTGGGGATCCCCAGAAGTATCCCTATGCAATTTTGAAGCAATTGGCCAAGCAGCTTCGGAGAAGAAGATTTTTGAAGATTTCCCTGGAAAGTGAACAAAAAAAATTCATTAAAAATCCCAAAATCACTGGACCATGACTATTTGAACAAACCTGGTACAGACCCACCCAAGGCACATCCCAACAAGTTTGATCTGGCCAACGGTTTTTGAGAAGAAGTCTAAAATGTGAATTGTGGACGGTGGGACGGACGACGGACGACAGACCCTCACAAAAGCTTCTTCTAACATGTAACCACGCCAACTTCAGTAGATTGAAGGCTCTGGCATGTCGGTGTGCATCAGGTTAGTGCAGTCCATCATCATCGAAGGTTAGGTTTAAAAGAGTTAATTTGTAAGGTTTAAAAACATGGTCAGAGAGAGTCTTATAAACTGAGTGCACTCTTAAAGCAAGCTGGAGTGCTACTCTGAACTGTCTGGTCACTTAGAGTATTCCAGTCACTGGCCGTACGAGGAAAGAATGAATATGAAAGATAATTTTGTTTGCTAAATGGAACGCAGTAGGCAAGAGTGTTTTCTTTCCTGGTGGGTACTGGATGTTGCTTGAGTACATAGGGCATCGGAATAGCCACAAGATGGTAATGAATTTCATAAAACAGGGTTAATCTGGCAATTCTACGTCGTTCAGATAACCGTTGCCATTCTAGGTCACAGAGCATTTGGCCAACACTTGAGGTGCGCCTGTATCTATGAAGAGTGAACCTGGCGGCACGACGTTGGGTTGCTTCCAGTTGGTTAGTTAGATTGTCCGTGTATGGGTCCCAAACAGCTTGGCCATATTCCAGTATAGGGTGTACAAGAGTTTTGAATGCACACTCCTTGATTTTAGGGTTACTCACATTGATGTTACGGCGTAGGAAGTTAAGGGTGTTATTCGCTTTTGATTTATGTTGTCAATATGTTGGTTCCAGCGAAGGTCCTTGGATATGGTTAAGCCTAAATATTTAATGTGATCCACATGTTTAAGGGGTTGGCCATGTAGTGTGTAGTTATGCATGACTGGAGACTGCTTTCGGGTGATGGAGACTACTTCGCACTTAGCAGGATGGAATCCATCATCCATGTCTCTTCCCAAGATGTTAATAAGTCAAGGTCTTTTTGGAGCAGTTTGGCGTCGTTGTCAGTTTTGACGGTTAGGTAAATCATGGTATCGTCGGCGAATAAACGCACCGTTGAGTTTAGGTCGTCTGCAATGTCGTTAATATAGAATAGGAATAAACAGGGCCCCAGTACCGAGCCCTGGGGCACACCTGAAGTGACGGGTATACTGCTGGAAGAGGTGCCATCCACTACAACTGCTTGAGATCTGTCACTCAAAAAGTTACCAATCCAGTTGTTAGTCTCTCCAGTAATGCCGTAACATTTGAGTTTGTTGATAAGTCTCTTGTGGCTGACCTTGTCAAAGGCCTTAGAAAAGTCCAACACGCAAACATCTGTCTGGAGACCTCTGCTCATGTTATTAGCCACATCATGTACGAACTGTAAAAGTTGTGTCTCGCACGATCGCATCTCTCTAAATCCATGTTGCAGTGGATACAGTAGATTATTAGTTTTGGCGTGGTTCATTAGGCTACTACAGACAACATGTTCCATGATCGTAGAACAAACACAGGTTAGACTTATTGGTCTGTAGTTTACGGTTTCGTACTTCTGTCCTTTTTTGAAAACAGGTGAAACGTTTGCGTGCTTCCAGTCCGCAGGTACTCTTCCCTCTTTAAGTGAGCTGACTGACAAGTCAGCTGAGCTAAAAACTCATTAAAAATCAAACTCCGCAGCAATGCCGCATAGTGGACAACTTGTTTGACCCTTCCACAAGGAACATATCCACAAAGTTTCAGTTTAATCTTAGTGACGGTTCTAGCGAAGTCGCGAATAGCAAAAGCACACAGAAAATCAGTTTTAAAAAATGCAGCGCCACCTGGTTAACGAATTAAGAACTACGAGTCAGGAATTTTCCTGTGTGATATCAAAGAAATTGGGTGAGCGGTTTCGGAGAAGATTTTTTTTCAGATTTGCAAAACAAAAACAAAAACAAAAAAACAAAAATGAAGTGTGACCGTTTGAACAAACTTGGTAGAGACTCGCCCAAGGTACATCCCTACCAGCATTGAAGTGAATCTGGCCGAAGATTTTAGAGAAGTCCAAAATGTGAATTGTGGATGGACGGACACACGGACGACGGACCATCCTATAAGCTCAGCTGATTGACAAGTCAGCTGAGCTAATTACTAGTGCATGGCTATTTGCACAAATTTGGCAGAGGCTGACCCAAGTTCATCTGAACCAAGTTTGAAAAGGACCCGGCCAACGGTTTTGACGAAGAAGTTTAAAATGTAGATGGGACCGGATGACGTCGACGGATGGACGAGCTGACGACTGACCTTCCTTTGAGCTCAGCTGACTGATAAGTCAGCCGAACTAAAGGTGCAAGATATTTGATTATACACATTGTGTATTCAAATACAAATCGAGGGAGTTTCGTAACACACAGTGTGTAGGATGTTTTGTGGTTTGTATGGCACAAAATGTCTGAGGTTTGGCACTAGTGTGATCATATATGTATATATATATATATATATATATATATATATATATATATATATATATATATATATATATATATATATATATATATATATATATATAGTGTACAAATGTTGGTTACTTGGTTAAAAGTATCTCGGTTTGCCCTGGTTTGTCCATCATACCCTCTATATTAGAGACCACATTTGCATTACTTTTTCATTGCCATTATGTGTGTTATCTTGTTTCCACAATGATGGCTTTTTGAGTTCAAATCTCGAATAACCCAGAACGATTGAAGCACCTGTTCAGCTTAAACTGATACTGCATACGTTAAATATATCCTCTATAAATGAATAGATAAATAAATAAATATGTATGTATGTATGTATGTATGTATGTATGTATGTATGTATGTATGTATGTATGTATATATATATATATATATATATATATATATATATATATATATGTACCACCAGACACATCTGTCATGCACTGTATATGCTGTTGGGTGTCATATAACACATTTAAATATACTTATGATGGGCTATAGATTAATCATTGGTCGCATCAGTCCTGATTTTTTTAAGAGTACTTCAGGCCAGTGTAATCAGGAGCACGTTAAAATATCCACGTATCCGGAACAACTCCAGTGATTCAGGTTTGCCCACAAATTTCCCGAAGCTATACAATATGGGAGTTGGAAGCTCAAACATCTGGCTATTAATGGATATCGCGGAGATGGGCCCACCTCCAAAACAAAAAGAGGTGGGTCCAGGCGCTTGACGTATTGATTAGTCTGTAGGCAACTGCAGACGTCATGTATTGTGTGAAATTCTTGATTGATGAATTTAAATTTAAACTTGACCTTTATTGACTACTTTGCAATACAAACGGAATATCATGCCAACACACATACACAAAAAGACGACAGATGTATATGTATATATATATATATATATATATATATATATATATATATATATATATATATATATATATATATATATATATATATATATTCATATATATATGTACAGGTTGAAAAAAGGAATGCAGATAAGTATGCCGGGGTCGACATTAAGGGGTGTATGGTTTCCCCAAGACAACATAAATTTGTCTGGGCAATATAAGATGATTCCCTGGTTGTCCAAGGGGCACTTTTTTTTTGTATTATCAGCTTAATCCGTGTGGTGCTATGTTATACGAAATGAGCCAGAACAGGAATCACAAATGATCTGGTGGCATTTATTTACATTTCACATAAAAATTCAATACATGTAGCATACCTTTTATCAACTTAAATGACTAATAGGACAAGTCACAATCAACTTTTATCTGTGTATGCAGTTGAATACACAATAGAACACACAAAATTCTTAAAGGTCTCAAAAACGAGGTTTACATTTTAAGATGAAGTAACACAATATGACCCGTGTGGGTAATACACACGGATTTAAGTCATTTCACATGCTTTTATGCAAATGAGATATTAAATTTGAAGTTTCTCTCGGTGAATTGAAAATGTATATTTTGAATTTTTTTTAGTTGTTGGGTCTACGTGCAGTGATTTAATACCATATTCTACATTAATTAGCCAGTAGCTTATGTACCATTTTACTTTTTAACCTGTTTGCTTTTATTTTGACTTGGATACAATCTTTCATTATGTTAACAATCAATACTCTTACCAATTCTGTGAGATAAATCAGTTGCACAAGAACACTGGTTGTTGTGAAATTACCAAGTGCTGTGTGACTCGGTATACAATAGTGGAACTTAGGACCCCAGATGGCAGCACTTGACGGTGTTCATTTGCATAAATTTCGATATTTGCCTAACAAAGGCTTCAAAGGGATTTGTTGTTATGCAAATAAGTAAAATTATGCAAATGATCATCCTGAATTGCTGCCCTCTGGGGTCCTAAAAGGATCTATTATTTGCGTACGCTGAAAACACTTTACATGTTATATCAAACGGGTCCCCCGGCACGTCACCACCATTACTGTACCCAGAGACAACTAGAAATTTTTGCTTATGGGTGATGCCATAAAAGAAGGACACACATAGAGCTTATCCGTTTCGTTCAACCCTTTCACCAGTTGGTTGCAGTGTTTTAAACGAATATCTGTCAGTCCATGGCTTGTAAGTAAAAAGTGATGGATGGTGTCGTCCCTACTCCCGCACACGCAACACTGCGTCACCGGCATGCACCACCTTTCCTTATTTTCACCAAGTCCACGATAACCTGTGCGGGCCAAAACTTTCAAGCATGCTCCTTTAAAATTGCTAGGTATATTAAGAGGGAGGGTGCGAGGGAGAGAAGCAACGGACCCGAGCAAGGGTTTCAGATGGGGCGGGACGCCTTCCCGGGTAAGAAACTTTTGGGAAAATAAGGTTGAAATAGTGCTTTCTAGTGCATATTTGGACCTTAATGTGTAGTGTTTCAAGGCCAATACGGATCGTGATTGACAGTAATTGGGCAAAACATGTCAGATCAATGTTTGAACACATTATTTTTTAATGAAGCGGTAGAAAAAGGAATGCTAAGCGGGAGAGGGTGTTTTAAAGACATAAAAACGGGACATCTCCCGCCCAAAACAGGAGAGTTGGGAGTCTTTGCTAAATCTTAGGGGCACTGGAGTGGCCGGGCTTGAAGAAAACATTTTAGGTCTGTACCAGAAAACAAAGTATTCATAGAAGGGGTAGGGTACCATATACGGTAAATTAGTCCTTGTAATATTATAGCAGAATCCTCTTTTCGTAATTCAGACCAAAAAAATTTCATTATTGATATCTTGTCTGTGTCATTCAATTTCTATGAAAATATGAACTTATCTGAATCTTTTAATTCAATGAAAGAGAGGGAAATATGGCCTAACGTACTGTCACATTTTGTCGTTCGATTTCGTAGATTCACAAGGTATTACCAAATGTATTTCGTAGTCCAAAGTACATAACAAACGCACAATCTTTCTTTTAACGGAGTTTTATGCGGTCTTTTGGTTGCTGGTTTCATACTTAAATTATGAGCGCTTATCTTAAAACGTGTTATATTTTCCTCAGTGCACGATCTAAATGGTCTTTAAATTGTGGCATAGATTCTCATCTTTTTTAATCTGGGCCTCTGTTGTTTGCCATCGAATTTTTTTGCAGAATGATAAACCTTCTCTTTACTCTTTTATCGAAAAGTTTGGACGGAAAGTCGTTAGTATTGCTGAACAATGTGTGTGTTAGACGATCATGTTTGATCGCATTTGCAAGATTGACTTTAGATCTTGAGGAACCGTAAAATATTTATATTTGGAATCTCGAAATCGCAAATTCTCCAACGTTGCAGTAGCAATGTAGCCAGTCCCCGCTGCGCAGTCGCTCGGCCTAAACGAGAACCTTTTCAGCCAATCTTAAAATATTCGGGATCAATTCATGGATGTTGTATTTTGAAAAAAAAAAATGGAATTTTCATTGTGTAAATGAATGGAAAGTGTGCTTTACCTATATATATTTGAATGCTACTGGCTCCATATTGCATAAATATGCTTACTGTAGTCCAGAGTGTCTGGTTTTAACTCTAACGAAACTACGATTTGAATTTACTGATGGACTGCCAAGAAAACTTGTAATCCCATTATACCGCACTCAACTATCTATACTTTAACTAACTTGGATCTATCACTCAATTTAATATACACCTTTATGCTGTTATAGTCCGACAACAAAGTATCTTTCTGGAGGGACATAATAAAACAGGCGGCAATTGTAGATCTTTGAACGGACTGTTGGGTTTATTACTATATCATTCAAAAACCACTCTCATACTACTATCACCTTCTCACTCTCTCTTAGCAATTTATGTTGTATAGATTAGCCTGTATAGTCCCAAGAAGACAAAAATGTTTGACGTTAATGGCTTTCCTCGGCGCGCTTTGGGTGCAGTGCACAGAAAGCGCATCGACGAAAGTTGTCGACCTACATGTAGCCTTTGACTTGGCACTGAAAAGTTTCACACGATCATGCTGACGGCGTTTCCAAAGGTCTGAAGTACGTTAATAAATAGTGCAATTATGGATTTAAATGGGTTTATCATTTTGATGGCTGGGGCTCATTTGTATTTTCTGCCATGTGCAGATGAAATAGCGTTACACATACCTCAAATATATCCTTTAAGGACGCTGTTGACCCGTCATCAAGAGCGTTGAAAACTTCATTAATTTTCAGGTTTATAGATTTGACATTCAGAGTCTTAATATCTGCTTTGCGAACCTCTTCCTCATTAACTGTTTTAGCAACTGTGGCCTTGCCACCAACAGGTGGTTCCGTTACTTTTGCCGTTGGAATTATTTTCTCCTCCTCTATGACTGTCTTTGTTACGACGCTTTTAGATTCTTCAGACGAAGATTTTTCTTTGTCCTGATCAGTGGTTTTGGTCTTACTGGACGATGATTTTTTGGCCGGAGATTTTTCTTTGTCCTGATCAGTGGGTTTGGTCTTACTGGACGACGATTTTTTGGCCGGAGATTTCTGTTGGTCTTGATCACTGGTTCTGGTCTTAGCGGACGATAATTTCTTTCCCTCGTCATCAGTTTTGAGGATAATAACAGTTTCCTTTTTGCGACGAGGTTTTTTGTCCTTGTCGATTTTTTTGGTTACCACGGTTGTTTCGGTGGTGACTATTTTTTCCTCCTTCGTTTCACCATTTTTTGTAACGACCGGTTTTAATGCCTCTGACGATTTTTTCCCTGTCTCTGTGACAGTTTTTGTTGTCGTGGTTTTTGTTGTGGAATTTGTATCATCATCATCACCACTTTTTGTTGTTCCACTTGCTTCTGCCTCAGACTTTATGTTGGATGTTGTTTCAGAGATTTTTGACGAAACGGAGGTTGTTTCCGACTTGTCCCCTGCATTGGATGTGTTTTCGGAGGATACGGTACCAGTCGGAGGCGTTTTTTCCTGTACTTCCCTTTTTGTTGAAGTGACTGAGACGGCTTCTGTCGAGGACATGTTTTCCACAGTCACCTAACAGACCTTGCAGTTTTGAAATGCAGCTCCCTGTCCCAACTATGTGTCTTATTTCCGCAGGTTGTCAGATAAAATGACTTTATACTTGCGCAGCAGCGACCAATATAGATGCACATACCTCTGGAGTTCGGATAACTCATTAACTGCCACATTGATTTGAGGCAGATCCGTTTCATGTCATGCTCTGCTCGTTTTGAATGTAGGAACTAACATGTCTCAAGGCTCCATCCATGGTTTGTCATACACGTGCTGATACATGTACATGGTCAGGATTTCGGTTCGATCTCATAAATAATGTCATTGAAAATTACCGTCGTCTACTGTTTCATTGAAGGGTCACTTGTATCAGCGACAGCAACAACAGAAATATATTCTGTGCATTGTACAGGTACATGTAGGTAGGGACGAGCCCAAATATCAGCCCTGTAATTTTTTTCAATCACAAACAAGCACAAATTAAATTTATTGGTCCGTCAGTAGCTCGAACCGACAGCTCGGATTGAATAATTCTGACACTATTGTGACAATCCCTGTTCACATTGTGCCCTGTGGGAAATCTATTGTCCAAACACTTAAAAACCGTTTTAGATGAACAGGCAATACTTACAAACGATTGGTAAAAATGATATTTTTTTACAAGTGTAACGATTTCTTAAGAAGTATGTATCTTGTTAGTAAGCTTTTATCATGCGTCGAACCAGCTCAGAAGTTTATTGACTGTTCATAGTCTGTACCATTCATGCGGTATTATCACGGGCATTTATTTCCAGCTCTACATTTCCGTGTACCGTATGTTAACTTCATATTTCAGACCAGGTTTTGCTTCACATTTATACCTCAAGTACAATTGTCATACTGTCTAAATTTTGATGTAGGCCCATTTTCCCCGTCGGACGAATATGTCGGCCTATGTTTGATAATGCAACCAGTTTGCACTGTTTTATGCCTCAAAGGTGGTCTTAGGAGACTAGTTATTTATAGTGGATGTCTTATTGCCTAATTGTAACAAGACGGAAGAACCCGAGTCACATCCTATCGACTCAGGAATAATTGATTTTTTTCGCACTTTTAAATGTAGCAAAAGGAATCTTATTTTAAGTTTCACTGGACGACCTCCGCCTGACGCCGTGCACTGCAATAATATTTCATTACACAGTACCTCAATTAACAGCTTCTGAAGAGGGGTGCGTTATGACCGCTTGCTTGCCGATGTGCATGATAAAAAACACAGTGCAGACCGCCGGGCGCTGATCATCTGGAGTCAATGTTATCTGGTGATAGAAACGTTCCAAGCCAATTATCTAGGTTTAGGAGCCTACCTGTGTTATAACAGTATAAGGCTACAACGTGTGTGACGGGTTTCACTTAAAGTTTTATTTTGCAATGAATTTAATTTTAAATAAAATACGGAAGACAGTCCAGTGAGACTTGAGCAGGTCTACAGGTCAACAGCTTTAATCGAATACGGCCAAAGCGCGCCGAGGAAAACTATAATGACGCGGGCAGATGTTGCACTGAAGAAGTAAAGGACATTTGTGTCTTTCCACGCACAGCGACTGTAATCGACAAAATAAATGACGGCTAGAGCCGTTGGCTATAGTTCCAAGAACGTCAAGATTTTAAACGTTGGAATAAAACTATAAATTTGTAACACGTCACTGATATGAACAGACTAAGGCCGCCATGTCTTAGTCACATGTCGGCCTTAGTCAGACTAAGGCCGACATGTCTTAGTCTGTTGCCAGTAGAAACCGACTATTGTCCAGACGAGTTTTTAGCTCTGCTGACTTGTCAGTCAGCAGAGCTTATAGAATCTGTTTGCGTCCGTCGTCCGACTGTCCGTCCGACCGTCCTTCCGTCCGTCCATCTGTCGTTAGACTTTTTATATTATCGACTTCTTCTCAAAAACCGCTACATAGAATGTTTTGATTTTGCACATGGATGATCCCCAGGTGGACCTCTACCAAGTTTGCGAAGGAGATGATAATGCAATAATTTTTCTATTTTTTATGAATTTTTTAATTTATTTTTTGAAAAAAATTAAAATTTCTTCATCTTAAGAACTACGAAGCCAATTGCTTTGATATTGCAGATAGGGTCATCTGGAGTCAACTAGTTCTTATTTTGGCCACCAGGTCGCGCTGTGATTTTTCCCTATTTTTTTATGAATTATTGCCTGTTAAGGCTATTTTCGACTTCTTCTCCAGAACGGCTGAACAGAATTGCTTAAAATGTTATCAGAATATATAGTTGGATATTAGACAATGAAAGTTTGCGAAAATAATATGGCTATGTTAATTTTAGGCAAAGTAATGGGATATCAAACTTCGCAACTGTAAGGAAGTGCTGCAGCTGTATATATATATATATATATATATATATATATATATATATATATATATATATATATATGTATATATATATATATATATATATATATATATATATGGCAATACAGTGCATATATTACACTATTGTATTTACCCTTTTACCCTGTATGGAATGTTTTAATTTTGCACATGGATGTTGCCCAGGTGAACCTCTACCAAGTTTGCGAAGGAGATGATGATGCAATAATTTTTCTATTTTCAATGAATTTTTTTATTTAAATTTTGAAAAAAAAAAATTCTTCATCTCAAGAACTACCAAGCCAATTGCTTTGATATTGCACATAGGGTCACCTGGGGTCAACCGGTTCTCATTTTGGCCACCAGGTGGCGCTGTGATTTTTTCCTATTTTTTAATGAATTTTTGCGTGTTAAGGCTATTTTTGACTTTTTTTCCAGAACAGAATCATAGAATTGCTTAAAATGTTATCAAAATATAGTTGGACATTAGACAATGAAAGTTTGCGAAAAGAATGTGGATATGTTAATTTTTGACAAAGTTATGCGATATCAGACTTTGTGACTGTAAGTGAGTGCTGTCACTGTACACCGGCAGCCATTGAAACAGCAAGGTATGTCAATTGATAATACATTTACTACCATCAGCAGAGCTTATAGAATCCGTTTGCGTCCGTCCTGCGTCTGTCCGTCCGTCCGTCCTTCTGCAAGATTTATTTTAAGGACAAACTTTGCTACCACTCTACATACATGTATATAGCTGTACAAATCTAGACTGCAGTCCATGTGTTCCAATACTGTAAAAGCAGATCCCAGTCAGCAGAGCACAAGATCATCATGATCCTCTTGTATTTTTCTTCTTTTCACTAAGCAGTTTTGTCCCTAAATTATACTGCCGTATTCAACACGTCCAGTAAACTTTAATTCAAATGTGGTGGACGAAAAGGGAATTTCATTTCACTGGGACTTGGTGCGGTCGAATACATTGATCTCAGAAGTGCGAGCAATGGAACGAATGTGACAATTTGTCACATAATGGTGTTGACTTTGATATATTTAAGAGACTCGACTTAATAATTATATGGCCGACAGTTTAATTTTATCCAAAGTCTTTGACTGGGTATACTCTTCAAACATGACATGAGTGTAAGTATGGTCGCTGGTCTCGATCAAGTGCTTTCAGTGGATCAGGCCACAGGCAGGCTATATTGTTTTTTGTCATCTGAGCTTGTGGTACGAGTCTGTGACTGACATCCGTTATCTTCCCGTCAGTAATTCACATTTTTGACGTTTCTCAAAGAATCATCGGCCTTATTATCTTCAAAGTACATGATGAGGTCATGGCTAGGTCAACATTAATTTCGTTAATACGTTCTACCTTGCGGGCTTATCACCAAACCACAACACTTTCAGTTTATTTATTATGAACTTCATTCAAAAGGTGTCTCACTTGTTCAAGTCTTTGAACTTTGGTGTTACTTAAGTTTTCTAAATTTTTGGTTAAATTATAAAATTCACCTTTTAAATGGATTTCTTGTTGCTTTCCTTTCTCCTCTTTAGTTTGGAATACTTATTAATGAAATCCCCTAATCTCACATTCTGTTTGTATTCCAGGGCAGCCCTCTGTCTGCTAATTTAGAATATTTGCCTCAGGTTTGAATTATCAGTGTCACATCTTCTGTGAAAGTTTACTGTTTCAGTAAACTTGAACGGAGTTTCCAAAATCGTGGGCCACGCTCTTCGTACATGTACAAGTCGCCCTGTAAGTGCAGAGAGATTAGACTGTGGTCAGTTTTGAAGGTAGGTTTAATTTTGTCACTTTTCACATAGTAACAGGTCACAAATGCTTTGTGTGTATTTTGGGGGTGGGGGGATGGGGTGGGGTGCGAAAGTACCAACCCGCTTATCCAGCTCAGGTACTAATATCTTATTAAAATCGCCCGTGAATTCTACCAATTTTTCAAAGAAGCTATTTAAAAGATTAGCATTGCTCTCGGTGCATATTTTGGTAAGGGCGCGTGCATTTGCCAGAATGTAGAGAAGATCGTCAATTATTATAACTATGATTTAAATCTGTCATCCTTGTCTGTTGTTATATAATTGACCTTGTGCTTCAAGTTGTTTAACTTGGTGTCATTACTGCCACCACTCGGCTGTTTGTGGCACCACGGAAGTAGAAGTTAGGTGCCCCCCCCCCATGTTTTCCCAGGCTTGTTCAATTTCTTGCTGCTATGAGTTTCCAGCAGAAAAATAATCCTCTGGCAAAATTTTGTAAACCAGTGAAATACGGACCTTCGTTTAAAAGTGTCCCCAATGCCTCTTACACTAAGAGAAAAAAAGTTTCAAACAAAATGCCAAGCTTTGCAGAGGTAATTATATAAGCAGGTGGTAGAGATGGCACTATGTGAGCAATGTGTGAGACAGAAATTCCCCCCCCCCCCCGTAGCCGATGACCGCATTTCACACAGAATATTGCATATAGATACAAGTAGAATAGTACCATCATACCTAACACACGCTAAAACGGTAAGTTTCTCTTGTACATTCATAGCTAATGGCAACACTGTTTTACGGTAATCCACGTATGCACCACAGAACTAAAAAATCAAGTTGAGATGTAATTTGAAGCACTGTAATACAGAGAACCATAGACAAGGGACTCTACAATCATAATACAAAAGTATGCAGGATTATACTTATGTATACTAGTCCAGTGGCAAAAGCCAGAAAAAATGGGTCCCGTGGGAATTTAATGATTAAAGCTGACAACATATTTGAATCTCTTCAGCAGACTCTCAGGAAGATAGAAATGCATGTTGCCAGCCTGAAATCTGCTGCAGAGGCACTCTAGCAGCACCATAGGTAACACCACTTTTTTGCACCAAAATATATGAAAATTTTGCAATTTCATGTGTATCCTTTTTCACTTTCATTTAAATGCTCTACAATGCATTCATTTGTTTGAATATAAGTTCAACAAACATTGGGAATCCAGAAATAACTAATTAAAATTATTTCTTATGACACATTAAAAGTTTTAATCCCTCACGAGCCCTTATATTAATATAAAGTATTGAAAGAATAGAAAAATCTACATCAGCTTCCCGAAATACAAGCCATGTGAAAGTGATATATTTCTAATGAAAATATATATATATATATATATATATATATATATATATATAAGATGTCTTTGGAAGGACGATTAATTCAGGGATGTGTATGGTCGTAATTTGTTATCATGGTGACTGTAGATGGAGTTAGTAACGTTTGTAATGAACTTTTCTACAATGCATGACTTCATGGTGATTAACGCACAATGGGTGTCTGTGCATTACTTCATGCAAGGATGAAATATCAATACACACATTTCTAGATATAGGTAGATATCATTTGGGATGCATTGGTATTATTCAGATCCATTGATGCTTTATGACCTTGACCTCAATTCCAAGGTCACTCGATCATAAATATTGGGTTCATTTAGAAATAATGTATTATTATTTATGTATGAAGCACACTAGCTGAATTTAAGATGACTTGATTGCATGTTTTAAAAAAGTATGAAATACAGGTCAAATTTCAGATCTTTCCCCCAATAGTTTATCTGTTTAGTGAGAATAGGGCCTTAAAGGCTGATCTCACTGAGAAAGCTAATAAATTGGCCAAAGCATTTAAGGATGGTACCAAGCCAGACATACAGAGTACTCATGATGATATGACAGACACATTAGAATCAACACATTGCATAGACATGATCGTCCAGTTCAATGAGCTTTTATCTAGAAAACCACTGCCTGATGCGTTCTTACAGTATATGGAAATGGTTTTGGAAATTAGTATTTACATACGTGCCGTGAGGACTGGCAACTGGAAGCTACACCTTGAGGCCACAGAGGCATTGGTGAAACACTTCTTCTCACACGACAAACTAAACTATGCAAGAATGATTCCAGTTTATCTGGCAGATATGAAAGACCTAGAACTATCTGATCCAACTATTTGGGCTGAGTTTTCACAAGGAAACTGGGTGGTGAACAAGACTAAAATTCCATTCTGTGCTATATGGGCAGATCATGCTTTGTAGCAAGTGAAGAGGTCAATGAAAGTCTCTAGAGGCCTTACTGGAATAATCCTGAACCCAAGTGCTCGCACAAAATTCGTCTTGATTGCGCCCGAACTTGCCCGCCTTGCAGAGGAAGCTGGGAAAATGGCAGATGTGCAAAGTGCCAAAGTAATGCACCATCATGAACTTGTTAAATCAAAACTAAAGCAACAAAAACAGAAAGTCAAGCATCTGACACTTACCATTGACGAATTTACCAATCCATTTGATGAAGATTGTGACCAGCTCATCAATCTTGTCACCAAAGCTGTCATGCCAGAGCAAGTTCAAAATCACATCAAGAGTAGAAATGAAATTGGTGCAGAGCAGTTTGCTACCTTTGTAACTGAGAGAATTACAAGTAACAACGTAGGTCTGTGGGTTCCCATGAAGAAGTTACAGCTTAAGATGTGGTCATCAACAGGGAATAAAGTGAAAATGAATATTGAGAACAACATTCTAGAACTCAAAGCGGATAGAGCACTCTTTGCCCGCCTCTTAGTAGTGTCCAAGGCTAGACCTGATGTGAATTTGAAGGATGCCATTGGAACGTATGAATTCAGTGTTGTACCTAGAGCATTATTTGCTGCCGATAGATCACTTCTCCATGCCCATTCAAAAAGTGATCTCTTATCAATCTTAGAAAAATTGCCCCAAAATGCAACAGATCCAGATCCACACAACCAACAATCCATTCCTCAGCCTGATTCACATTGCCACAATGTTGCCATTGTAGATGGAATGGCAGACCTACAGTCACTGAACAAACCAGAGTGGATAAAGAATTGTTCTGATCTTGCCAACCATTTCTATAAACGTCACTCGTACAAATACAGCAAATATGATGAAGTCCATTTAGTTTTTGACAGATTTGATTTACCTCAATCACTAAAAGCATCTACACCTGAAAGAAGGCTGGCTGGCAAGCATCTTGTGGCTTACCATATAACTGACACGACTTCAATAGCCAAAGTGAGTATGACCAATCTGCTGGCTCACTCAAAAACAAAAGATAAAATCACATCATACCTAGTAGACAAACTTTTAAAGCACAAGTTGACTGAACGAAAAAAGCTGGTTGTTGCCTGGCGAGACCAGGCAAAGTCCATTCATAGAGATGTTTCAAATCTTGCGAGCAAGCAGGAAGAAGCAGACACCAAGCTACTCCTACATGCTGTATATGCCACTCAGACTGGTGCCACTTCAATACAGATTTACTCGCCAGATACTGATGTCCTTGTATTAGCTATCAGAAGGTACCCAAGTCTTTAGACAGATGTCAGCTTCATGACAGGGACTGGTCAGAAATGCAGAGCAATTCAAATTGAACCTATATTTACAGCACTGGGTCCAAATAGAGCAGCTGCACTACCTGGATTACATGCATTCACTGGTGCAGATATTACAGGTAGATTTGCCGGGAAAGGCAAATGTACATGTTGGAAAATATTCCAGGAGCTAGATGATGAAACAATGCAGGCCTTTGCAGATCTTGGTACTACAATGTGACCATCTGATGTTACAGTCTCTGCTCTTGAAAGGTATGTTTGTAAATTGTACCTGCCATCAACAAATATTTCTCATGTATCTGACTTAAGATGGTGGCTGTTCAAGAAAAAGCAGGATCAAGCCGAAAGCCTTCCTCCTACATGTGCTGCATTGGAACCAGCTATCCAGAGAGCACATTATCAGGCAATGTTATGGCACAATGACATCATACCCAACCCAGAGGCATGGTTACCACAGGATTATGGCTGGGATTTCAATGATGGACGTTTCAAAGCTGTCATGACCTCTTTGCCTCCAGCTCCAGTGGCTGTGCTTCAGCTTGTTAGGTGTACCTGTTGCAAAACTCGATGCAACACTAGGAGATCTAGGTGCAGAGATCGTGGACTTGACTGCACAGAACTCTGTAATTGTTCTGGTGAAGTAGATTCAGGTGAGAATGTTAGTAAAACAACTGAGATTATAGATGAAGACAGTGATGAGAAGAATGAAAATATCCTCTTGTAGCTTAAAATAACATGATTAGTGCCTATCCCTATTTCTGAACTGCTTATGAAGAAGTTGACTTGACTTGACTTCACTTCTTTATATATTAATAGTACAGAAAAATCTGATCCATATTCATTAATTCCAAACCCAACAATGACAGCAAAGAGATTCCAGACTTGCCAAAGCATCAATATTTCTTTTCCAAAACCAATGTGAAGAAACAAATTTCTCTCCTGACTTGAGACAGGCAGTCACCCATAAAAGGCAACTGGTGGTTTTAAATCTGTATCTCCTGTTACATTTATCAAAAAGGCTGACTGAAGAAATAATGAAGAAAATTCTTTTTGTTGGAACCATTCTGAACTCATGGTGTCTACATCTGTGTACAGAATTAAACTGTTGATCATTTCAAAGCTCCATTGGTCAATGTATTTTATTCTGAATTTATTGTCTGATTAAATTCACCAGGTTCTATTATGTGCATAAGGCACCCATTTTGAATTTCTGTGAATTATTCTGCAATACATTAAACATTAGCACCAAACTTGTTTTATAGAGGTCCTGAGTAGGATCATCCAACATGCAAAAATTCTGAACAAACAGAAAGTGGAACATACAAAGGTTCCATGATTTTTGATGGACATAATGTACAGAGATACATGAATGGAAGCCATATTGAATTTTAAATAAGACTATTTGGAATCATGGACATTTCTATCATCAGAAATGCCCTAGATGCAAAGCTTGTATCATTCTGTGAAGTTAGTATCAAAAATATGATTTCATTGCCTTCTCTCAGCATTGTGTCTATATATTTGGTGGCCATCTTGAATATTAATTACTGACCTCCTGCATTAATTAGAAGTCATGTGACAACATTTATCTATTCACCAAGGGTAGAGTATTGATATTTGGTCAATTCGTGGTGAATCATATTGATTGTGGGTGTTTTGATCATACTCTCTGTACGTCTAATGTGCAATTCTGGCGGCCATTTTGAATATTTAATTAGAGGTCATCTGCATAATATTTAAGATTGGCAATAAGCTTTTTCTGGTTAATACTAATTTGAAAGAATGATACAAAGCTTGTAACATTCTTTGAAGTTAGTATCAAAATATGATGTTCATTGCCTTCTCTCAGCATTGTGTCTATATATTTGGCAGCCATCTTGAATATTAATTACTGACTTTCTGCATAAATTAGAAGTCATGTGACAACATTTATTTATTCACCAGGGGTAGTATTGCTATTTGGTCAATTCGTGGTGAATTCATATTGATTTTGGGTGGTTTGATCCTACTCTCTGTACTTCTAATGTGCAATTCTGGTGGCCATTTTGAATTTTGAATTAGATGTCATCTGCATAATGTTTAAGATGGGCAACAAGTTTTTCTGGTTGTTCATGGCCCAAAGATGATATCTAAGCAAGTGGGAATATTTAATCATCAAATTCCCACAGAATGGCTGATGCCCCCTAACTATACAGCTAGTCAGCTCGATATGTGAAGAGATAGGACAAAGAAAAACAAAAAGTATTTTTGTGTTTTTTCTCTTATATTTCAAAACTAACACAGTAAGCTTCCAATACTGACAATACGGAAATAACCAACCCAAAAGTAATTATACCAGCGGAAAAAATTTTTATGCGCATCTAATCCCATCTATATTCTAGCAAACATATAAATACAATTGTTCTTGAAAAATGGTCAGCTCCTTCAATGGGACATTCAAAAGTTAATTAAGAAGAAAAACTCAGATGTGAAGGTGTCATAACAGAAACATCGTTTTTGCAAACTAGCACCATATTTAGTCAGATTATAGTCGCGTAAAGTTTAATGCATTTTGTGAAGCTGCTCTAAAGAAAACATTGAAAATAAATCAAATAAACACAAATTCATTTAAAAAATAGAAAAAAATTCAGCGCCACCCTGTGCCCAAAATGTAAACAACGTGAATCAAGTTAGCCTGTATGCAATATCAAAGCAAATGGCCTGATAGTTCCTGAGAAGACATTTTGATCACCCCATGAAATTTGAAAACAAATAAATAGAATAACATAAGACATAAGATACAATAAAATGTGTTAAAATAAGATAATATAAATAAAATAAAATTTTCAATCATCATCTCTTTCACAAAGCTGACATAGGCCAGCATGAGGAACGTGTGTGTAAAATCATAGCATACTATACGACTTATCTGATTATATTGCAATATATGCCCTGTCTTGTTGTATGTATTGTATGGCTTTATTTTAAAATGGAGGAACTACCGCTGTGGATGAACTCTCCTGTGTCGTCTGCTAGCCATGTAGCATCGTGATATCATACGAAGACAAACTTCAAGACATTATTGTTTGTTTCCATTTCTAAAATATTTAATTTCATTATCTAGTTTTATAATTTCCAACAAGTATTCCTACAAGATATCTCGAATCATGTGACTTTTTTACGTATATCTACATTAGCCACAGAGTGCAAGTGATGATTTTTCTTTGTTCTCAAGTATAACGGGTAGGCGATAGCGTCCCCGAGTATTAATTTACTTGTGAGTCTTTTTCTTGGCTTAACATGTTATGTATAGGGCTGTGCTAGTTTGTGTTTCTTGAGCCAAAAAAGTTATTGATTGATAGGTATTCTAAATTTCTTATACCTAGCTGTTTGGACAGAAGATGACATGCCATTTCATTGCAAAAAAAACTTTGTATAGTTCATTTAACTTTATATTATGGTTATTTTTAACAATGTGGAAACTTTGACCCAGGACAACATTTTGAGTCCACAAGTAGCTGTGTTTTCCAAGTTTTGTGTCAAAGTCTTCAATCTACAAATTTAATATATTGGCTTCAGATATGTTCCTATCTCACCATGTTTTATTGCAAGTTTCACTTAAATCTGTTGTGTAGTTAGCTTAATATCTCCATGTTTCAAGTGACAAGAAAGCACAAATTAACTTTATGAGGTGTACAGCCTTAGCTTAAAATCTGAGGATTCGGATCTGTGTAGGCTTAAAGGTCTACGTGAACGTCCACGCTCACCACTTAAGTATCAATGTCCAGAAATCTGTGGGAAAAAAAGCTCCACATAAAAGTTTGAAAACAGTGTTGCTCTCTGGTTTCTGTCTGGTGGACCCTGCAATCCCACACAAAAGTTGGTGGAGTTTCCAGTGTTAACTTCAGCAGCAAGCTATGCTGAATGTAGCAGATTGTTAGCTGCAGCAAGATCACGAAACAGGCTTCCGAGCCTCCCGGTATGCGTAGATCGCTGTACTCATGCAGCATGATGAGGACGTAATTCTTGCCGCAGTGCCTGGCCTGTTTGACAGACCTCATCAGAAATTAACACCATCACCCAGAGCAATGACAGACCCATGAAAGACTTAAAATTGCCTTTGGCGCCAAAGCTTTTTGGCAGGCAACCACCTGATGGAGGACCCTTTGGTGTGGTTACAGCACTTTTGCACCTTTGCAACTTCCAAACAGTGGACTGCAGCAACCAAGCTGGACCTGTTTCCCCTGTTGCTCACCAAGGATGTGGCCTACTGGTACATGTGTTTGTCGGACAACCAGAAGAGTACATTGCAGAATGCTTTTAAGCGTATGGCAGAGCAGTTATCTGCCCTTCACCCGAAGACTGTGCTGGCAACTGCAATGCGCAACTCTACCGTACAAGAATTAGTATGGGCCATTAAAGATATGCTTGTTGTGGACTTTCCACACGTAGGAAACACATCCATCAATGGGATGACAGCATGGCCAACAACGATGCAAACCAACAGACACAATAATCCATGCCAGCAGAACCAAGGAGGCAGACGATGCTACAGATGCGGATTAGGTACTAGGCACTTGGCCAATTCTCATCTTTGCCGAGCTTGATCAAAAGTTTGCCACAATTGTCATATGTAACAGCATTTAAAGTCGTGTTGTTTAAAGCCACCAATAAATTACCAAGGCCAGCTTCAGCCTGTTCCAGTTCAAGCCCATCCTAATTTTGGGACACCAAATGGATTTCCCACTCAAGGATATCCAAATCAAGGTTCTGAATAGGATGAGGCACCTACCTCTAGCCCCGTTTCAAAATTTGCAGGTTTGATTAATGTTAGGGGTAGGACTACTTTGAAAACAACAGATGCATAATTCTCATTCTCGTAGCTCTATCTGTACCAACAGAAAACCCATGCATGCTGCAGTGGCACCTCTTAAACTCAGTGCCAATAAGCATATAAATGTTTAATACCCCTGCCACACTAGACAAATATCTGGGTTTCAGTCTGAGATTAACTTGAGAAACTCTGCCACATTGTGAAATTTTACCGAGGGATGAAATCACGTTGATGTTCCAGGCAAATCCTGGATGATGAGGGTGCAATGCGAGATCTTGACTCGGGATGGGCTCCACAAGGGTTGTATCTGGTAACAGTGACCTGGCTAATGAGATAAACAGCTGCGCTTTGACATCAGCTCAAGACATTCCTGACCTGTCTCGGGTTAGTATCTACAGTGTGGCTACAACAACCCGAATGCAGCTGGAACCACCCCTGGAGGTCAGACTGTAGTGTGGCAAGTTCTCTCGAATTAACTTGCCCCAGGTACTTCCCAAATCATTATCTTGGGTCTATCTCGGGTCTATCCCGGGCCTAGTGTTGCAGCAGTATTAGCTTTGGTACAATATGTGCCTATACGCTGTATTTTTGACCCTGGTGCAGAAATTTCTTATATGTCTGCTAAATTCTACCACAAAAAGGAATTTGATGCCAAATTCCCTCTCCAGCAGAGTAAGCTACATTCCATTACAGGGGTTGAAGGGTTGCAAACTCCTATGCTTGGCAGTGTGACTTTGACTTTAACTTTAGGAGGTATCAAATTGCAGCACAAATTCTACATCTTGCAGGAATGCGCATACTCATGTTAATTAAGCCTAGACATTCTTCAAAAACAGCGTGACAATATTTCTTTTGAAGATGGAACAATTTCCTTGCAAAGCAGTGTAACGAAAGTACCCCTTAACCCCCCTGATTTAGATCCAAACCACATGATTAGAGTATTGGGTCCTGTTACCATCCCTGAGTGGTCCATTTCACAAGTTCCTGTTCTGGCAAAGCGCTGTAAAGGCGATCAATTTGCGATCATACCTTGGATCCCCCACTACTCATTACCCACAAATCACTGTCTGACTGGGGCCATGACCTGTGCATCTATCAAATTACAGATGGCAAGACAGCGAGTTTACCCCCATGCACAGGCCATTTAAACTGCATCCAAATCATTGCATAGCTACTTTTATGCCAGTGGAAAATTGTGAGATTTCATCGTAGCTTGCTGACTCAGCATCATGTACTTTTAATCAAATGACCCAAGCTGAGAGAGACAAATATAAACTGATGTTAAAGATGTAGGTATTCAGTTGGAAGACTCAAATCTGTCGCCTGCTGAGAAGGAAAGAATGCTGGATTTCTTAGGCCAGAACAGAGATATTTTGCTGAAGACATTTCTGAACTTGAGGTCTGTGATTTAATGCCCCACTGGTAAAAGAAACCTATTATAGGTATACTCCCCAGGAAAGGGAAGAGATTGAATGGCAATGCAAAATTATGCTGTAACATGGCACTATCGAAGAGAGTGCAAGTGAAGGGTGCTGAAGTGTAGTACTTGTCAAGAAACGTGAGAATAGCTATCGCTTTGCTGTGGACTACAGAAAGTTAAACAGCATTACTAAATCAATGAATTTTCCTTTACCTCACCTGGATGAATTTTGGACACTAGAAAACAGGCCAAGCCGTGCCTAATGTCTGCTATTGACAATTTCCCAACATTCTGAAATGGTAAACTTGATGAGTCCATGAAACACAAGACAAGCTTTGTGACGCATCATGGACAATTTCAGTTCAATGTTTTGCCCTTTGGTTTGATGAATACGCCAAAATCTTACCAACTTTTAATGTCTTAGGTGCTAAAAGGCATAAATTGGGTCTATGCTTTGTGTTTTTTGATGACACCTTGGTATTCAGTACATCTTTTGAGCAACACTTGTGTCATTAACAAGTTGTATTTGACCCCTTCAGAGCTGCAAAGCTCAAAGTGAAGCCATCAAAATATGTATTTGCCGCCAGTGAAATTAACTACTTTGGTCACATATTGACACCAGATTGCATTAAAGTAGACACAAACAAGGCAGATGCAGTTCAATTTTTTCCTCGATGAAGGGATCCTGCTAAAGTTTGCTCTTTCCTTGGTTTATGCAATTATTACAGGCATTTTGTACATAACTTTGCTCATATTGCTGCCCCACTCAACAATTTGTTGCACCAAGATGTGCCATTTAACTGGAATGAAGATTGCGAAACTGCTTTTAAGTCACTAAAAGACCATTTAGTGAGTGCATCGATCCTGGCCTACCCAGATGTTACAAAACCCGTTTATTTTTATTCTGATTCCAGTAATTATGCTTTTCCCTACTTGCTGGGACAGCATGATGACAAAGAACGAGAAGTAATTGTCGCCTATGCTGGCCGCGCGCTCAGGAATGCGAAGCATAATCATGGTACAACTGAGAAAGACTGCCGAGCTTTGGTGGAAGGTATAAAGCATTTTCACGTATATTTGGCTGATCGACACTTTACTGCTGTCACTGACCACAAAGCTTTGCTTTGGCTTAAAACACAGAAGCTTTCGAGCAATAGTAGACTCACTAGGTGGGCTATATGCATCCAGGGGTATGATTTTACTGTTGTGCATAAAAAAAAAAGGGGGGGGGGACTTTTGACCAATGCAAATGAACTTAGTAGACCTAGCTATGACCTTTTGCCAGAATCTGACAAACCTCTTACGAAGGAGTCAGAACCAGCGATTTCAGACCCTCATATGCTGGCATATCAATTTACATATGCTGCAGAACACTTCGAACAAGACAGTTTATGGACAACAGGATTGCTGTAAATCCTTTGACTGAGCAAGAGCAAACTAAAATAAATAAATAAATAAATAAATAAATAAATAAATAAATAAATAAATAAATAAATAAATAAATAAATAAATAAATAAATAAATAAATAAATAAATAAATAAAATCGGATTGTCCAAGGGTCAACATTATTGCCTCTGCTGTCAATTTGACAACAAACTATGAATTTGTGTAGTTTCAGGACGAATATGACGAGATTGGCCCAATGTGGACTTACGTACTAAAGGACAAAGTTCCTGACATTGGTACTGCAGCTTTAAAGTGTTTACGTGACGAAAGCCAAGATTACATACATGAAGATGGTGTTTTGTTTCACTTATACTACCCATGGTCAAAGGGCACAAAACCAAAAGTTCATTCATTCATTCATTCATTCATTCATTCAGGGTAGCCCTGATCAGCACTCAGGCTGCTTTCCATAGGGGCTCTGGATACACACTCGCACTCATACATGAATTGGTATAAATATAATATGCTGTAAAATACATGAACCATGGGTAAATTAAAAAGTATGAAAAGGTCATTATTAAAAGTAACTAAAAGATTGTGATTTCACGATGAAACGTCAATGATGTTTGAACATTTTCTTAATGTAATGACAAATTTACGATCATAATGTAGGTTTTAAAAGACATCAAATCATTACACATGGTACGTTTTGCAGTATACAGATTTAAAAACTGTCACGGATGGTGCTTCTTTAACCTAATCATTTAAGCTATTCCAAGTCTTGGCACCTGTAAACCTTAACGCTCTTTGACCTGACTTGCCTTGTGTGCTAGGGAATGTCAGATTAGCCTTACTTTGCCTTGTAAAATGCCCATGGACTTCCGACACTGCTTTAAAGGCATCACTCAAGTAGGTTGTAGTTTTGCCATTTATAACTTTAAACATGAAAAAAGCTCGATGATATTGGTGCCGGGCCCTTAAATAAGCCCTATGAAGTTCCTTAAACATGTCCCTAATTCTCGTTCTAGGACCTTTAGAAAGTAGTATCCTGGCTGCTCGATTTTGGAACTTCTGTAGCATGTCCAGGTTTTTGTAGAATAGTCAGACCATGCGACGTCACAGTAATTAAAAAGTGGTAATATCAGAGCATTGTATAGGGGTAATACTGAATCTTTTGATACAAATGGGGATATTCTCCTTAGAATACCAAGACGTTGTGAAATTTTGTTGCAAATATTTTCAACATGTTTGTTCCATGACATCTGCTTGTCAAACCATACTCCTCAATATTTAAATTAGTCAACCTGTTCAATTTCTTTCCCGTCCACTAAAATATTCAGTTGGTCATTTTCTCGAAGTTTCCTACTAGTTCCTAATACCATACACTTAGTCTTTTGAATGTTCAAGATGAGATGGTTGTTGTTCATCCAGTTAGCTGCATTAAACATTTCAATATTTAATGTCCTCTGAATGTCAAGAACCGATTTAGCAGCAAAGAAAATAGCAGTGTCATCAGCATACAACACAACCTTACTATTTGAGGGAAGGTCATTTATGAAAATGACGAAGAGTAGGGGACCTAGTATTGATCCCTGTGGGACACCATAGGCAATTTCCATGTTGTCAGACAATTCCCCCTTGAATTGGACAAATTGAGTCCACTCGGATAAATAGTCTCTAAACCAACAGAGTTCAATACCATTGATCCCTAAATATTCAAGTTTTGTCAGTTTGATTTCGTGTGACACAGTATCGAAGGTTTTTTTGAGATCTAAAAAGCACACACCTGTAATTAAACCCTTGTCCATATTGGTAAGGACATAGTCATTTACATCAATCAGGGTAGTAGCTGTAGAATGCAAGGGTCAAAGGCCCGACTGGTTTGTGTTCAGGAGATTGTATTCCGTTACATAGGCATATAGTTGATCGTGGACAATTCTTTCAAACACTTTCATGGTAAAGTTTATAACTGAGATGGGTCTATAATTTCCTGGATCTGCCATTGGACCATCTTTGTGAATTGCAGATACTTTTCAGGGGCGGATCTAGAAATTCTGGAGGGGGGCAAAGGCTGGGGGTTTGGGGGCCACCCCCTGAGTGGGGTCAAGGGGCAGCACCCCTGTGGGGGCCCAGGGGGCTGAGCCCCCGGAAGCTCCTGGGTTTTAGTGAAAATTAGAGTTGAAGAAGTGCTTTTCCTGGCACTGGAATTGCATATATGAAGCATTCTTTTACCCTTGTACATACACTATATATAAGTCTACACAAAATAAAGATTTCAATCTGAATTCCCCTAACATTCAGCTACATATCAGTACAATTTGGTGGCAGTATGCTGCTCAGGTGGCACTTTTACCACAAAAAGCACCAGAAGATTCTAAATGGGACCATCAGTATCATCATTTCAGACACCACTTTATACTATTGCACAATTTACTTGCATGTAAAGAAGTCTTAGTCTACTTCATACTTATACTTCATCAGTCACATTTGTGTACAACAATTTCACAACTTGTTTAGTATCAGACTGTGTCTCCCTTAACATACACATATATATATGTATACAAGATGTATACATGAGACTAGAGTAGCAAAATAATGAATAAAAAAATCTCAAGCTCCTGGGTTTTATTGAAAATTAGAATTGAAGAAGCAAATTTCTAGACTACATGTACTAATTGATGCAACAATAAATACAGGATGTTTGCAACTTGAGTTGGACAAGTTGATAGAAACATGCCTTGGTTGGTACCCTCATTGACACTGATCACAATGACTAGAATGTAATACATGTACTGTAATGTGGAACTGCTACATGTATATGCCTCCAGCTACATCTAGTATAGTATTACTGTGCTATATAGACAATAAAGTAAGACAATAACTTAAAAAAACTCGTAATCTTAGAATTGGTATTATGTGAGTTTAATATTAAATACATATGGTCTATGCAAAAATAATTATATACAGGTTAATAGATCCAAACTTTTACATTCGTATTTTGGTCATGGAAAATTAAAAAAAAAAATCTATTGTATAGCGTTTAGCCTAGGTAGGCCTATTAAATAGATGTTATGCTCGCGGCACAGCGCATGCGCCAAATTTTGACGCGCAGTGCATTGCGGGCTTATTTGTAGTATACGAGCGGTTATGGCGATATCTGTGCTAACCTGTGTCGACTATGAAATTACACAGCTAGCCATGAGAAGTTTAATTTGTTATTTGGCTGTGTGCTTTACAAATTATTCCTGAGGCAAACAACGTAAATTTTATACCTTGCCAACAAATAAAAACTGGAAAACAGTGGATAAGAAGAATTTCCTGCTCTGGAAAGGACTGAAAATTGTGTAAATTCGTGCTCATGATCGCCTGACATTCCAGGACTGAAAATTGTGCAAATTCGTGCCCATGACCTCGTCATACTACGTTTGCCGTGTAACTTTGAATGATGACATTTGCACATTGCGCTCAGTCTACATAGTTTACTTTAAGCATATCCATTCCAACTGGGTAAACCTGTCATCTGAATCATTTTCCTTTTGGAACCAAATCGTATTGTGTGTTTTGCAACCAACGTGTAAACACTATGGCCAATGATAAAAGAACATAAAAGATAGATGGATCGATAGATGGATGGATCGATAGATAGATAGATAGATAGATAGATAGATAGATAGATAGATAGATAGATAGATAGATAGATAGATAGATAGATAGATAGATAGACAGACATGAAGGTTAGTAGATGAAGGAGCGAAAGAAAGAAAGAAAGAAAGAAAGAAAGAAAGAGAGAAAGAAAAAGGAAGAAATATTACGCTCCCTAAAATAACAAATTTTCCTTCCTTTATTACTGATTTTTCAAAGATAAATCCATGTAGTTTTGAGCAAAGTTGTTTCAAAACTAACGTATTCTTATAGAAACTTTGATTTGGGAATAATCCGAGTCAGACATGAAAAAAGGAAATGTTCAACTTTCATTACGCAATGTCATACATGAAAACAGGGACGTGTTCATCTGCAGCAGAAATTAATCAGATTGATAAGCTGAGATTTTGCTCTTCCACCTTAGTCATATTCAGCTCGACAACCCATGTTATTAGTCATCTAGAAGTACTGTTGGACAATCCTGTATAAATACATAATTATGTTTAAACCTATGCGGTGAGTTTTCTTAATCATAGCCGAAAAAACGGGCAAAAGATTCCGTTTTTGACATGTCACTAAAATATTCATTTTAACATTTAAAACTACAGATATTTTTACCATGTGCTCCTCAACTAACAACCCGTGTGTTGTTTCTTGGCGTGTTGTTTTCACAAGTAGTTTTTTTTAAAGCAACCAGTACTTGTGCTAATCTCATAAAGTCTTTCATAGCTTATGCACCGGGTGATTAATTTTATGCAAACATCGTTAACACAAAGAAAGACAAAGTACTTAACACGTACTAATGGTTTCAGAAAGCACACTTTGAAGACTCAGGAACCATATCGCTAACGCGGTGTTTTCCCATTTTAATTTGGTATTTTTAGGGTAATTGTGTGAAATAAAAGAATCACTGAAATAATATAAATGTACATTGCAAAGATGTGCAACACGCTTAAATGTACAAAGTTGCATCGATATCCGCCCAAGAGATGGGCTCGTATAGGCGTTGCCAACTCCCCAATGGTACATGTATTTCGAGAAATAAAATACGTTTAAACCAAGAGAAACACACACACACACACACACACACACACACAAATCTAGGGTGTTTGCGGTAGCAAATTGTGTCTTGCACTTGCGCTTGTTTGTTTGTATATGTCTGTCGAACCTCTTGATTACCAAAGGGATGTCTTAAGGCAAGTGTACGTTCCTGATTTGAAGAGAAACTGTTGAAGTATGTGCAAGTAGTCGTTATTATTATTATGCCCTTTATTTGACAATAAACGCACTAAAAATGACATTTTCGCTATGTTCGATATGCCCACGAGTTTGCCGTTTCTCCTCATTGAAATATCATTGAAACCTGCGCCAAACCAGATGAATGTTGTCTGTCTGTCCATGGATTATTTCTCACTGAAAGGTAGACCTCCGCGTCAAAGAAAATCACACTTCGTAAAGGACGATCGAAACGCACCTGTTAACTCGGAAAAAAGGAGAAAAAGAAAAGAATAAGAAAAAACTACCCACAAGCGAAAGAAAAAGATGAGAAAGTAGGGATGCATGCAAACAAAAAACACCACAGTGAATTGATGACATTTGTTCTCAAGGACATCCTTAACTATAACTTATTTTTCTCCCTTAAAGATTTAAATTGTCCACATTGTATTTGGAGACCAGATAGTTTCTATACTACACCTTCAGAAACCAAATATATGTTACATTTGTCCGACCATATTAGTGAAAAAACTCGCTAAGCAACGAGTGAAACTTATCACGGCGAGCTATCTAATATCAATGCAGCCTGCAGACTGATCTCAGCAGCGTACTACAATTAATCGCAGAATGCAATTTCCCAACATAGCGCTAATTTATTCAAAATGGCGACCGTGCATAAGATCTATTGAACGTGAGTAAGCCAGAGTTAGCTTTGACAGAGTAAGTATCATCATCAATTAATTCTGAACAAATAATAAGTTGGCTGCCCACACAGGATGGTGGAAACCATCGTCCAGTATTTCGCACTTGTTACACTGTCGGCCACACTGTCCAGTGCCGTTGTAAACAACAAACAACAACAAACGTGCGGCACGCGAACAGATCTGGTAGTCCTATCATATATGAAATAACGTCGAACGAATGTATGAAGGCTTATAAACAACTTACCGTTTACGCTTACTGGAGCAATACACAGTTATACAAAACTGCATATCGAATAAAGCATGAAATGCTTCTGGTCCTTTAAACGTTGCCGCGAAAAACTCGCGATTTCTCTACCGGAAGTGAAAAAGCGTCCTCTATCGGTAATGGAAAGAGGCAGCGTTAGTTCAATGTGCTGCTCAATGAAGATGGGGCTGGCTGTGTGGTGAAAATAACATGGTAACACGAGCTTGCGAAACCGTGGCAGGACAGTAACTGCTGCCACGATTAGAAATGCCGGGGAAAGGATTACCCTTACCCCCCCCCCCCCCATAACTGCTTCTTCGAAATTTAACTTTAACTTTCAGTGAGGTTTGACTTTTTTTTTATTACATTTTTTTAAGGTGCGGGGGGTGGGGGCATGGCGCTTTTGCCCCCCCCCCCCCATAAATCCGCCCCCTGCTTTTTCCTGCTTCCACTGAGACGGTAATTTGCCTGTACATAATGAAAGGTTATTAAGTATGTCAGAGGACCTCATATCACATGCGCACCAGCCTTCAAAAAAGTTGGATGCAGGGAGTCAGTGCCAGTTGCTTTACTGGTAGTAAATTTTTGCAGGCCCTGTAACACAGTATCTTTAGATACCTCTTGGAAATGCATTTTGGAAGTGGCTTTTTGAAGCTGGCATGTGAAAATGCTGTTGAATTTATCGGCCAGTCTCGCGCCAACAGTGGTGAAAAATTTATTAAAAGAGTTTGAGATGGACCTAGGATCAACTATGAATCCTTCAACCTCTAAAAACTGGGGTTCACCTGTTTGCTCACTAGGTAGAAACTTCTTTAAGGTTTTCCACACATTTTTAGAAGAAGAGTCTGTTAAAATCATCTCATCACAGAAGTCCCTATGCGCCTTTCTAATTTTATCAGTTACCTCATTCCTGAGTGTTTTGTACATATCATGGTTATGCATTGTAGCATCGACTGACTTTCTGTTTTTGTTGTAGTAATCTCTCTGGTACATTAATTCTCTAACATCATCAGTTATCCATGGGGTGGGTTTACCTCTTACTCTCACTGGTTTACTGGGAGTATGATTGTCACAGATTGCACTAAATATCTTTGTGAAGAAATCCCAGCAATCATCAATGTCATCAAATATATTCATGACCCACCATGGTATATGGCTTAAATCACTCGCAAATTTGTTTGGATCAAAGTTTTTTAATCAGTGAATATGTACATACTTTGGTTTTGGACGCCGGATTGTACCTTTACTTTCACAAAAGATCAAATCATGGTCAGATATACAAAGATCAAATACTCCAGAGCTTGTGACTACATCTGGTTCGTAAGTGAAAATAAGATCTAAACAAATTTTTGAATGTTCAGCAGTCCCTGTATGATTTGCTTTAGTTCATGTGCGGAAGCTAAATGCAAGAGTTTTGTTGCAGGACCTGTATTTGGTCTTGATACATCGATGTTAAAATCACCAAGAATATACATAGAGCCTGAAATGTTCTCCTCTTCATGTTTATCTTACATAGTACTAAAATTGTCAGTGAAATCAAGTCCAGATGTGTTTGGGGGGTTGTAAATACAACACACAAATACTGATTTAGTGTGGGGAAAACATATTTCAGTCCACACACATTCAAGCTCCGAGTGGTCAATATTGGGCCTTGGTTTTGCTTCAATTTTGTTTGCAACGAAACAACACACTCCACCCCTGTGTCTGTTGCGATCCTAACGAGAAACTAGTTTATACCCTTCGATATAGATTTCACCATCTGAGATACTGCTATCTAGTTTTGTTTCGCTTATTAGTAACACATCCACTGGTCGTTTTTCTAAAGTAGACACCAGACTGTTGATATTATAATGCCCCATAACAAGCCCTTGCTGGAAGGACGTGTAAAGATATTAAAACAACCCTCTGGACTGTTTGGGAGTGTTGTATTTATTGTAAGTGATTCGTTAAAAAATGATTCACTTAAAGCAGGCAATCAACACTGGTGACATATTCATGGCTGGTGTGACTGTCTCCATTCTTTATACTCGTTTGCAGTCATGTTGGCACATTTCAAGTGTGAAGCCTTACTACAATCCTCACAGCATATAAACTTTTGATCCTTTCATATTGTCTTAAGGCATAATTGACATTGTTTCTTCTCAGATGATGCGGCAGATCCATTTCTGGGTCTGGAAAAGTTAACTGTGGCTGTCACCATACAAGGATTAGCCTGTATACTTGTTGATTCAGGCCTTTCCTCAGACACAATACAAAGTTTGCACGTACATGTATATGTTGCTGCACTGTATTGACCTGTAATGTTTGATATACTAGTCTTTATAGGATTTACACACTTTAGGTGTAACATAACTTTGCAAGTTGTACATCAAACTTTAGCTTGATTCCATCTGATGAACTTATCACAGTCTGTGCATTTGGTATAAGGACCTGAATTTTGAGCTATATCCCCACATGTAAGCAGAATGATTACACACAGATATTGTTGTATCCACTATCAATGGAATAATGACTGCTCCCTTGGCTTGTAGCCACAGGAACAGGAAATACATCATGGGGGACGAAGAAAGAGAGCATTGTGGGTAATCAAGCATGGTGGCCGGAGGTTGTCTGTTCTGAGCTTCAGATAATCTGGTTCAATCCGCAAATGCTAATAGGTATAGGACATAACATTGGCGACGAGGTAAAAGAAGATACATAAGGGAAAAGAGATGGCTGTGAGAATCGATTTGGGAGGCATCCCAACATTTGATTGTAAGGGTGAGTCCACAGCCCTAGCACCACGCTGGAAAAAGTGGAAGAAAGTGTTAAGCTACTATATGACTGGCAATGGAGTCCAGGAAGACGCTCAGAAAAAAGCACTGTTGCTGCACTGTGCAGGTATGGGTGTGCAAGAAATCTACGATACACTACCAAAAATCCCTGCATCTGAACTAAGTGAAGAAGAGCATGCCAAGAGCATAAGAAAAAAGGAAAATGTTACAGGTGTGACCAAGAGGGCCATTTTAGCAAGGACAAGTGCTGTCCGGCACGTAGTGCCACATGCGGATGGTGCCAAAAGGTGGGGCACTATGCTAAGTGCTGTAAGACCAAAAGAAAGCCTCAGATGGAAACACTGTATAACAGAACAGACAGGCACGCCAATCGAGCCCAAGCAAATACAGTTGGGCTATTGGATTACAATGATGATAGTGATAACGAATATGCTTTCATTATTAGTAACGGGGGTCACAAAGGGTGTGTCAGTGTTCAAGTAGGAGGCGTCATGCTTGATATGCTAATAGATTCGGGGGCGAGCACCAACATAGTTGACAAACAAATGTGGGAAAATTTAAAGGCACAGAAGGTACGCTGTGTTTCTAAAACATGTGACAAGAAGTTGTTTGCAAACAGAAGTCAAGAGCCTCTCAGCCTAACTGTAAGTTTTACAGCAGAAGTGACCTTGAACAACAAATCAACAAAAGCTGGGTTTGTAGTAATCAATGGCAAAGATCAGTCGCTGTTGGGAAGCAACCCTGCCATAGCTTTAGGGGCCTTGGCATTGCACACAGTTAACACAGTATCTCAAGACTTGAGAAGTTAGTTTTCTGAGTGCTTTAATCAGGGGTCACATTAAGCTTGCGTCCTGCGTCATAGACGCAAAAAATAAAGGAAATGACGCCTGTTAATTAATGAAACATTGTCATTTTGCGTCTCTGTGGATGCATGCAAAAAATGCGGTTCATTTTTGAAAGATACAACTGCAAAAATTACCACAAGTGGTCACGGTGTTTTGTATCGACCATTATCAATCTCATGATTATTTATTATACGGATGGAATCCTCTGATGTTCGTCTTTCTATGTAACAAGCTCTCTTATTTGCTAAGAAAAAATATTCCTGGGGTATCCCTCCAAAAATTTGCCACAATGGGAATAGATGGACGTCACTCCACCTCATTATAAATGCTGAAAGCACTTCCAGGCTCCTCATTGGGTGGATTTGATCACGTGCCACTCACTGTCCAATCAAAATCGTTGTTCCCCATGTGCTTGTCTCATGTCCGCAATGTTGGGAAGGTACAAGTCGTATTACGCAAAGATTATTGGACTAAGATGTTAAATTTTCAAATCATATTTTCACCAAGAAGACTCCCATCGCAAAAAATCTAGACCCAGATAAAGGCACGAGTGATAATTCATTACGGACGGCAAGAAAAATACGCAGATTAGTCATCGCAAGGTTACACGTGGACGAAGCGAAATTTTGCATTAGCCGGCCTGACAGTGTAACTATAACACGATGTTGTTCATCACTGTCTCCGATGGGTCACGTGGTTATTGGTGTTTTTTTTTAACAAAATTTGTTGTTTTGATTTCATTGAAATGCTTGAATGGAACAAATCTATATGACAGAACAAGATAGGAATTCACAAAATTTATGATTGAAGGCCGGAAAAATGCATAGCGGAAAACCATGCCTGGTTGCATGCCCATGACAGTCTGTGTCCACTCGCTTGTGTGTTGCACGGCTTGTAGGCCTACCGTGTTGCTTGGTGAAAAAAGTGACCGCACTTAAGATCGGACTCTTAACACTGCCTACGGTAACAAATTTTTAAGGTATATTGAAGTAGAAAGTGCACAGAAATATAATCATATAATTTCTGACAATTTCATCACGTGGAATCGCAAAAATAACAGAGCTCAGGCATGTTCAATCACGCATGCCGTTTGTTGTGCAAGCGAGTTAAAAAACTGTCCGGTGGCACACGGTGTACAACACCAGAAACTGGCACAGTGGCAGCATGCTAGGGGTTAAGCCCCATTCACAACCATTTTTTGGTAGACCAGGGATGTGCTATAGACTTAGTCGTAATAGCAGGTTCCTGGGTAGATTGAATCCATCCTTGGTAATCCATCCCCTCAACAACTTTTAGACCCTTTTACATCAAGTTGGCGTATTTGTAACCTTTTATTCAATCTTAGATTTAATAATAATGAGTTACCTACGTGAGCATACAGACCCTATGTTATGTTCGTTTCTAGGCTTAAGTTACCTGCATGTTTTATGTATTTATCATTGTGATATATGTTAATGATACCAAATAAAATTAATTAACAAATTACATCAAATGAAGTCCAGTTTGCACAATTTCAGACTGGACCCATCGATTCAGCTCATGGACGCACTATTTTTCCTGAAAATGGAGAAAGATGGGTCCAACGGACTCATACTGAAAAATCCTTAATGTGACCCCTGTTAATGGACTGGGAAAGTTGAAAGGGCACAAGATAAAATTTCACATCAATGAAAATGTGAAATCTGTCATCCAACCATTACGTAGACCACCATTCAGTTTAATCGAGAAAATAGAGAAAAAACTGAAAGAATTACAAGACTTGGACATCATAGAGAAAGTGGAGGAACCCTCACCAAGGGTGAGCCCCCTAGTGGTGGTACCCAAAGCTAATGGAGATATCAGACTGTGCGTGGACATGCAACAAGCAAATACCGCTACTGAACGAGAGCGGTACCCGATACCAACAGTTGAAGAAGTCTTGCAAGACTTAAATGGGAGCCAAATTTATAGCCGCATCGACCTAAATATGCGGTATCATCAAATTGAGATTGAGTAAAAATCTCGTGTCAGCACCACGTTAATTACGCAAAAAGGCCTTTATCGCTATAAACGGCTTATGTTTGGGGTTACCAGTGCTCCAGAAAAGTACCAGCAAATCATACCACAAACAGTAGAAGACATTAAAGGAGTGCACAATATAAGTGATGATATGATAATACATGCTCCCACGCAAGAGTTGCATGACCAGCAGCTCAGTCAAGTGTTCACACGATTACGGGAAAGAGGGTTGACAGTAAACTATGACAAGTGCCAATTCTCAATGCCTGAGTTGAAATTTATGGGCCAAATTCTGTCCAAACATGGGATAAGTGCAGCGGAAGATAAAATAAAAGCAGTAAATGATGCACGTGACCCACAGAATGCCTCAGAGGTTAGATCCTTTCTTGGACTAATGAACAACAGTGCACATTTCATTCCAGACCTTGCTGCAATTTCTGAACCACTCCGTCAACTGACTAGAAAAGGGACTGAGTTTACATGGGGCCATGAGCAAGCTAAAGCATTCACAAAAATGAAAAGGGCACTGTCAAGTTCAGATACTTTGGGATACTTTGACAAGAGTGCAGAAACGGAAGTGATTGCAGATGCAGGACCCCTGGCATTAGCAAGTGTGTTGGTGCAGAGGCAAACAGATGGCCCACATGTCATTGCATATGCAAGCAGGAGCTTGACAGATGTAGAAAGGAGATATAGCCAGACAGAAAAAGAGGCATTGGCACTTGTGTGGGCATGCAAACATTTTCATATATATTTGTATGGACAGCATTTCAATCTGATCACAGATCATTGCCCACTGGAGGTTTTGTACCCAAAAAGATCAAAACCATCTGCTTGAATTGAACGCTACGTGTTGAGGCTGGAGGCATATGATTATACAGTCAAGTATAAGCCAAGTAATACAAACCCACTTAACAGATAGAGTGCCGGAAACAAAAATGACAGCAGACATGTGAGAAATCTGGCAGAAGAATATGTTAGGTTCGTGGCACAAGCAGCCACGCCCAGGGCTATAAGCAAATGTGATATTGAAGAACACTCACATGCAAACATAGAACTGTCACAAGTACATCACTGCATACAGACGGGGTGTTGGGACAATAAAATGTGTGCCCAATATTTCCCGGCGAAAGATGAACTTTGCATATTGGGAAAACTGGTGCTACGCGGCACATGTATAGTGATGCCACAGTCATTGAGGCAAAAAGTAAGATCAGTTGCACATGAAGGTCATCTTGGCATGGTGGGAACAAAAGCACGGCTGTGGACGAAATTATGGTGGTCCAAGATGGACAAAGCTGTGGAAAAACATATGCACGAGTGTCATGGCTGCCAACTGGTTGGACAGGCAAATCCGCCAGAACCCATGAACCCTACTGAACTACCACCAGGCAAGTGGTAAGACCTTTCCATGGATCTATTGGGACCCATGCCTGCTGGGGAATACATATTTGTGGTGATTGACTATTACACAAGGTACTATGAAATACACATGATGAAGGTGGTGACCTCAACAAAGGTCATTGATAGTTTGGAAAGAATATTTGCCTGCCATGGCCTTCCAGTGTCAATGACCAATGATAGTGGGCCACAAATGAAATATGCAGAGACAGAGAAGTTTTTCAAAGACCATGGCATAGCACATGGAAAAGTCACGCCACAATATGCACAAGCAAATGGCGAAGTGGAAAGACAGAATCGTTCATTGCTCAAACGCATGAAAATTGCTCAGACAGAAGGGAAAAATTGGAAGAAAGACTTGGTTAAATATCTAAGTGTCTATCGCATGACACCACATTCAGTCACAGGCATACCACCAGCGGAATGCTTGTGACTGAAGAGACTGTGACATTGGAGCAGGAGACCAAGTATTGGTAACACAAAAGAAGGTGGACAAGTTGTCCACAAATGACCAAACTGAACCATATAAAGTGGTAGAGAAGAATGGAAATAGTGTCACTATTGAATCACCTCAAAAGGTGCAATACAAAAGGAATGTTACCGAATTGAGGAAATATGTACCTGCAACATTCAAACCAGTTGAGCAGGCAAGTGAGGGCCAACTGATCCAAAGTTCAGCCCCAGTGAAGCAGAATGAGACAGCTACTGAACCAAGTGTGGCGATGCACACACCAAAACCCAGGCGCATACGTAAGTCACCAGACATGTATGGCGAATGGGTGAAGAAGTGATTTAAAAGAAGTATAGTTGATACTAAATGTGCACACTCTGTATGGAAACTGTGGGCGGATCGGCGTTTCCAGTATGGGGCTATGAAGTACATTTAACAATTAGTTATTTATGTTTTTGGAACTGTTAGCTGCAGACTGATAAGTGCAGTGGACTTATAACTGAACAATTAACGATGTTTGCTAATACTCGCGTGGCAATATGTACATATACATGGTGCTGCAATATAGAGATCACCAATACAATTCTATAGAAATAGACACATACTTTCGTTATTTCTTTAAGTAATCTAACCGAGTGAGATACGAACATTTTACAGTGCTAAAGAATTTTGGAGCTTAAGTTCCTGAGCTGAATACTTACATGAAATAAGGACATCCGGGTGCTAATGATGACATGATGGACATTCAGTGAATCTGATATGTTCTGAGAACTCGTTAGACAATTCAATATGAAACCAAAGAACTTGCTGGCTTTGAAAACTTTTAAGTTTGATAGAGTATATCAGCATAATAACATGATATTTATTTCACAAGTTAACAGTTATTTTCCAAGGAAAAGAGTGATGTTGTATCTACTATCAATGGAATAATGACTGCTCCCTTGGCTTGTAGCCACAGGAACAGGAAATACATCTTTCGGGATGAACAAAGAGAGCATTGTGGGTAATCAAGCATGGTGGCTGGAGGTTGTCTATTCTGAGCTTTAGATAATCTGGTTCAATCTGCAAATCCTAATAGGTATGGAACATAACAGATATGTCTTGAGGCTGACTGAATGTTGTAGACTAACGTTCCGTCTGTGGTGGTGCCTTGTAGGATTACTAGGTGATGGTGTCAAAAATGAAGTAGCATATTTAAAGTTCAGTAAAATGCCTCTTTCCATGAGTTCACCAGGCAGTAATCCACTACTCACATGTTCCTGGGTAGTTCTTGGTGGTCCTTCACAAAATTCGTGTGTCTTGGTGTCTTTCAGACTAACAAAAATTGAAAATATTAGCAGAGCAGACAGCATTCCGATTGACCCAGCAGCCATGATGTGCCAATGGTTTATGAACCAGTTTGTGGTTCCAAAGTGATGGCGTGTTGCATTCATATCGTGACTGTTTGCTAGGTGGTCACATAAAAGGAATTACATTGGGAGATGAAGAGATTAGCATTTCCCAGTTAGCAGATGGTACTACTTGCTTCTGGGCCGATATAGAGTCTGCATAGGACCTTCTCAAGGTTCTCCGAGTCTTCGAAAAATGCTCTGGATTAAAAGGTAATAATGAAACAAGAGGGCTGTGTGAACAGCCCATGCTCAGCTGACCTATACTTGGTTGCCAAAAATAAGTTCCATCTGAGCAGAGCTATGCTAAACTTAAGTTCAGTGGAGGTGATGTTCATGATTGCCAAGCAATTTCCCAAGCATTATAGCCCTGTGTTATATATGAAGTCCTAGCTCTACACTTCTTGATGTATCATGCCAAAAGCAAAATCAACTATAACAGCTCTGCGACCTTGGGAATTAGGTCAAGGTCACCCATCTTCAAATGTAAACTTGCCCTTGTAATGGACTTTATTCCTGCAAAATATCAAAGTCATAGCTCTATAACTTATTCATATATCATGTGGAAAGCTAATTCAACAACCATTGTGACCTTGGGAAATACCTTAAGGTCACCCATTCCCATACATAACGTTGCCTTTATAGAGGGTTATAATCATATGTAATATGAATGCTCTAACTCAAAAAGAACTCTTAACACATTATATAGCACGCAAATGTGGCTTTAATGACTCTCTTTGATACCAAATCACTGGGGAATGACAAATTGAATGGACATGGTAGAGACACATCTAGGGTACACTGCCACCAACTTTAAAGTGGATATGGCCAACAGTTTCGCAGAAGTTAATAATGTGCCTTAGCATTAGAATGCCCATGGACTTACATGGTAATCAATAGGAATGGTGCATTTACCGATAAGTACCCAAGTTGAAACAATAGGCTTGTGTGAACAGGCCATGCTCAGCTGACCCAAATACAATCCCAACCTAGGTCTTGCCTAGATACACAATCATACCAAGTTTCATCAAATTTTGTCAAGTCCTTCAAGACTTATCACACGGAAACCAAGTGTTGAAGAACCTCAACAACAACAACAACAACAAGCAGAAGAAGCGGAAGAAACCGGCAGTAAAGCAATATGCCTCCCAGCTTCCACTGGGAGACATAAATCACGTTGCACTCGGAGTTATCTAATATATGTGAAATCCCGGTCTATATGCACATTTACACGACATGCCCAATGACTGTGCCATGTTTCAAACAAATTGCTTCCATGGTAATGGAGCAGTTGCACACACAAGATTCCATTTGAATAGAGGAGTTGCATCAGAAACAAAAGTTGCTTTGCACTCAGAGATATCTATACTTTCCTATGTCTGATTCTTGGTTAGTTCTCAGATGGAAACAACATAAAGCTTTATTAAAACAAAAGAACGGATGCTGGACGATGAAGCGTTGAGCCAGAGCAAGCATGGCCGCGAAGCGGCCATGCGAGTGTCTGAGACTGGTTTGGGCATAGAATCAGACTTTTAACGACTGCGGTTTTCATATTTCAGCCGACAGGCGGGGCGACGCCCTTCCACAAAAAGTGAAGGCTGTTACTTACACTATTCATGATATCTGGCAACATTGCTCACCGCTTGCTTGTTCAGGACTCGATCGCTTCAGCGCAGAAAATCGGCAAACTATCCACTGAGGAGAGTGCATAAAATCGGCACAATGGCAGCTTTAGACCAACCAAACACGAATTAATAGGCATGTTACAAGGGAGAGGACATGTTTGCGTCGCTTCGAAGGCTCCATCAAACACTCGGCCCTGTCAGGGACAGCGTGAACCGAACAGAACTCAGACGGACTGGAGACAATGTTTTTGTGTTCATAGAAGCGATTGCAAAAGTCTTTTGGAGCAAGAAAGAAAATTTAACATGGTTGTTTTAATGAAACAACGGATCTTTGCAACAGAATGAAGTTAAGTCAAAATGCACAGCAGAAAAAAATGAATATTTGCAGACCGTAAATTAATTGACACAGCGACCAGCATGCAAGTGCGTGCACCAGCAGCCATAGGTGTCTAACTCCAGTTGTTATTGTTTGGGAATTTTTTTTTAGGGTTCCCAAACAATAACAACTGGGGTTGGTCACTTGTGGCTAGTGCACCAGCGACTATGAATCATGTTGATCCATGTGCATGCAATCCATTATCCAGATTGACTCAGCAGACTAGCCTATTTATATTATAGTACAACTGATCTTTACATCAGATCAACTGAATAAAGCCCAAGTCAACAGTCAATCATTAAGCCAGGGCAAGGGACCGAAATACACAGACTGCACAGCAATATTTATCGGGGGTGTGGCACCCATTCAAATGCAGCTGGAGCCCAGTCCCAGATTCGATTTGTGATCGTGGTTGACATAAGGATTACATGACTGAATATTGACACACAGTTTTGAACAATGATGAGCAATAGTAATAAAATTTTGTCCCCATAAAATAAACTATCCATACCTAGGCCTATATGGTACATACTTGGGTTAAAACTTCAAAGCATTAAGCCAATCTGAATTGAACATTTCATTTTCAGTGAATTGCAATTGGCCCAGGCAGCCCGCAGCAGTTGGGCAGTTTAATTCTCTCAACCAGTGATATAGTATGCGCCTTGTAACATGTATTAACTTGTGTTTGGTTTGTCTAAAACTTAGAATTTGCCAATTTTTCGCGTGGTCATCAAACATGATACTGTCCTGCAGAGGACAGCCGGTGATGGCGACAAGCAATGTTCCCAGATCGAGCCCTGTAAAAGCAAGCGGCGAGCAGTGTTGCCAGATCTCATGAATAAGTAATAGCCTTCAGAAAAACTGGAAGGTCGTCTCCCCACCTGTCGGCTGCAATATGCAAACCACAGTCGTTAAAAGTCTGATTATGTGCCCAAACCAGTCTCAGACTTCGCGGCCATGCTCGCTCTAGCTCAACGCTTCATCGCCCAACACCCGTTCTTTTATTTGAATAAAGCTTTATGTTGTTTCTATCTGAGAACCAACCAGGAATTAGACTTAGAAAAGTTTAAGATATATCTAACATATCTGATATTCCTGTCTTTATGCACATCTACACATCATGTCCATTAGGTGTACCAAGTTTTAAACAAATAGGTGTGACTGTATAGGAGCAGTTGCACACACAAGATCCCATCTGACCAGATGGGGTGCATCAGAAACAAAAAAACACCTTGCACTTGAAGATATCTAACCTATCTGAAATTCCAGTGTTTATGAAATTGGTGCAACGGTGTAGGAGGAGTTACGCACACAAGATTGCGTCTACAGACGGACGGACAGACAAGCCCATTCCAGTGTACCCCCCCCCCCCAACTTTGTTTGCGGGGGGTATAACTAAGTAGAGACCTACCAAAGGCGCATCCCCAGCAAGTTTGAAGTGGATCTAGAACTTGCTGTAGATCTAGGCAACGGTTTTGGAGAATAAGTCGAAAATGTGATTTACTATTGCAATCCACATTAATTTACATAATGATCAATAAGGGCTCAGGATATATTTATTCAGTCAATTTGATACAAAATGTCAATATACAGTAGAATTAGTAAATATAACATTGACCTAGAAGACTCCAATTAAGACAAAGTCATTGTCGCTACAATGGGGGCCACCCCTTTCAATTTATTACATAATATAATATTGCAGTTATAACATTAAGAAAAGTTCATCAGTATATATAATTATTCATACATATAGTAACGGAAAACATGCCATTCCTTCCAAGCGCTATTTAGTAGCTGACACATGATTATCGAAGGTCAAGGACTCCTGGGATGCAATTTTGGTGGTGGTAGTTAATATCGGCGATGGTAGAACTTGTTGGGAGTAAACTTTGAGACCCTACAGAGTGGTAGAGGTGCCCCTAGGACCAATATCACGATTTTGTTGGATAAGTTTAAGGTAGTTAGCTCATCAATCATTAGTTTCAGATTTCAATCCGAAACTCAGAATACATGTAGTGTCAAGATGAGTATTTACAGCAAATGTAAGTTTTGCTGAAATTTTCCTTTATGAAATCTGGATTCTTTTCTTCTAGAATTTTTCTACAGTATTAAAACAGTTTCATTAATCGTGCTATAGTGTGTGCATTCATTTTCAGGGCTTGTCATCAAAGGAATTTTACTATTTAAATTTTTGTGACTGCAGCTAATATTTGCCACAATTTGGAACAAGTTTATTGGTTCAATATTCTCCATAGAGCTAAAAAAAATGTTCCTAACTATCAAAATTTAGCAGCCTGGACATGGGCCTTGAATGTGAAGCCTTTCATATTTTTAATTGTCTCTTTGCTCACTGTCAATATTATGTGTTCAGCTATTGGCCTCAAGGTGGCAGCACCTACTTCTGGCTGGTACTGATATGGCAAAGTACATTGTGGCTGTGATTTCTAAGCAAATTCGATATACAATTTGAAAATTAGTCACCGTGTAGCCTATATTAAATTTTTGAGAAGCAATAAATATGATAAATTTACCAGAGAGATATGCTACAGACGATGACTGATAATCCAAGGCACAATAAGACAGCATTGCTTAAATTTTATACTAAATAACTTCTTCTTGTTATTGGTAATGTGTCTATTCCATGCCTTGCTAAATAATAAGTAAAAAGTCCAAAGCATGCATGCAGTTCAGTGTCATGCAAGTGCAATCATAAAGGTGCTGGCCCTGTGTGGACCAGTGAACATTGTGTGACTTTTGCAACTGTGATTCAAAGAATTGATAAAAAAATAAAACAGGGCAACTAATTGATAAAAAAAAAAAAAAAAAAAAAAAAAAAAAAACAAACAAACAAAACCCCAGCCGCATCCCCTCATTATCTCACCATTTAGTCCTGATGAAAATCAAGCAATTTACATTTCTGGCCTAAAAAAGTAATTTCGCATATATTTAGTAAAATTTCCACATGGTTTTGAAAAATCCTACTAAGTCCTACTTTTTCGCCAAAATCATACAAAAGTAGGAAAATCCCACTCAGTACAGACACTGCCAACGGTTTTTGAGAAGTTGAAAATCTGAAATTGTTGACGTACGGACGGACGGAGGACCATAAGATAAGCTCAGCTGACTATCAGCTGATGTAAAAATAAGAGATGGCACTAAATTGCAGAGATTTTGCCTCTGAAACTACGGAAAAAGTGCCCCAAACCTATACACCGCCCTCTTTTTCTAATCATATTTGAGCTTTTTGGCAAAATGAAGGTTATAAATTTTTCCTGATGAAAGGCAAAATTGCCTGAATTCAGGCAAATTCTTGAAAAGTGGAATCTCTGAAAAATACAGAAAAATTGTAGTGCCATCTGTTGAACAATCTCAAGTTAACATTCCTGCAGAAATTGACAACACATGTATCACAGGTTTTCTTGTTCTGGGATTGCCAACCATAGCTCTTTATTTCTTTTCAACTAGCAACCAAACTTCACCCTTTCACATCACTACCAATCAGCTAGCCTTCATTGGTGACATTTCTTTTAAACAATGAAATACTCCTTTCAATTTACGTTCTTAACCAATGCCCAGCTTCCAGTGATCTTTTTATCCAGTGTTTTCCATGTTCACCAATAATTATACACATATATAGGATTTAATATCAACGTTTCTTCAAATTTGAAATGTTTATCCCATGAACAGCAACACTTATCCGCTAATTATCATTAATTAATGCTTAATCTACCAACTGCATGGCTTTTCTGTAATTTCTACATTTTTAACATCATCTCTCAACAGTCACATCATTTAATCCAGTAACTGACCAAACTTCTGGATTTTTGAACCACATGAATAACAGTGACATTTTTTCGGTAAATATTCACTTGATATTCACAGAAAACTGTGATTACTCTACTGAAACACTGGAATTTTTACCCATATTAACAGCAACTCTGAACTAGTAGGCCTGATCATCCTTGCCTTTAACTTAACTTTCTGTTGAATTCAGCTACATTTCATTAGTGGCCCATTTTTGAAACAATCTGAAGATTCCTTACAATCTATGTTCTTAACCAATGCACAACTTCCTACTAGCTTGCTGGAGGAGACCCGGGTATGTTTCTGTTATTTGCTAATTAACATTAACGCTTAATCTACCAACTGGCTTTTCCTGAACTTCTACATTTTCAATATCATCTCTCAACAGTCACACCATTTAATCGAATAATTTACCAGACTTCTATATTTTTGAACCACATGTTTAACAGTGACAATTTCTTTAATAAAAATTGACCTGATATTCACTCAAAACTGTGACTTCTCTACTGAAACACTGACATTTTTAACCATATTAACTGCAACTCTTAACTAGTGGGCCTAATCATTGTTGCCTTTCACTTAAACTTTTTCTTGAATTTCAAAAGTGAACATTAAATGTTGTGACCAGTAGATAGTATTGATCAGCACCACAGACTTGCAAGTTTTCTGTTCCTGATGATATTCTCTGTTTACCTTCCATTTATATGGCTCTTGTTCCAAATACACTACTAAGTTGAGATATACAAGTATATTTGTGTAATCATATTTAATTGAATTTTTTAAATGTTTTCTGATAATTACATGTAATTGTCCAAATGAGGGCACTCTTGGTGAGAACGTGATAGAGTGTTGCAGCTATATGAATTTTGTATTGAATAAATCAAATAATATCAAAAACAAACTAACCAGTGTAACTGCCGGCAACATCTTGTATCGCTCATCTTTCACATCTTTGCAGTTATACGTGCATCAACTCTTTTGTCTATTGCATCTGCATTGACTAGGAAAGGTACATTAACCAATAAGTACCCAAATTGAAAAAAATATTACAAATCATGAATTCACAGCAGTGACACCTAGTGAAAAACTTTGTTTAACCCTTCCACAGGGAAGAACTTTGTTTGAACCTTTCACAACTAACATATCCACCAAGATTCAGCTTAATCTGAGTCACGGTTCTGGAGAAGGACGTCAAAAATAGTGAAAACACACTAAGAATCATACAAAATGGAAAACAATTGCAGCGCCACCTGTTTAACAAATTCAGAACTAGGAGTATATCTGTGTGATATCAAAGCAATTGGGCAAGCAGTTTCGGGGAAGAAGATCTTTTTAATTTGCCCCAAAAAAGAACAAAAATATTCATAAAAAATCCAAAATTCACTAGCGCATGACCATTTGACTTAGCGTGGTAGAGACTCACCCAAGGTACATTGCCACCAAGTTTGAAGTGAATCTGGCAAGCGGTTCTGGAGAAGAAGTCGAAAATGTGAATACGCATGAGAATGCCCATTGACTTACATAGTAATCAATAGGAAAGGTGCATTTACCGATAAGTACCCGAATTGAAAAAAATGTTTAAAATCAGGAATCCACAGCATTGCCACCTTGTGAACAACTTTGTTTGACCGTTTAACATGGAACATATCCACCAAGTTTCAGCTTAATCTGAGTTACGCTTCTGGAGAAGAAGTCAAAACATGCGAAAACACACAAAAATTCATAAACAAGAAGGCTGTGTGAATAGCCCGTGCCTCAGCTGATCTTGACATTCATCACACTTGCAGCTCTACAAACTTGGGAAAGGATCAAGGACACCATGTTCTGAGTACGTCTGACCTTTATAGAAGAACACTTACATGTGCAACACCAAAGTTCAAGTAGCTCTCAAGTTATAATGAAGAGTAAAATTCATGTATGTTGCACTGTGACCCCACAAACGAGGTCAAGGTCATTCATGTACTGTCTCAGCATGACCTTCATACAGAATAATTAACATGTGTAGCTAACTCAAAACAGAACTCAAGTTATCAAGTAAATAGTAAATTTCGTGTCAGTTGTCCTGTGAATTGGCATTAGAATGCCCATTGACTTACATAGTAATCAATAGGAAAGCTGCATTGAACGATAAGTACCCAAAATGAAAATCCTTAAAAATCAGGAATCCAAAGCAGTGCCACCTAGCAAACAACTGTTTGACCCTTCCACAACAATATATCCATCACATTTCAGCTTAATCTGAGGGACAGTTCTGAGAACAAGTGAAAAATAGCAAAACCATACAAAGAATTCATTAAAAAAATTGCAGCGCCACATGGTGAACAAATTGGGAACTAGGTGTCCCCGGGAGTGTCAATGTATGATGTCAAAGCAATTGGGTGAGCGGTTTTAGAGGAGAAGAATTTTGAAGGTTTGCCCCGAAAAAGAACAAAAAGAATCATAAAAAATCCAAAAATCAATAGAGCGTGACCATTTGAACACACTTGGTAGAGATCCACCCAAGGCACATCCCCACCAAGTTTGAAGTAAATCTGGTCAATTTTATTAAAGTTATGACCATTACAAGAAATTCTCATGTTAAACTTTCCTATTAAAACTTTTGTAGACATTTTTGAAAAAAATCATTAAAAAATCCGAATTCATTGGAACATGACCATTGGAACAAACCTGGTAGACATCCACCCAAGGTACATTGCCACCAAGTTTGAAGTAAATCTGGATGATGGTTTTGGAGAAGTCAAAAATGTAAATTAGCATTAGAATGCCCATTGACTTACATGGTAATCAATAGGAAAGGTGCATTTACCCCAAAGGAGCTGAATTGAAAATATCATTAAAAATCAGGAATCCGCAGCATTCCCACATAGTGAACAACTTTGTTTGGCCCTTCCATTAGGAACATATCCACCACGCGTAAGCTTAATCTGAGCGACGGTCCCGGAGAAGAAGTCGAAAATAGCTATAACACACAAAAATTCACAAAAAATTAGAAAAAAACTGCAGCGCCACCTGGTGAACAAATTAACAACAAGGAGTCCCTAAATGTGATCCTGTGTGATATCAAAGCATTTGGGTAAGCAGTTTCGGAGAAGAAGATTTTTTAAGATTTGTAGGAAAAAAAAACAACAACAAAATTCATTAAAATTCCAAAAATGACTGGAGCATGACCATGTGAACAATATTGGTAGAAACCCACTCAAGGTACATTGCCACCAAGTTTGAAGTTAATCTGGATGAAGTTTTTGGAGAAGAAGTCAAAAATGTGAATTAGCATTAGAATGCCCATTGACTTCCATAGTAATCAATAGGAAAGCTGCATTGACCGGCAAGTACCAGAATTGAAAAAATCGTTAAAAATCAGGAATCCGCAGCATTCCCACACAGTGAACAACTTTGTTTGACCCTTTTACAAGAAACATATCTACTACGTTTCAGCTTAATCTGAGTGATGGTTCTGGAGAAGAAGTCGAAAATAGCTATACCATACAAAAATTCATAAAAAATTAGGAAAAAATTACAGCGCCACCTGGTGAACAAATTAAGAACTAGGAGTCCCAGGGAGTGTTCCTGTGTGATATCAAAGCAATTGGGTGAACGGTTTCGGAGAAGAAGATTTTTTAAGGTTTACCCCAAAAAGAACAAAAAAGTTAATTAAAAATCCAAAAATCACTGGACTGTGACCATTTGAACAAACTTGGTAGAGACTTACTCAAGGCACATCTCCACCAAGTTTGAAGTGAATCTGGCTGGCGGTTTTTGAGAAGAAGTCGAAAATGTGAATTGTGGACGACGGACGACGGACGGACGACGGACCCTCAAAAACCTCAGCTGACTGACAAGTCAGCTGAGGTAAAAAGAAAAAAAATTGTAGCACCACCTCTTGAACAAATTAAGGTCTAGGGGTCCTCAGAAGTGTTCCTATGCAATTTCAAAGCAGTTGGCCCGGTAGTTTCAGAGAAGAAGATTTTTTAAGTTTTCCCCCCAAAATGAACTAAAAAATCACATAAAATCCAAAAATCACTGGACCGTGACCATTTGAACAAACTGGGTAGAAACCCACCCAAGGCACATCTCCACCAAGTTTGAAGTGGATGTGGCTGACGATTTTTGAGAAGACGTCAAAAATGTGAAATGTGAATGGACGACGGACGACAACAGACAACAAACGGACGACGGATGCCTCACCCTCCTAAGATCTCAGCTGAATTATAAGCTGAGCTAAAACAGATGCTAGATGGATGGGGGAGAAGTTTTCTTTCCGCCAGGATGAGAAATAGATGTTAAAATTAAATTTGGATTCTAAGAGGATTTCATTCAAGGAAATTATGAAAAAATGGAGGGATAGGTACTTACCCTCCCCAGTAAAAATGTAGTGTTGAAATCTTTGGCAACTTCAAAACAGCTTTTTAATTTGTTTTCTTATTCATACTGATGAAACACTCATAAATGACGTACAAACTTGTATCAGAAGCTTTGTTTTTAAAGGTGGTGTACTTTAGGTAAAGGCCGTTGTCAAGTATGGAAGTATCCCCGATTGTGGCATGAAAATGCTTACACTTTAAGTCCAAGGTTACCGCACTCAACTCAAACCGGATCAAAAGGATGTTCAAACAAAGAAACGCAAAACTGACAGCAACTTTGCATGAATTCATAAAAGACATGAAAATCAAAGTCATATTCTACAGCAAATGCTTCTTAACTCTGGACTGAACTTAAATAGTGAATGAATTGATACGACACAATTATTGTGTCACAAATGAAAGAACACCCATCTTCTTCACACATTGGTATCGAAAAAGCGTAAAATTTTGTGAGGGGCATTCGTGACAACAGTGGCATATTCTGATCTGAACAGGAATAAAGACGTACATGTAAGTAAGGCATAGTGACACAATTTCTGGAAATTCATTTCTTACGGTCTGACATACCTGGACACGGGAAACCACAAATTCGAAACGATCCTCTAAAAATTCAGAAAGAAGTTCCAGTTATTTACATAAATAACACTGCTTAAATCATCTCCCATTTTTGTCATGTAAACAAATTTATTGGTTTCCAGTTGACACAAAGTTTAAGGTTGTAACACTGTCAGTGCAGATGGCGTGAAATCTTTGATGCAGAATTTCATGATTTCAGTGTGTCCTATGTGTGCACCATAGAGAATCGATTACAATGCGTTCGATTCTCTCGCACAAATGATTAATTTGTGGTTCACAAATCGAGACTTAAAAATGGAGAAGACTGACTCTGACAAATGTTATTATTGTCCATCCATGGATTCTATTATCATAGATTTGTAGAAAATTGATGGAATGATATCTTTTCTAGTTCAGCAGATATAGTCTTTGGTCAATCTAAATTGAAAAAAACACACACTGATCGATTGCATTTTACAAGCAATATACTTGACTCGTTTGCAAGCCTGTAATCCAGGAAATATGTGCTTGGGAAATGTTGTCTTACTTGGAACACAAAATTAGAGTTGAGGGACAAGTTCTGTATAATAACTATAAAAAAGATTTATTTAATCAAGTTCGGGATTGCTTGACATCCTTTTTGTCATAAAAACTGTGGTCATGTAGGTGTAAGAGTACCCATATAAGGTACATTATATCTATGAGGAGGAGAACAAAATGAGGACTGAATTTATAAAAAAAAAAAAAATGAATACGTCTTATTTCAGTAATTATTTTAAATAGGGCTTTTCTCTTCAATCACCAACCATATCCTACTCACACTCAGTGGGGAATGTACCTTGTGTAAGTCTCTGCGAAGTATGTCCGTGGAGTTCCACTCGATGGTTTGTTTATATTTCAGGCATTTTTTTCTTAATTTTATTAATTTCGCATATATAAAGCTTTTGCATCAAGTTCATGTATTAAAATATCTTTATGTGGTGTGTTCTTTAATATTGCTTAGCAAACTACTTTATGGTCACATATTAAGAATTCGTTTTTGTATCCCAATTCAGACACACCTTATAGCCTGTTCAAAGGAAAGATATTCAGCAGAAGACGCTATATGATGCTTTCTGATATTTTTCAAGACTTTTTATTGTGATTCAGCCAGATTGCGCATCAAGGCAATTTCTCAGGCAGTTGTTCCAGCAGAGTGGAAAGTGTCACGTGTCACCCTAGTTTTTACAGGTCAAGGTTCAAAGGCCGACATGAGTAACTACAGACCTATTTCAGTTGGAAGTCATGTTGGTAAGATAATTGAGAAACATATACAGCATCACTTATTGGATTATCTGGTGGAGCAGCCTTTATTAGCCCAGATCAGTCGGCATATTTAAAGGGCCACTCACCCGAAACATGTTTACATAAGGTTGTCTGTAATTGGCTTGAAGATGTGAATGATGACATGTTAACTGCAGTATGTTTCCTTGATATAAGAAAAATGTTTTGATACTATAAATCACAAAATTTTAAAATTTCAGCTGCGAAAATTTGGAATTGTTGGACAGGAGCTTTCATGGTTCACTTCTTATCTATTGACAGAAAACAAGTTGCTGTTTGTAATGGTAGACAGTCTGAAACCAAGAATATCTTGATTGGAATCCCTCAAGGTTCGACCACTGGACCTGTGCTCTTTCTTCTCTACATCAATGATATTGGACAATATGTACAGGACGGAACTTGTAATTTGTTTGCGGATGACACCATTATCTATTCGTGTGGTCATTCTGTCGAAGAAATGAGTCATAAGTTACAAAAGAACATGGATAATGTCGGTTATTGGTACAGGAGTAATGAATCGGTGACAAATGTGCCAAAATCAAATGTTATGATGATTAAAGGGAAAAGCCAGTAAATGAAACCTTACATGTTCATATAAATGGTGAAAAACTAAATCAGGTTTCTGAAACGAAATATTTGGGTGTTTATTTGGAAGAAAAAAATGTTCATGGAAGACACATCTGGATAAATTACATGGAAAAATAATGGCCAGATAGAAAGATAGATAGATAGATAGACAGACAGACAGACAGACAGACAGACAGACAGACAGACAGACAGACAGACAGACAGACAGACAGACAGATAGATAGATAGATAGATAGATAGATAGATAGATAGATAGATAGATAGATAGATAGATAGATAGAGTAGCTACTGGCATAGCTTGTGTATGAAAGTGGTTTTGCTGCTTCCATGAAGGGAACAATTTCTTTCAGTACAGATTGAGTGTTACAAATGTAGACGAACAAACGTAAATTATAAATAATGAAACTGCGTCGTGGTGTATGCTTTCCGACGCCACAAAGCAAAAGCACCTGCCGAATCCAAAAATGCCAAATACATATTTGAGCAGAATGCAGCCTTGGGACAGCAACATCCTCAGAAGTAAAACAGTGAGCAAGCACACCTTGCAAATGGACAGCTAAAATAAAACAGTAAGTCGAAGTCTTTACGTGTCCAGTTTTTCCAATGGAAATTGCAGACGCCAAATTATATAAATCCCATTTATTCATTCATTCACAATCGACAAGCCAGTGACCAAACTGTAAGTGATACCTTTTAACCTACTGGAGAATAGAAGCAATGGCAGATAATCTTTCTTGCGTTACTGGACTAAGAAAAACATATAATGGTTTGAAATGACATTCGAGCCCCCCCCCCCCCCTTTTTTTTTTTCTCTGAGTCAGCTGTACTGGTTTATCCACTGAATACCAACTGAGTACCAAAGAGGATGTTTGGCCTCACTTATACTGTGATCTGTAGTTACAGGATTATTTCATATTTGCTAAAAACTGCCACAAGACTATTTTGTAAGGGGTGTATTACTACACAGAAATTAACTTTTGAGCCGGGTGGGAGCTTAAGGTCCCATAAAAGAACAAAGGAACAGTGGGCTTACCCACTTCGATGGCTAAGGTCAAAAACAATATTCATGTATATTTGGTATGGTGCATCTCTGGACAGACCGACTGCACCTATTTTTACTGACTCTGACCCCCCCCCCCATGCCACCTTGTGTGGCGGGGTGGGGTGAGGGGGGGGGAGGAAGTGGGAATCTGAGAGTGACTTAACTTTGACATCATGATATCTGGATAACCTTGACCTAGACTGACCTGGTATTACAAGCAGATCCCAACAAAGTTCGAAGCGGGTCTGTCATATCGATTTGAAGAAAAATTCATGAAGACATGAACCTTTTTAAAAAATCGGGGGGAAAAAGCAACATTGCCTGCTGAACAACTGACGGTCGACAGTACCCAAAAGTGTTTGTCTGCATTTTCAAACCCGTTCCCCAAGTACTTTTAGAGGAGACGATTTTTAAGACCCCTCCCCCCCCCAAAAAAAAAATCCAAACAAATTCAAGAAAAATACAAGATAATCGAAACAGATGGCGTGGCGTCTACTCTCACAAAACCTTGATTGGGCCTACTCATTTTTTTCCAGTAAATTACATGACGGTGTACAATAAATATCATCCCGGAGTGAGACTACTGATTGACAGTGATTTTTAGCTGTATCTCTATTTGTATGTTTTTAAAGCTTTCTACAAAAATAAGGTATCAGTGTACCCGGCCATGAGGGCAAATGATATCACTTGCGAATAAAGCATGCGGAAATTGTTCTTACCCTCTGACAACGCATCGCACCTATGAGTCCAAAAAGGTTTTCCGTCTTTTCAATAGTTTCATTGAAATGTATTTAATCCTCTGAATTATGAAATTAAACAAACCATTTTCTCCTCTAACATTCACAGCTCCAAAGTAAAAAAAAAACACAAATAAACAAACAAAAACCAAACCCCCAAAACACCACCAAAAACAAACAAAAAACAAAAACAAACAAACAAAACCCCCCACAAAAACCCCAAACAACAAAAAGCAAAACGACCCCCTCCCCCACTTTTTTCACAAATATAAGAAACGGCCCATATTAAACATATTTAACAGGGTATCCCTTCAGATTGGGATTTATCGAGTGAAATTGCGTTTTTCTTTCCGCAAGGCTGTCCGTAACTTTATTATATGTAATTACATAATTGTCATACTGAAATGCTTTCTAAAAATGAAAGACCTCTGTACGACTCATTAATTTCATCTTGATATATAATTGACTTCCCGAAAACCTACAGAATATGAAATATTTATTTATTTGATACGAGATTTTAAAATAGTAAAGGCCCTGTGAACTTTTGCTTCCAACATAGTTTATTAGCAAAACACGATTGGCCGACAAGGCTCACCGACCTATTAAGACCCTCTTGTACATTAATAGGAAGACAACAATGAATTTGGGAGCATCTATATACAGACACGTGACCCACAGAACCACGAAAAGGAAGAGCAAAAAGAGTAAGGGTTTTTCTATGAGCATAACTACAGAGAGATACAGTTGTACAAGATTACCGAATTTAAATCACGGTTTAAATCTACCAGATAATATACCTATGGACGGCCTCAAAACTTTCCTCATTTTGACTTTTTGAAATTCCTGTGCGTTCTATTCCGAACAATAAAATTTTCAAGTTAAATTACCAAAAATTATTTTACATTGTAGGTCTTTCGGTAGTATACTTGTTGCATTCAAAGAAAATGTGATAAACGGTTTCCCGATTCGCTCCGCATGAACATGATAGAGACTCTACAACGCCAATTTTTGTACAGATTGCCGTGCAGGTGGTCCATTCTCATGCTAGAATGGATTATGGCAATTTCCCTTCCTCCAGAATGATGCAATTCGTTACCATTTGGACGGTTTCTGTTTAGTTCCCCGTTTAAAATCATCAATATGCTCAGTGGTCCTAGCTGATCGGGGTAATGAAATCCATTCGCGAATGGTTGATGGGAAAAAGGAACTATAAAAGGTGGGATTGTTTGGCATTTTCTTTCATTTTGCAATAATGTGTTTAAGACGCAAAGCCGTAACCTTGGGGTCAGATTGGTAGACTAGTTGGACCAACATTTGACTCATAGGTCTAGACGTATTAAGAAAACTATGTTGATAAACAGAAATTTGCTTAAAACTTCCAAATTGCTGAATTTGGCCTGGCAAACTTTAAATTGAAGGTTACGGTACTGAGATGAACTGGCCACGAAAGACTAACAGAAAGCCAAAGACCTAGGTCTTTGTGCACCTGTATATTTTCAAGATTATTGTTGTTGAAAGTCAAGTTCGGATGATCTATGTGGATGTTTTTTCCACTTACTATCAAGGATTTAGTTTTGTTATTAACAGAGACGAGCCGTTGATCTGACCATTGGGACATTAATTTCAGATCACGATTAAGAATACCGGCTGATTCAGTGGGATTATCAACTGTGATATAGAGTGTCGTGCCATCGGCAAAGAGACGATATCTAACAATATCCACAATGTCGTTTACATACACACACACACACACACACACACACACACACACACACACAAAAACAACAGTTATGGCCCCCAAGACTGTTATGGCCCCCAAAACTGAACCTTGCGGTACCCCTGCTTTGATTCTTCACCAAGACGATGCCTGGCCCTGAATGACTACCTCTTTGGGTTCTTCCATAAAGATTATCCTCCAACCAAGAAGGAAGTGGACTTCGGATGGCTGCAATTTTAGTATGTGTATTAACCCTGGATGATGTATCCTATCGAAAGCGTTGATGATGTCGCAGAATACTACGCACACTTCCATCTGGAGATCAATCCCTTTTGAAAATTTATGATAATGATAAGGTGAATGACCGTTTCATCACGGGCTAAAATCAAGATAAATTTTCTGACAATGCCTAGTTATCACGTAGAAAATTGGAAGATGTGCAAAAAAAACCCACACGTACAAAATCATTACCTACAGAACTTAATAGAGAAATTTGTGTGTAGTTGTTACACATTTCTGCCACACCACCTTTGGGAATTGTTGTGCTTTCTTCTATTCAGTTGAGTTTACAGTTAGAAAGAGAAAGGTCAAACAACTTAGTGAAAGAAGAGGTAATGCTCGGAGCTGCCTCCCTAAACAATAGGGGTCTAATACCATCCGGTCCATATGCCTTATTAATACTCAAGAATTTTAAAATATCTTGGACACTGTCTTCGTCTAAAACAATGACTTCCAGTAAATGTAGAGAGTCTTGAACCTCCCTAGATAAAGAAAAAGGAGAAGAGTCAACATCAGAATGTTTAACAAAATTTTCACTAAACACCATTGAAGGCTTCAACTTTAGATTTACTGTCAGACAGGAACAACGTTTTTGATAATATAGAAGGCATTGATTTCTTAGAATTACCAGATATAATGTACTTAACCATTTCCCACCATTTTTTACTTTTAAGCTGCCTGTCATTTACAAGGTGACATTGTTAGTTATGGCAACCGTCTTCAGCTTTCCTTAAATCACTCATGTATTTATACCATTGCTAACGAAAATACTTCCATCTGAGGACTTCGCCTTTGCATGGATCCTATGCACTGTGCGTTTTTGAGACTGTAATTTTTATATGTACCAAGGAGAACCATTTGTCTTATCCAGACACTTTTGTTCGGAACAAAAAGTCGCGCAACATTAAAAAAAATCAGTAGCCCAGGCAAGACAGGCCACATCGACGTCAGGAGAATCAAAGCAGGCATTCCAGTTAACCTCGTTTAATTTTTCTCTGAAATAGCCAAAAGTCGCTTTTGAGTTCTGCCATATTTAACCTTTCGTATGACTTGTCTGTTTCACTTCGGCAAACTAAGTTCCTTGACACGGTACAATGGTCATTTTGTGTTGTTCTTGTGGGTTTGTTAATGTGAATTATAAAGTTATTGTGAAGACTAAAGTCAAATTACTTCCATGATACGTTTTGGGATCCGCATTTATGTCGCCCATAATTATATTTTTTCTAGAGCTAGAACTATTAGCTTGACCTACATTTAGCTGTAGGTCATCCCTAAAACACACTCCAACATTCGGAGACCCACAGATAACTGCTAGTAAAAAACAAAACAAAACAAAACAAAACAAAAAACTATTGACTTCGACCCACAGAACTTCACGAGCTGTAATCTCTAATGCAGTACGTCTGTTCACAACTAAAGCCCAAGATGCGTAAAAAGATACCCCATCGCCGTAGCCACAGAGGCAATCACGGCGCATTATTGGGTGAAAACCCCGTATGTTGAGATCGGTACTATCTTTATGCGGCGAAAGAAAGGTATTGGGGAGTGCTATTAAATCATATGGCTGTGTTAGCGAAGATCTAATGCACAAAGATTTGTCATGCATGAGACTCCGAATGTTCGCATCGCAAATGCTCAAGTCTCCTGATAATTCAGTGGGCTTGGATGCACATCCCTCGATAGTGACAATGGTGAAAAATGTAAAATACCAAAGCCGTCCGAAAAATATTCCAAGAGGCGATGGTAGTGTAGAACAAGAAAAAGAAAAATATGCTGGGAACTTAAACCTTCATGTAGTTTGCTACCTTGTATCTCTCTTGTCATAAGTAAAACTACAGATACACTTAGCACTAATACGCTTGTACTGTACAGCACAATTGCCAAGTTAGCCAGTGATAATTCATACAGCTCAAAGACCACAAGCAAGTGCAGCTCAGCACCAACTTTAAATAGCTATTCACACCTTATACAGCAAAATGAGTATACCATACATATAACAAACTTAGTTGACATTGTTATGAACGTTGTACGTCATACTACGTAGATTAGTGTTGTTCCAAGTAAAAACCTTTGTAGAACATGGTGCAAAACTAACAAGTGGCACGCCCTGATACCGTTCTCAACAGCTTAACAAGTGAAATTGTTTAAGGTAGCACATTTAAACAATTCGTGTACAATTATAATCATAGAAGAGAGTAACACGTTTCTTTGTATCATTGAGTAAAATATTGCAGTTTTGCTCACACATTGTTGAAGACCAAACATGTACATGTTGCAAGAAAATATGAGAAGAGAACAAACATGTTGGCACAAAAGCGACATACGATGGACATAAAAACATTGGTAATAGTCAGATTAACGCATAACCCCGAATTGGCCGAGAAATAATTCATCTCTGCCAAAATAAAGGTAGAAAAAGTCCTGTCTGGAATGGCGGCACGCTCACAGATGCCGAAAAGCTCGAAGGAGTTCAGCTTACTGCAGCGCGAATAGTTTCTGGCGCAATGCCCGGCACTTCAAATGCTAAACTTTATGAAGAACTTGGATGGAAGACATTGGCATCTCGTAGGGAAAATGCTATTTTAATCCTGATGTATAAGATTGTGAACAAGCTAGTCCCAAATTACCTTCAATCTGTAATTCCAGGTTTGACACACCTCATTTTCTAGTTCGCACTGATCTGTTAAGTAATTCATTCTCCCCATCAACACTTCGCCTTTTGAATGAGCTAACTCTTTATATTCGCAATTCGTCATCGCTGTCAATATTTAAGTCTGAATTACTGAAATTCTCTTCTCTGCTGAATCAGATGTCAGAATTGTATAACTTCGGAGACAGACATGCTTCTAATTAACATACCCGTTTAGGCTTGGGCAGCAGTCAGTTGAACGCCCATCTTGTTGAAATTAGTGTGAAAGTGAGCCATAAGTGCAAGTGCGGTGCAGCTTGCGAAGATGTATAGCACAATTTTTCTCGTGCCCCCTAAATATTGCGGCACGCTCAGAAATTCATACAAAAGTCCCAAGATATGCTCCTTTCTCTTTACAAACGGTTTCATATGGCTCTCCAGTTTGTACACTTTCAGAAAATTTTCTTTTTTTGGGAGGTTCAAGTTTATATATTTGTGTGTGTGTGTGTGTGTGTGTGTGCGTGCGTGCGTGCGTGCGTGCGTGCGTGTGTGTGTGTGTGTGTTTTGCCAAAAGGTATTGGTTAAGTTAATGTAGGTTTCTCAGAATATGTATCAGTATTTCTACTTGCAATTTGGATGAACACAAATTACTGGATAATAATCATCTGAAATATGCCCCTCTATCTGTCTTTTGTCTGCAGTAAACATCTTCTTTACCTTGTTCCTGTTGCTTGATTGGATAACTTTGAAAACTGCCCATTCATGTAACATGTGTGTGTCACATAATGTCCTGTTTAATTGTTGTTCTTTTTCTGTGAGAGGGATTGACATGGGACATTGCCCTTTTCCCAATTGCTGCATTTTGTTTCATGTACAAAATTATTATCTGCCTTAATAAAAAATGCATTTAAACCAAATAAAGCTAAATGTGAACCGAAAAATGAATACATCGGACTTAAATAGAAACTAAAGCATGTACGCTTAAAGATAATCGGCTTTGAAATTGTGCAAGTATAAAAGAACAAAGTACTTCATATCCTATCACTAATGGTGTCGATAGAGAAGTGTGCATGTATGTTCATACAGCAGAGTTATCTTCGGATCTCTTGCTGCATAAAATAGCATATGTAAATAAGGATGCTCAATGGTCTCAGAAAGACTTTGGTCTTCCTCAATGGTCTCAGAAAGACTTTGGTCTTCCATTATTATTTTAGTTCTTATGGGTATCATCAAACCTGATGCTCCACAGAGGAGGGTCCCACTCTTGAAGTAAATTAATACTATAAAACAGAACCTATTATTTGAATTGTTATGTGGCATTAAACCGCAGGCACATATTTGTACAGACTGTAATAGGTCCGAACCATCAGTAGTTTAATAAAGTAGCTGTTTTCTATGTGACTTGGAGGAAGAAAACTCTTCCAAGGTTCCTAAACACACCAGAGTTATTGGAGTTGGTCACCTATTTATGCACATCAACAAAGTCACCTTCGCTTTTAGTTGCATACGTGGTGTACAGTATGAAATGGAAGACTTAGTACCCTAAACGATGCACCATTGTACGGTGAACGTGAGATGCCTGCACTTTAAAATATAAAAATATCATAACAAGTTAATCTTATCAAGTGGATCCATCCAATGCAGGTTTATACAAGTGGTAACCAAACAGGGTGGAGACGTCATCCAGAATTGTCAATTATTGAACATACAATATATATTACTAGCTTGAGTGAAATCAAATCAAATAGGATGAGGTAGTCCTATCAATTTTCTATTAAAAGGTTGCTCTTATAAGGTAGAGGACAAGCAGTAGTAATAAGAAGTGGTCTGTGAGGCCAATGATGTTACTAACCCCCCCCCCCCAAACAAGCAAAAAAAAATTATATACCCTCATGTGTGTCTAAAATGGTAAATCATAAGAATTGAAAAAGATATGGCCCCATATCTTGAAACGCCGTGGGGCAGGTAGGGTTGAAATCAGATGCAGCTCAACGTGTGTTACACATGTCGGGACATGTACTTTCTCTTGACAAAGGAAGGATTCACTCCATTGTGAGTGGTTGTTGCCATTGAGGCATTTCAGCTGACCAGTTTCAATGCCAAGTTATATAAACTGATTACACCCCAGCCAGTTCATGCCTTCTTCCATACAATAATATCTAGGCCATTTCAAACATGAACCAAGATGTATTAATATTTGAGGGGTAACATGGTGATCATTGTTATGAATGATCCCAACATGTCTCAACAGTGCTAGGCATATGCCATAAACCATATACAAATGGAATTGGGATATGATGACAGCACACATGTCCAAAAGGAGCCACATATAATGACATGATAATCCATATACACAAAAGAAATTTGTTTGCTCACCTGTGACATCAGCAGACAAGTCTAAGCGCATCCAGATATCACTGCCTTATTGCAAAATCATAGAGGATGCGAGGTAAGGCTACCTAACAGCTTTCATTTCCAACCGATCTTGTGTGGGTCTGTCTGTGCCGTTGTGCTGTTTTGTGTGCTGTTTTTGTACGCTGTTGTGTTGTTTTATGTGCTGTTGTGCTGTTTTGTGTGCTGTTTTGTATTCTGTTGTCCTTTTATGTGTGCCGTTCTGCTGTTGTGTGTGCTGTTTTGTGTGCTGTATACAGACACAATTTTCAAGCATTTTGGAAAAAATCTATAAGTAGTCACACGCAAAAACACACAATAAACAAAAGAGGGCTGATAGGTAGAAAAAAGGAATTGCCCCATTCGTGGTAAAATTGATCTGCTCTATCTTTATTCACATCTACATGATACCCAGGGACTTAATAGTGACAAAAGACAAAGATGACTGAAGCAGGCTACACATAGTGTAACCCATCAAATGGGATATCAGGCTATTCTCAGAGGGACCAGGGACCCTGTTTTGGAGATCAAGGGACCCCGTGTTGGAGGCCCAGGAAGGGCAAGGGCTAGATGTGGACACATCATCACATTTCACCTTCAAACACCCTTTTACGATGATTGTGGCCACCCCTACCAGATTTGGCAAGACAGATTACCTGAACAAACTTTTACAGGCAGCATAAAAGATCATTGAACCATCACTTCAGAGAATCATCATCCATTGCAGCCACTGGCAGCCCTAGTATAGTGAGATGCAGAGAAACATGCCCAGAATCAATTTTATATCAGGCATACCTCCAAATTTGGACCAAAATAGTTTTCTAGACACGTGAATCAGAAATGTGGTGGTGTTTGATGACCTGATGAGTCAAATCGGCAAAGATACAAGAATTGCAGATTTATTTAACGAAGGAAGCCACCATTGGAATCTTAGCGTTACAGTATTGATGCAAAACTTTTACAAGCCAAATAGAGTAACTATACAAAGAAATGGTCATTATCTAATTTTGTTCAATATGCCAGCTGATTAACACCACATGGAAACCATACGTCAGTGCATGTTTCCCCACAAACCCATTTACATGATGCAAGAATACAAAAAAGCCACAACCAAGCCTTACTGGTATGTATTGGTGGATCCCACGCCAGAAACTCCAGAACCATGAGGACCAAGCATGCCAAATGTTGGGAACTCCTTTTGGACCCCGAGAAAAACAAAATCTACGACACTCTCAAGAAAACCATTGATCAATTGATCGATGATGAAGAAATGGGCTGGCAGGAGGCTATTCATGCAGCACTAAAGAAAAGAGACTTCTTGTTAAAACTTATCGAAGACTTGGAGGCAGGAGAGTCAGATAAATCAGCTAAGTTGCAGCCAGTGTATGGTTATGCTGTTGAACTGATAAACTATTTTGATGTTGAGTAATGTGTTGCTGCAATTTCCATGCTGCTCAATAGTATGCTGTTGGATTGGTTATGCTGCTCAGTGTTGTGCTGCTGGGAAACAAAGTAGCATACTAATGGGGTGGGGGACTGTGAAATATCATAAGAATCATACAATAGCTCATACAAATAACAATAACTTGACGTCTATGTAACATTTGCCCACTATGTGACAAGCAGAATTTGCTGCATTTGTTTACACATTTGGTTTATATGTAAAAGTCTGCTTCTGAACAAGGTGGGCAAGTGTAATATTATAATTGAAATCATGTTGAAAGAAAGGCAAAGACCAAAATATATGTTCTTGCCCAGGACAAGTAAAATTCCATGCAGAGCAAGTACCCAATTCAAATTGTAAGGGTAGCTGAAATTCAGCTTCCAACAACTTTGGATTTGAATGGATGCACAAATGATTGGGAATGGGTGGGTAGTCAGTTATTCTGGCCACTTTTATCAGCAGTATTACACAAACAGAGGTCCAGAATTTTGCCAAAAAAATACTAGACAGGGTTATTTTTCTCTTTCATAGCAAAAATTTGAAGGGAAGTTCACAAAGTAAAGGTTTTTTTTCTTTCTGGAGAATTTTCAATAATAATTTGGGATCATATTTTGTAAAATTATAGATGTATTAATTACATAAAAAAGATATTAGTTTTGTGAAAAAGTGCCCCAACAGAGGTTGCGTTTTGAAAGGTAGAGCTGCACACCTCGCTAGAAATTTGGGGAATTAACCCAGACAAGAACTTTTCTATATTTTAGTATTTATTTTCATGGGTACCAAACAAGTTGGTTTTGTTGGTTTTGTATCAAAATGGGTTGTATTGTTTAGATGGGTGGAATGCGCGGGGGGGGGGGGATAGAATAACAGTGTTTTGTCATCAACAAGCATAGTTAGCCAGGTCGTCTCATTGGAGTGGCCTCTTAAGGCAGGGACCACTGTACATATCGAGGTAACTTGAGTTACAGGCTTTTTGCACTTCAAACACAACCAATGTTTTCGACACCAAATCTTCACTTCACATATCATATCATACAACTTTTCAAAACTCAGTGCAATAAGTTGTTTTTTTATTATTATTGCAGGGCTGTACTGAAAGCAAAACAGTCAATGGTGGCTCAAGGGAAGGTAGAAGGAGTCAATAAAGATGAAAAACTGAGCACTGACGAGCTGGACGAATTGATGATAGACATACCCGCATCCCTTGACGGCTCGTGGATCAGACGAGGTGCTGACAGCAAGCATGGGTTTGTTTCAGTGATTGCGAAGGACACAGACGAGGTGTTGGACAGGCACTACATGTGCAGAACCTGTAAAGCTTGTTCAAGATGGGAGAAGGCGGATAAAAACAGCATCGAATACTTAGATTGGTACCTCACCCATGCCCCAGATTGCCTTATGAATCATAGTGGCAGTGCTGCATCAATGGAAGCCAGTGGTAAGATAATGTACTAATGTAATAAGGGAGAATTAGCTCAGGGCTTCCCCTATCACTTGTCAATTATGATTGGCTGAAAGAAGTGTTTCAATCTTTTATGTACACAAATATAGCCACCAAATTTCCAGGGAAAGCCCCATATGTTACGGGTTGACAAGTAACAAGGTACATCCATGCTTGCACTTTACAGCACAGTTAGGAAGAATGGTTACAGGTCAGCTTGTGCATGTAAGATTAGTAATATTTTGTTGGGGAAAGGGGGGGGGGCGGATGCAGAGGTATACATTTAGATTAGAAGGTAAACATGGATGTACTTCATAATATGAGCCCTTTTTTCCTGAAGTTCAGTGGATGTGTGGTATCTTGACACAGAACACAGAAGCTTGGAACCGTGTACCATAGTAGCATGTATGATCTGTTGTAAGTCTGTTTTATACAGCCCCCCCCCCTCCAAAAAAACTAAAAAATTAAAAAGCTGTAAATTATGTGTACTATTTTATACTGCTTGTTACAGGTGCAACGGAACTCTTTGGAAGGTCAGTGGAGAAATATAGGGTACGTTACAATCCTTATATTGGGGACGGGGACTCCTCTGCTTACCAGGCTGTTACCAGAGAGAAACCATATGGAGAAGTGTACAAGATAGACAAAGAAGAATGCATTTGCCATGTACAAAAAAGGATGGGCACTGGACTTAGGAGACTGCTTGAGCGAAATAAAGGTATGCCTATATAGGTGTCAAGGTTATATGCTATATATCCGTATAAATGACATGTTTCATTGATGCAACTTGAAAAAAAAAATTGGTTACAACACACAGTAGATGCATGATATGCATGCCCAGTGGTCTACCTGTAGTTACCCTGTTTAGCAGAGGTTCCCAATAAAAGTAAGAAAGAGGCAGACATTTGTAGATGCTACTGATCTATGGTGATAATCAGTAAACAAACACCCCCCCCCAAAAAAGGGGGGGGGGATTACCAAACTTGCCTTTCAGTTACTACATAGGTCTGCCATGCTTTTATAAAATTTGTTAAAACCCTGAAATGTTTTTATTTTCGGTAGGTTTTACAAATATCTGCAGATTTCCAGTACATGTAATGATAATTCAGAAATGTGGAGCTTGTATGTTAGAGTATCCCTCATGTTTGACATCATAACAGGCAGATTACACTTTGACAAAACAAATTACATGACAAGCTTCTGTTTATTTTGGATATGTTTTACTTTTTGTTTATTTCAGCAACAGAATTGTAACATAAAAAACCAAACAGACAAAAAAATGGCTGGATTACCAAATTTGCATTTCAGTTACTACATAGGTCTGCCAGGCTTTTATGAAATTTGTCATTTGCCTTTCAGTTACTACATAGGTCTGCCATGCTTTTACAAAATTTGTCAAGCCCTGAAATATCTTCATTCCCAGTACATCTTCTGATAATTCAGAAATTTGTTACAGAATTATAACATTATTTCTTTTTCCCCAAATAGGGAAGCAGCTTTCAGATGGAAAGGCACTTGGAGGCAGAGGGCGACTTATGCTTGCACGTGTCAATGCGTTGCAAACTTTCTATGGAATAGCCATTAGGAAGAATGCTGGAGAGCCAGAAAAGATCGCTAGTGACACCTGGGCCTGCTGTCCCATTATGTGGATCCACCTGTACATGACAAGTGCCCCAGAGGAGAAGCTAGCTGGTGCAAGTATCAAGTTGACCAAGCCATGGGGACACACACCTACAGGTAAATAAATGTATAGAAAGCTGCTGCATGTGGTCATCCATTACAGCTTGGACAGGTAAAATACAATACATACAATGTGATAAATGTCAAAGTACTGGTAGGATAATGTTCTATTCCAAAACCACTGCTGTAGTTTTCATGCACACAGAACGAAGCAAACCAGTAACAACTGTCCGGAGATTGACATGGTTTGAGAAAATAATGTGTTAAAATATAGTGTAAAATAGTCGGTCATATCAATGTAACCGCGACGGAAAAAATAACGATGATTGGCCCCAATTTAATCTACAATTATTGTTGGCGAAGAAAATCTGAAGTCAAGAGCAAAGTAATTATACTAATATATTTCCAGTAAACGTTAACGGGGTTTACGGGACTGATTATAGACATTTCATATGTATAATATGCAACATCCGACAAGAGACTATGTATAAAAATTGGGAACACCAGAACAAAGTATAAAGCAGGGAGCACTGGTACATAGAAAAGCACGCTGTCAGCCAAAATGGTGAATATTAGAAGCCTTATTTGGTTTTTCATTTTAGGTGGAGCAGTGTTAATGATATCCACAACAACAGGTAAGTTGCAAAGTAGTATAGATTGTAACACAGACAAAAGCAATCAGCCAAAATGGAGATTCTCAGCGTAATTTGCGTTATTGTTATTGTGATATTTTTGTTTGCGTACGTAATAGTACTTTGTATGGGCTGTGAACAATATATACCAAACACAGATGCCATCACATCAGGGACGCTCTTAGTAATATTAAGAATATGCCTCAGAAAGCACACAGTTGGAGGCGTTCACGTTGTGCAAGGTGGCTTTGAAGTGAAGGGCGGTGCATCGGCGATTCACAGCCGCATTTGGGCACACCGATATCAACAAGTCGGCCTAATACTCGCAACGCAATTGACAATAACGCACCATCATTGGAAGTCGAAGATTATGTTTGAAATTGACCAAATCTTCATTACATTATCAAAGATGAGTTGCTAAAAATTGTTGTAGATTGTCATGATATTCGAACGTATCACTTTCATCACATTGAGTTCACTTTTCACGGCAAGTTCCTGCATCCCCTTCCAAGATGAATTGGATTGCGCTCTTTAGATTGCGCTCTTTAACTTGACCGTCTAGGAAGCCAAAAAAACAAAAACAAAAAAACAAGAAAAACCCCAACATTTTTTTCATTCATTTAATTATATTAATCCAAATTTTGTAGATTTTAATATTGAATATTCAAATAAATGACATAGATGATGCATTTTGATGCATATTTTACATATAAGAATAATTGTCTTAACTGTCAGCAAATTTTGTTAAGGTCAAAAGATATGAAAACAACGAAACCGCCATGTTTAACAACACATAAGAATCATCTAACTTATTCGGCAACTATATTGTAACGTTATGATCTAAACGAATGTCGTTACTTGTAACAGTCATTGTTTAAAAATATATGCTTGCCGGCAATAAATTTGTGAAAAGGTGTGCTTTAATTTTTCACTGATTATTATTTCAGCCACGTTAATTGGTAACCCCTTCGGCAAAACATACATACTCATTTGTGTGAATATCCACCATATGCATGCCCGCTTTATTCCCCCCCCCCCGAAAAACAGCCTGTTTGCTGCAGGCACACATAATTTCCTTCAATGATTTGATACATTCGATGAAGTAAACTTATATTTGCTGTATGTCAAAAGGCTCTGTGACTTTGTTCCATGAAACCTCAAACAGATAATATATATCAGGACTAAAACATACACCATGAATACAGCTGGGTCACCAGATCAAATAGCGTGATATCCATGATACCTTTCATGACTTATGCCAGGCTTACACTTATGCCAGGCTTACACTTATGCCAGGCTTACAATAGATGCCGTGTGGTGAAACTAATATAAGTCACTAGATCATGCATCTGGGTCACAGTGGTAATTCTGTGAAATATTCGTACCTAGCATATATCTTTCCTGAACTTTGATCTGTTTAATGAAACCTCATACATAGAAAATCTGGAGTAACATTTATGTTGTGTAGTAAACCCGGGTCACTAGGTCAAGTTTTGCTGTTTGTTTGGTTTTGTGGGTTTTTTGTTTGTTTCTTTGTTTTTTGTTTTGCTTCTGTTCTGCTTGACACAGTGGTAAAAATTGCCATGCGCCTCTGAGTATTGTCCTGGCATGTCTTAGGGAAAACTAGGTCATTCGTTTAAGTATTTGTCACGTAAAAATATATTTCTGTACTATCAGCTGTAGTTTCAGCTCAGTTTTGGCCTGTTTAACTTTGTTTAAGTTGCAGTTGAACTTGAGAGTAAGCTCAGCTCGGGTTCGGACTTGTTTCGAGGGTGAATATTTCTTGATTCACTGAGTATGACCTGTTCGTACATCCCAAGGAGACTGTACGTGTAGCCTCCTTGTACATCCCTTGTCCAAACCACTATTGCACGCCACATGACAGAGAGCTGGCTTTGCGGTCAATCCAAAGCCTCTTGCTGTGTTTCACAGGCATTGCACAGTGGAATTGGAATTGGACAACACATTGTATGCTAAACCATGTAACCAGGCCTCAAAACGACCTTGAGTTACCTGAGAGGAGAAGAGCAATTAAAACTGTTCTTGTCTTTTAAAGTCCATATGTTGGACTTGTATCTCTCAACAACACACATTATGCATTTTACTTGGTGTTCGCCGAGAAGTAAAACAAGCGGCGTATCTTTATTATTTGCCGCATTTGATACTCATCACTCGTGGCAGCACAAACTAATGAATGTGTAACCGAAACACACACACACACACACACACACACACACACACACACACACATTGAACCATTCTTTTATGGAATGGGGATTTGGTGGAGTTGGTATGTGCGTTTCCCATGTTCGACCAGGTGATTGGTGCCGCAGGTTGCTGGTTCAAGACCCGGTCCGTTCTGTGGTCACAAAACATATATATTTTCGGAGCACCTTTGATGCTGGTGGACTTATAATATATGTAGCCTACAGTCCGCTATCTGGGGCAACTCAGTATCTGTACTGGATCAAATACAATGAAGTGGGCGGTGTCGGCTATGGCATTCACTCCATTGAACCATTCTTTTAAGGAAGGGGATTTGGTGCAGTTGGTATGAGCGTTTCCCTTTTACGGTTAGATGATCGGTGCCACAAGTTGCTTGTTCGAGACTCGACCATTTGGTGGTCAGAACACACACACACACACACACACACACACACACACACATATGTATATATATATATATTTATATATTTATATTGCGGAAAAATATTGCAAATTGTGTGCCTATGCCGGCAGTGTTCAACCCGTGCCATAACAGGGTGTCCTACTCATAGACGAAATAGAAAATCTATCACACTGCGCGATGAAGGACAAGGGTTTGCCATCAGTTGACCGATTCGGGCGCGTTCTGCTTGTCAAAGCCTGCCGACTGTGGCAGAACCTGATAACACACTGCAAACCTCTATCCTTGGCACGCACGACGTGTGATGGATTTTCTCTTTTCCATACCATGCCTCGCTTTCCGGCTCAAATCTTTTGGTGCCTCGGCACGAGCTTGGCCGCCACTTTTGGGGATCGATTTACTTCATATAGTGACTGCTTTCTACGCGCGACTGTTCTCACGAATGTACCGATTGTGGCAAATTTACAAAGTCATCAGCACTAATGAGGGTCATTAATGTCAAATTGCAGTCCTGGCTGTTCGGTTACCACCAACATACATAGCTACAAGGTCATGCAAAGTCAGCTCGGGGTTGAAAAGAGGAGAAACGACATTAATTAAATCAAACTTTTATTAACTGTTGGCTGATCGAATGCCCTCAGGATTCAGAGTTAGTGTAACTGAACAACGAAATGCAAACAATGAATCGAAAAAATAAAGTTCTATTATAAATTCATAAATACTAATCTCCGAGAAATCCTACAGAAGTTACCACTAAAAGTGAATCAACACATTGATACCACACAATAAGGAACATGTGTGTACCAAAACATTATTATGGTTATGCTAAGATTTGTGTAAGAATTTATTGCCGAATATTATCAATAAAATGCCTAAAAATGCCGAGCCAATATTTTTTCATAGTTTCCAAATAAAGGCTAGGTATATATATATATATATATATATATATATATATATATATATATATATATATATATATATATATATATATATATATATATATATATATATATATATATATATATATATCTGTGTGTGTAGTAATATATCGCTTTATTACGTTAAACGAAAAAAGGAGCAGTACATTGACATGAGTTGCCAAGCCCAGAAACCATGCGTCGATTAAAACAACATGTAGGGCACATGTACATAATAAATTGATATGAAATGATACCGTAATAAATGAACGGGAACGCATGGGTGAATATCAATGGAATGAAAGGTTAAATGTCCATATCGCAGTCTATGAATAGGCTTAATGTTCCTGGACGGCCTACGTATTTAAAAGTGGGAGGTTCTCCCAAAGGGGCTACCCTTTTGCGTGAAATACGGTAGAACTACTTATGATGGCTAATTTGCTGGTGATGATTTTAAAATCTTTAAAAGACATGGGTATGGCACACAATTTATGTAAGGACTTTAGGCGTTTGTTCTTGTCACAGGATATGAATCCACGGGCTCCTATTTCGGTGGCATAAAGAAAAGTCTTGTATCCATTTTGATCAATGTCCAGTAGGAGGGGAGAATATTTAAATATCTTATAGGTGTGAATTGTATCAATATTGGTTTCGAAGGGGACAGAGATTTCAAAGATATGCAGATCACGCTTGTCTTAAGAGAATAATGTCAGGTCCGGTATGAGTTGCGTCTGGGTACACTGGGAGGGAATGGTTGTAAAATGTCGGGATGATTGTTCCAAGTGACATAACTTTAAAAACATGGTTCCCTTTGATGCATAACTGATACCGAAAGTTCAGAATATTGTTATGGTGCCATGTCAGCCTGCCTTGTTCCAGGGCACGGGGGCAATTGTTGAGGGCATGTAAAAGAGTTTCCTTGTTACCACACAGTTTGCAAGAGTCGACGAGTCGTTTTCCCCACCGGCGTAGGTTCGTATTTGTATTGAGGCAGTCAGACACTGAATTGATGAGAAATTCCGTAATTCATAAAGGTAGATTATATGCTATGGTTTCCAATCCATTGTATGTTCTTCCAGTGCTAGTAGTTCCAAAAAGCGTCCATACACTATTAGGGTACGGACGTGATTTATCCAAAACTGTGATATTCGTTCTTGCACGGACTTTTTTGCTTGTTGCTTACGGCTAGGTAGGGAGGTGTGATTTGACGGTATGTTGATGTAGGTGTTATGAGACTGTGAGATATGAGATATTTTGTGAGTCCAATGTTGTTCCCTGTTGAGGCGGATATCAAAGCAATGGTTGACTGTTGCATCAGCTTTCGTTCGGGATGATACATATGCTAATGTGTGACACTCTGTGTACAGATCGGATATGGACCCAATGTTAAGTCCCTGTGGCGTATCAAGGAAAGCTAAGGTACCTGAGTGAGGAAGACCACTCCATTTTGTCAGAAATTTGTTGAGAGTATCGAGCTTATCCAGATGAGTTTGACACACGTCGTTAACAGTGAGTTGTAATCTCTTGGTGGGTAGAGAGTAATCGCGTTAGATGCGGAGTTTGTATTCTGGGCGTACAAGTACCTTGTCTATGTTTTCTAGGGCTGAAGAAAATTTAACATGTAGACAGTTATATATGTCCAGTTCTATATTGTTTTATGTGATGACAGAGCCGAGAAATTTGTGGTGTGCACTTTCAAGAGTAGGTATGGCGTTCCCATTGACAGAAAATTTCAGAGAGGTAGGCTTTCCAGAGAATATTAACAGTGATCGGCATTGCACAGGTTTCAGCTTAAGTCCCATTGAACATATGTTTTCTTCAATTCTTGTTGATGAGGCGTTGATGGAAGAATTTATTGCCGGTAATGAGACAAAAATCGTCTGCAAAAGGGATGGTAATTATAGGCTGGTCTTCTATGTTGCATCCAAACTTTTGTTGTATTTCCAGATCTTGAATGATAGAGTTAAAGCACAGGATAAAAATTATTGGGCTCAGGGGATCGCCTTGAAAAATTCCTTTCCTGAAGTAGAATTTATCGGATGTCCATGACATGGTAACAGCACGACCTGATAATGATGAATACAAGTTATCTATATAATTGCGGATCTCTACTGGTACGGCATTTCGTTCTAAGGTGTGGGATATACGTTTGTGTGGTACGGATCCAAAGGCATCCTCTAGGTCAAACCAAAAAAAATGACATGTACTTTTTTTGCTCTTTGCATGACGAATATTTTCGTGGATAACTTGATTATGTTCCATACAACCATTCTTGCCTCTCAGGAATGCTTTCTGTTACATGGTGTTTATGAGGTTGTTTTGCTTGATGTAATGATCGAATCTGTCGGCAAGAAGTTGATCGAACACTTTAGCAACGCAGCTAGATGGAGCTATCATTCTGAAGTTTGCAGGTTTGTCTGTGTCACCTGTCTTGTATATTGGCGAGACTTTACACTCAGTCCAGTCGGATGGTAGAGTGCTGCAATATATCAGTTTGCTATACAGGGTGGCAAGGAAGTGGTGAGTAAATAGCAGTTTACGAAGTATGGCATAAGCAAGTTTGTCTGGACCAGGTGCGGATCTTGTGAGCCTGCCTTTCCAAATAGTTCTAATGTCGTTTGGCTGGAATGAGTCCATTGCATATATATATATATATATATATATATATATATATATATATATATATATATATATATATATATATATATATATATATATATATATAGATATAGATATATATATATATATATATATATACATACATATATATATAGATATACATACATATATATATATGTACAGAACTATGTTGAAATCTGTAAAGTTCCAAATGCTTCATATGTCAAAATCAATAGCAATCCTGTTAATTTTGGCATGTGTGACAATGCTACCATAACATGCAGGAGACGTGTCATTCCAACAGAACATGTTGGTGCTATTAGATAATAAACAGTGAATAGTAATTTTTTTCATTATGTTATGAATTAATTTTCATGTCTGATAAATGCCATAATACCATGTATTCACGTTAAATTAAGGTTGCTGCTATAAAGTTGGCAAAAATTAGTCTTAAGCGGAGTCTCCCTGGCAACAAAGTGTAATTGTATATTTTTGAGTTAACGATATGTGTATCTTCGGTCAAGTACACTTGTCCTCAGTCCTGAAACAGTAGGGAACAAAATAACTTTATTCCTGAGGACAAATCGACCACCATGCACTCTTGTAAATGTGACAGTCATACGTACAACTCCAAACGGGTGGGGGGGGGGGGCGCTCGTTTTGCAACTCACAGAGCTACCCACGACCGCTCGTCATGACCACTTCTGAGTGTCATTCAACTGAAGTAACGGTGTTCAAACTAACAGCAAGTGTGACCAGCATTAAAAAACAAGGCTCTTCCGAGGGAAGTGCCTGGGTTGTAGGTACCCTGCAATATATTTCATGTTTTTTAGGGACGCGAAAGCCCCCAACTCTTGAACATTGTCCAGCTTGCAATAATTACGTACTTTGAAACTCATTTTTTTACATTGCAAGTCCGGGCATTTGGGTTACCACCGTGATACATGATTACTAGGTCATGTAAAGTCAGCTCTTGTTTCGAAAGAGGAAAAACGATATTGTACCTAATGAATCTTTTATTAATTTTTTGGCAGAAAATATCAGGATTGAATGACTCACAGTGCTAGAGTCAGTGTAAGTAAACTACACATTGCAAACAGTAGTGAGCAAAATAACTTAAACTTTGGGGACCATTTGCCTACCAGAAACTACCCATGAGAAGACACAAGAAAAAGAAAATGTGGAAAAAAGGGTGAAATTAAAGCTGTTACAGAAATCTTATTGAGACTAGCCTGTAACACTTGGTGAAGGCGCCGCCTGTTGGGAGCGAATGAGAGCAAAACTTATAAGTGACACAGAGTCGCACTTGGCTTGTCCTCTTTAAAAAAATTATGATGAAATCTCGTAGTATTGAACCCACCAACAACTTTGAGTCAAGATCAATGTGTGGATATCAAAAATGAGCATCTGAGGCCAGTCATTCTGTTGCTGCGTGAGTTCGCTGGGTACTTGGGTCATGAGAGCTGTTATGCCCCCCCCCCCTTCCTCAGAGACATGATTGGAGACAAGTTCTCCTGATAAACCTAACTTACTGATGACAGTTCTCAGAAATCATACAAGGGAATGCTTGTAATGCACACATGTTTAAGCAAGGTACAGAAGGGAAAAGCATGGACCTCTGGGCCTGCTTTTTTCAACTTCAGCAATTCTAAATAGGCCCTGTAAGGGGGCACGACTGAACCTGGCATCTTAACAATTGGAATGATTAGTTTTCATTCGCCAGTTTGTAAAGTTTGTGACCATTTAATATATACAAGGAGGCCTGCCTCACCTGAGAAAATATCTCCCCTCTTAAGTTGTTTTTCCGCTCATACAAGGAAGACAGGGTGGTTCCATGTGGGCTTCACAAACAGTGGTACATGACTGAAAAAATGAAAGACCAGCTGCCCACTGGTCTTGGCAGCTGCGTACATGAGGCGTGAATATGGCAGCTGTCCAAACAAGTGTCATCTGGTAATGGGATTAAACACCCCATAACAGAACCTGCAACAGAAAAATAAGCTTCAGATCACTAGCTGCTGATGAAACCAAAGTGTTCTTATACTTCCTGCTCATTGTCAGGTGTACGGCTTGAGGGAGGATAGAAATCATACTGGTCCTGAGGGTCTAAAAGCCCATCTTGACAGTAGGTCAGCTAATCTGTTGTCATAGGTGCTCAAATGTTTTTCTCTTACTTCAAATTGCTCTTGTGCAGCTATGAAGGCCATACCTCTCACACAGTTTGCCAAGAATGTGTCCTTTGCGTGATCTGAGTTAATGACCTCCACTGTGGTCTTGTTATCAGAGTAAATTCTGGTCTTCTTCCCTATGAACCTGTGACCTGAGAGATACAATGCTGTGACCACTGTGAACATCTCTAGCATGTTTATATAAAGTCCTATCTCCATGATGTTGGGTAGAAGGGAACTGTCAAAAACCCATCCTTCATGTATCTGCTACAAACAGCTAAGCAGACATCAGTGGCCAAGATGGCATCTGTCTCTAGTCAATCTTCAAGGAGAATAATTGATAACGCCATTATAGGTGTAACTTCTTCAACCAGGCTATGCCTTTAAGGGAAGTGTCTGTCAGTGCCATCTGATGGTCTAACAGGACTTGTGCCGAGGACCTAGGTGTTATATTTAATACATAGAGACAGATTGATAAATAAATAGATAAACCTTATTTATAGAGGGTATAAACGTGATCAGTTGATGCTTACCTCCCCCAGAGCCCTCTTCCACATGCCACACATTCAACCATTTTCACGTGTGTGTAGTGACCATCAGTGAGTAAATTTTTTCATAGCGGCCACATCTGATTCCAGAGACTTGCAGCCCCTGTAATTGCTGCTGACATATTTAGACACAGACAACCTGAAGTGTCCCACTAAGCCTTTGGACAGTTAAGTGGTCACTGTATGTGAAAAGCCAGAAAAGGAAAGTCCCTGAGATCCACCAGGGATTGAACCCCAGTTGCCCGCACACAAAGCAGGAGTGCAACCAATCTGTCATGTCTTCTTGACATCAAGATCCTGCTTGGCTTATGCACTTGGCAGCAAACTGTAATTTCCATATTATCGTTTGAATTTCCCTTATCCAGGTAGCAGTTTTGCTTGTCCAAGCAACTAGCATCTCATGAATTTTGTCCAACCTGTCCACTGATACTGATATTGTCATATTCTTAACATCAAGAGGGATGCCATCCATGTGCTAGGTGGGGAGTTGTTTGCTTCTGTTGCATCTGAACCTAAATCTGAAAGAAGCATCTGCAAGTGATAAAAATGTTTTAAGTGGTTAGGCCTATTTGTTTTGGAAAAAGAACAAAGGTTTGTAGTTAATGAATAATAATTAAAAGGTTGAGACACCCAGTTTAAACCCAACATTTGCCTTTTATGGGTAACTGCCTGTTTCAAGTCACGGGTCAAACTTGTTTCTTCACATTAGCATTAAAAGCTGAATGTTGATATTTTGGTAATTCTTGAGTCTGTACCATCTGAAGTGTTAGATTTTACTCTCATTGTTGGGTTCGAATTTATGAATGTGGGTAATGTTTTTCTGAACTATGCAGGCAATTGAAAGCCTGGAAAGCTGTATTCTCCCCAGCCCCACCTCCATTAAAGTCATCAACATAATTTATGATAAAATAACCTGCTTGCCTATGCAGGTATACCACAGCATTTGTGTTCCCTGGTGGCGACTTCTAGCCAAATGTGAGCCCCCTAGTCTACACATTTCTGGCCTCTTAAGAAAAACCCAGCAGATTAATATCTTCTGGATTGACAGGAATCGGCCTGTAGCCTCTAGCCAGATCCCATTTGCAACGGCAGCAGGTGAGTGAGTACATCAATTAAGGGAAACACAAGCTGTAAGGAGGTTCTCAGATAGGAATCCATGGGGATCTAGTCATTCACTGACCCTCCAGTGGGGAATGAGAGATCAAGATTGGCTTTCCTTTTGGAAGAGTTTTTTCCCATAGCTGTATTGATGGGAAATGTGCATATCAGACGAGGTAAGGATTCTGATTTCAAGGGACCAATAATGTCTCCCATACTGACTTCCTTTGTGATGAAATTGTCTACTTATGAAAAAACATAAGCTTTGGCCTGATCATGGCTGGATGAAATGGGTCACATGCCTGCAGTGTGCCCTAAAGGGAAAATGATCTCTAAGACATGACAGACTTTGAGATCCTGGTAGCCAAATTTTGTCCACTCGGCCTGCCACATGTTCACTTCAAGGCCAGAACATACAGGCAAATAACATCCCAAATAATGGGGGACCTCACAAGATTTGTGTGCAACTTCAAAAACTTTAATACTGATGGGCTGGCAGATACTGTGAAATATTTGAGGCTGATTATCTCCCTCAGCTGCAGTCAGACTGTGTTGTGACCCATATACAATACTGTTGAACCAACCTGCTCCTGTGTGGCAGCTAGGACAACTGAATACCTTTGTGACTTGAGTACTTCTTTTTACAATAGGTAAACCTGCAGGATTTTCCTGCTTTATGACACATAAAAAATAAGTGTTTCATGACCCACTCAAACAGTTATTTTCCTGATTTCTACCTGGGTGACTATGACTTTTGGTGTGTGATTCTGAATTGTGATCATCCTAAAAAAAGGCACACCACCCTACTAGCTTTCTTTGCAGTCTTACTTTATTGCACTCATCATTCTCATGAACACTAATGGAGAAACCTCCATCTGTGTATATCATAACACCTGTCAAGTGTCACTGCGTCCAAGTTTCTGGTTGTCTTGACATCATATACAATTTTTTTCTAACTGGTGGAAAACTGAACTCTCAATTTGCGAACATGGTTTGACTGTCATATGACAACCATCATCACAGGCTATTTTATGAGAACACAAATTTTAATCCCTAACCTACACCAGCACCAGTATCTGAAAATGTATAACTTGTTGTCACTCCCTTCTCTGTGCTGGGCTACTCTCTTTAGGTTGGGAGGCAGTGATTGCTCCGTGCCCTTTTAAGTGATTCTATGTGACCTTAAACTTTCATGACCTTAAACATTATGATGACTTTGCTTGCCTGGTGATAAAGCACTCTGTAAAATGCTGCCCCTGTGTGGGAGAGCTATAGAAAGTTACCGTGTCCTTGCTGAGTGTACTAATGTATAGTTAGTTCTCCGTTTTCGAGTCCCGAAGGTCTTTTATGGACATGCCATGATATCTACATTCAAGGTCCAATTCAGGATGGGTAACTACTCTCTGTCAATAATAAAGCAGGTAGCGTAGAATGACCCACAGCACACTTTTTCCTCTTTGCAAATCCTGGGTGCTCCTTACTTTAGCTGCAGTTGTCACTTTGATATAGTTTGCTAAAGAGCACTTTTGCTTGGGACAATCATGAGCTGCTGTTGTTGCCTGAACTCTTTCAGTCCAAATTTTGGACTGTGTCAACAGCTTTTTTCAGCATGCCTTAGGTGCAATGAAAAGTTGTTGACCTGGGATAATCTCTCTGGAACTATATGCATAGTGGTACTTCAATGAAGGCTCGTTTTACGCGGAATACGAATCTGGGATCCTTATGAGAATTCAGACCAGCTTGATTTAGGTAAATCGACTTAAGTCATGCATGGCACTGAAAGAGTAAATGCCTATGAGAGACTTGTTTGGTGCAACACCTTTGTTTTTATGTGAATTATACACAATCACCTCATTGTCTGGTAGCACACTCTATCTCTGTACGCAACGCTGCATGGTAATTCAACACTGCATGTCAGTTGTAAATGGATGCTGAGTACATGATTTACATTAGGTGTTGGAGCTTACATTTCAATAAGTTAGACCTTGACTCTGACTTAGAGGTGATCTGCTGGTCTAGAGATTTTATAAATCTGGCCACAAAGAGGTAAATGCTTAAGTCCTTATACTTAGGCCCCTTTTAAGCATGCTGCAAACTTTATCTAGCATTTGGCCAGATGTCTTACAGGTTTTCTGAGACTTAGACTTGTTGTCTTTACAGTCTTTTCTGATGACGTTAGGGGGCTTGCTAGCTAACCCTTTTTGGAAAGAGTTAATGTTACAGTCATTTATCTGACCATCAAACAAATCCTATTCCTTTTTCATCTTTGTGATATGTGCTGACCTTTTTGCTTAATGTTATCTGCTGTCTTTTACCTTTGAGACTCATCTGCTGGTGATGCATACCCAGGTGGTCATCTTTGGTGGCCTCTGACAACCTATGAGTCATCTTTCTACCTGCCATTACGCAATGTGCCTAAATCTGTGAGATCCCCATCGTCAATATTACTAAGAGCTGTAAAATCTGGGCAATCCAGGATCAAGCTGTTCGAAAGTTCGATTGACCCTTTGTCACTTGCCATGACTTTGTAGTGTAGAGTAGCACTCCTCTTATTAGACATCTTGTGCAGCAAATAGGTAGAATGACAGTTAACAGTATCGACCTTTGCAACTCACAGAGCAGCCCACATGTGCTCATCATGACCGCTGTCAGTGTATCATTCAAATGACATAACGTTGTTCAGACATAGGGCAAGTGTGTTCAACATTTAAAAAGGAGGCCCTCTGGATGGAAGTACCTGGATTGCACGTGTTAGTTACGTGGGCCAAACAAAAACAGGAGTCAGGCTGATCCAGAGAGTCATTTATTTTGCACTCAGTATGTTACATTGTACAGGTGAACTACAATACACGACAAGACCCAGTAAGTACATATAATTGAACCTGTGAACAATACTGAGAAAAATCACTATTATACGCATATTTCTTACATTTAATCATAGTTATTGCATGATCTGCTGATAAGCTGCTTTACTTTGAAACTGCACGTTTCACCAATAATACAAGTGCCCATTAACCCTTCCATATGCACAAATATCTGAATACTTCATGGCAGTAAATATGCAACATTACATGTGGCATAAAAAATTACAAAATACACTTACAAAACGTTTAGGGCTCCAGCCTCAATAAGCTGCACAATAACCTCCCTCTACTGATATGTGTACAGTATTCTGCAGAAAATACCATGAACATTTAACATACTGTCAGATAAATCATCAGGCTTTAGCCGCGTGACTTCAACTGAACATTAAAAATGCATACAATGAATAACTATGGAAAAGTTCCAGAGCAGTGAATATAAACAGGTAAGAAATTCAATAATTCTCAAATACCACAATCTCCAACAAGCCATAATATAGTGAGAAAAATATACCATTTATCTAGTGAACACAAGGTGTTGCCACATAATATATCCAAACACAGTCCATTAAGCATGAAACATGGCAACAATGAACTGACTCGTACTTTCTGGGTGCATTATTTGAGCTACACAAAACACTTCTTACATATTTCAACAAATTTTAGCACAAACAAATTTTCTTGTGAAAAATTACCATTTCTTATCGCTTTTCTGCCATATAATTGATTATACAGAAAAACAAGTCCAGCAGCTTACCTAGCAGATAATGTATATGGATACCTATGGTGGAGACGTCTGGAGCCTCCTAAAGCAGAAGTCAGAATGCCCACAGGCAACACGACCAGTGCCCAACTCATATCGTTCACACCTGGGTAAACTCATGAATATTTATACAGCCTTAGACACGCTACCTGGTGTCATAAGCGATACCTATCTGACCTCCTAAACTGTAGAGCACATGCATGATGAATAACAAAACCTTATCATGTAGATAATACTCCCGTTTCTTGTTGAACATATTAATATTAAAAAGTACTTCACATCCTGCAACTTGTCATGATCAGGTAAAATTCATCCAACATGATTTCAGTTCAGTGCAACACATTAAACAAATATTAGTCAAGACTTTTAGCTGCTTCTAACAGTACCATCTTTGTTACTAGGCATTCCAACTGAGATGAACAGGTTTTGACTGTGACCGATTTCAGAAGGCCATCTGTACTTTGGCCTATTTCCTTAACCACACCCAAAAGCCATAGATTATGTGGTGTATTCTCATCTGAAATATGCACCAGATCACCTAGCGATAGGTCATCATAGGTAACGTACCACATGTGCCTCTTTTGTATCTCTGGCAAATATTGACACGTACACTGGCACCAAAACTGTTGAACATCTTCCAAATGTTGAACATGTTTCCATCATTTACGATACATGTCACCAGCAGACAATTTACCTGGAAGTAACTTGGGACCTTCTCTAGCAAGCAATAAATGATTACGTATCAATGGGGAGGAATCATGAGGATCATCCTTAAGCTTCGTTAAGGGTCTTCCATTGAGTATAGATTCGACTTCACAATATAATGTTTCCAGCTTTTTATCTGTCAGGCTAACATTTTTGTGGAGCATACTGCGCATTTCTCATATTATTCCTTCAATAATCCGTTCCCAAGCGCCCCCTGTATGTGATGTTGTAGGGACATTAGTGCCACTCAATGTTCTTCTGAACCGCATAAGATTCAATATATTCTGCCAATAGCTGATTTGTACTGTGTCTTAATTCTGCTTCGCCTGCTACAGTTTAAGTGCTGTAATCAGAAAATGCTTGTTTGCCCCTTCGTGCCATGAATCTATAAGAGCCAGTGGGTGTATTAAGTTTGAATGTGAACAGCCCTTGTCACAAGACATGTGTATAAACACCCATAATGTTGGACTTCTGACCTATTCACTTTTGCATAAAAAAGCCCCAAAACGTCAATGCCTACATATGTAAAGGGTGGATTCACTTGTTCTATCCTTTCCTTGGGCAAATCGGCCCTTTTCTGCATTCCTGGTTTGGCATATAGCCTCGTGCATTGGACACACCCCTTAATTATTCTTTTCATTATAGGTCGTGCAGAGATAATCCAGAATTTTCTTATGATTATCCTGTTGACCCATTCCACCCCTACGTGAAATCAATTATGTGTATCCATTATTATTGCTGAGGCAATAGCATGATTACGAGGGGAGATTTATTGATGTTTATGCTCAATATCTGCCTGCATCAAACAAAGAGACGTCATGTTCAATTAATTTTTCAGGTTGAACCCTCCCTCAATCAATCAATGTGGAGGTTCTTGAATAACTTCCTGGCAATCTCCCTCACTGTGTACCGATCTAAAATAATCATGGACATAAAAGTCATTGTCAACTGTGTCTTGTACTATGAGGGAAGCAATTTCATTTTCCGCTATGGTGCATCTTAAAGCACATGTAGAGCTACTTGTACTCCAGATCCTGCCGAATAAATACGAAGTCATATAGTAACACACCAATTTTCCTTGATCATACCAAAGAAATATCAATGCATCTCTATCTTCTGGTTGAATTTTTTTACTTGGTTATACATTGCCTCAATGTCATCGTTTATGGCACATTGATGCTGTCTAAAGCGTAATTACACAGATAAAGAGCTTATTATTCAGATCAGGGCCTTGTTTGCAGCGGTCATTCATAGATTATCCTTGAAATTTACTGGTGCAATAAAAAAACCACTCTAAGTTTATACATGTCACCAATAGTTTTTTACATTTGTGGCAGGAAATATTTTTACCGATATAACAAAAAGTTTTATACATATATCGTTGACCTTACTACCTATACAACCATTTTTTTTTACATATAAGGTGGTTTTTTACATATGGCGGAATTTTTACATGTGAGAGTCTCAACATGAAATGAAAAGTTGATTAAAACCATATCATTGACCTCACGTAGATATCGACTGGTCTGCCCGCAGGCAAGTTTCACTAGCCATTATGGGACAGTCAAGTCACTGTCCACTTCCTTCCACAAATGATCAGACGTTTTGACTACTACTACCAACCAATCGTGTCTAATACTGCGTTACCAAACCAGTATTTTCCAACAAAGACTACTTACTAGAGGACGGCCCAAATAGTATGGCACAGCATGATTGCGGGATCAGTGTTTCCTTCTACAATTAACCAAAGGGAATATTACTTCAACACATTATTTCCATGTGAAGACCATGCGTGCCTCCACTGACATTACTTGTAGGGCGTCACCTTACTCAGATACTTTAGATCACACAGTGTCAACTGTGACTCTGCTCCCATTGTTTTAGTACAAGCCAATATTTTACTGAGAAATTTGAGTCACGATAATTCCAGTTTCAATCATGGCTTCATCGGACCATAAGCAAAATACATTCAAAGATTTAATACAGTACAAATACATATTTAGAAAATATGAAGACAATATTATGTTTGTACATATAAATGCCATAAATTAATTGATAACATTAATGTCCCTTAATATGTATTTTGTGAGTCATGACCTTATCACCTCAAAAACCGTTATAATGATTGGAGGACCAAATGAAAAGCCCATTTACGATTCTGCATTTACAAAATCAAGTTAAGTGAAAAAAACTAGACATTTGCTGTCGCAAAGGTATAACAGGCCCTCCACACAACCACACTCCCAGTATCTTGATACCTCTTAGTCGAACGTACCACTTATAGAGTATATGAAGTCCTCTAAAGTGGTCACAGCAAAAGTGTTGCTTCAGAGTCCAAAATAAAACGTGATGTCATGCCGTCATTCCGATTATAAGTAGGGCTTCATAAGATAAACAGGTGCAAAACACACACACACACACACACACACACACACACACACACACAAATAAGTCTTTCGCAATAAGGTAAATAGGGAACTCTTGCAACGTTAGATAAGGTAAAAGGGTAAATAGGGAACGATGATGGGGGAATGGGGTATTTTCGTTCACTCTTCACACTTTCATGTGACCGCACCTTCAAGGAATTAAAAGTAGGGGTGTATCGTAATCTTAAAATGGCCATAACTATGCCAATTATTACTAGAAAATGAATTGGATAAAATTGGATACAACTTTTGAGTTATTAAGAGAACCTTGTTTTCATATAATGGCATAACCAGTAACACATCGGTGAAGAATATTTATAAAATACTAAGTTCAACGTTATCATACGTGCCTTGTTACGATGAAAGAACACACTGAGCAATAAATCAACTTTGAGATTTTGTCTGAAAAATCGAATGATCATGGAATATATAATTGTTCTGTTTGCCAACATGACCATTACATTTTATATTAAGGGGTAAAATATTCTTTTCTCGTCTGCAAACATTCCATAGAACCTCTGGTTTTGTTAAAATTGGATGAAAGCCTTTTGATTTATGAGCAAACATGCGTATTGTGCGTTACGGGTAAGTTGGTCATGACTCTAGAACAGTAGCAGACGGACAAAATTAAAAGTATATTAGGTGTTCAAACTTCAGCATGGGAATAATTGTTGTTATACAAAGCCGTTGTGAAAGATCAAACCACCTTTTGAATTCTGTATTAACAAAGATAGGCACAGTGTAATTTACAAAAGAAAAGTCTCCATGTACGAACTTTCCGTATAATGCTATAGATAAATTAAAATGAACATTTCTAGTCTTTAACAAAACTTACTTTTTAAATAAGTAACAAAGGACTTACTTTCAAATAAGTGCAAACATAACAAAATCTACCGTTCAAATAAGTAGAAAAATGAACACAATATACTTTTAAAATAAGTATAAACACTGATACACAGCCTGCGCTTCACTTCAGGAAAGCGCCTCAACATGGTACAGGGAAATCCCGAGCTATACTGTCTGAGATTCACTGTCCGTAAAATTGAAATTACAGAAGTAAACTCTTTGTTATTGGTTTTGAGGCCAAGGGGTCGAACCAAACTCGAAACCAAGACAAAAACTGAATCAACTAACTGTTGAAAGAAATCGTGACATTTCAGAAGGTATAAGTTCATGTATTGGAAGCTCATAAATATTCCATTGAGATATTATAGAAATGCAATAATAATGTAATACAACAGCTCGTGTGTAGTTCTTAGAATCTAGATGCGTACCCCTACCTTCTGTCAATGTCTTCCATGTTATTCAGGTCAGCGGCCAGCACGATGCAGCAAAATTCAGTGCGGGTGGCCCCGGTGCCCTGGAGGTGTTTTGCCCAAAACGCCACCTGGTGCTTGCTGTCCAGCATGTCCTCGCAGGCCAAGTGAGTACCCTTGTAAAAGGTTTACAAATATGCCTGCGTCAGAGGAGCTGTTGTGTCAAAATAAAGGTTCTTATCCTAATACTGATCAAAGAATTAACTAATTGAAAAAATTCACACGTAACATGGTGTAACAAACAAGGGTCGAGTCCCTTTGAAGAAAGGTCCCTAGAGCATGTTCCACTGTAATATATGTTTTAAGGGTATATATCAGGTTACGTGTGAGTCTTACAAATGACTTAATAAAAGTCTGAAAATACGCTAAAAGTACCATAAACTATATATTTCCTGAAAGCTAACAAATCTGGAAATAAGTTGACAGCATTTTCGACCCTGTAACCCGACGTGAGCCTCACGGAGACCCCGAGCGAGTCTGGCATTCACTGATCTTCACCGACTCACTGGCACTGCGATAATGGGGTTTGCCTGCCCAGCTGATCGTAGTCTGCTTGTGTGGAGCATGCGCAGAAGCGCTCACACCTGCTGTATGTAAATGAGGTTCCTGTTGGATTCCTGCAGGGCGGAGCTTAGAAGCTTAGCTAGTCCCCAGGCGAAGCCACACCAAACAGTGAGAACCAGGCCCAATACTTTAGCCAAAATTCAAAATTTTCCTTTACACAACCTGAAATCTGATTCCGGCATACAAAACTTAAAGGAAAAGTGCATAACATGTGTGAAAATAGCAAAAATGATGGTTTAACCCATTGTAACCTGATACATATCCTTAAGTGGTGGGTGCCGAAGGTTGCTGGTTCGAGACCCAGCTATTCCGTGGTCGCAAAACATCTATATTTTCGGTGCTCCTTTGATGCCGGTGGACATACATGTGTACAGTCCCCGATCTGGGACAACTTCAGACACAGTACTTCTACTGGAATACATAAAAGGAACTGGGCCGTGTTGATTGTGGTATTCACGTATACCTGCTTCCATTGAACCATTCTTTTTTTTTAGGAATGTGGACATGGTACGGTTGGTATGTTTGTTTTTCATTTTTGGCTAGGTGGTTTGTGCCGAGAGTTGGTCGTTCGAGACCCAGCTATTCCGTGGTCGCATAACATATATTGATAAAGGATAATACAAAAGATATACGACTTTGAAAAGAAGTCCCTTCCCAAACGTTTACATTCCATAAAAAAAAAAAATATAGAAAAGAAATGCAGCAGACGACACATGACATCCGGGTTCTTTTGGTTTGATTGGAAAAGGATTAACCAGCGTTAGTAGCTGCTGTGGTTTCTTTTCTTTACTTCTTACACTTTATCTAGTTCCAGTATTAAGTTTTGTTGTTGAAGTAGCAAAAGAAAATCTCCCAGGGCACAAACGGGCAGTTATTTTGTCAACAACGTCTAATCAGTCACCTTATTTCGTTACTCGCGTAATCATAAGCAAACCGGTATTTCCCAAATTTAGACCACGTTATTATTGGAGGACGGTGCAAATAGTAAGACTTTCATGCTTTTGCAGATTGTAACAAATTGTGATTTTTGCATGCCTAGTCTCCTTTCCGTAGGGTAAAAACCTACCAATGGCTTGAGAGAATGCCTCGAACTGGGTGCCGTCCGCGAAGGGTATGAGATATGTGAATTCACATCTAAATCCATTTTTTTTCTCTTACCATATATGAATTTCTTGTAATTCATAATATTGAGAAGAGAGCTGCACGGACTGCTCTCTTGGTTTGACGGACGCCATCTACAGCCAGTACTTTAGTTAAAAGAATAGAGAAAGAATACATATGTTTATGATTAATACGAAAGGTTAAAACTTCAATAAAACACCCCTTTATACCATCTTATCAATGTTAGGATACACAACAGGCAGAGGAAGAGTTTCGTTTGTAACTCTGCTCTATGACTTTACTAGGTATGTAACGCCGTATGGTTTAACTGCGTGGAGCAACCAGTCTAAGAACACAATTTGATTAATTCATTTCTTTGTGCACATACGTGGTCAGGTTGGTTTGTGATCCTTCAAGTTCCGATTCGAGGCAGTGATTTGGTGCTTCTAACGTTTGAGTAGTCTGTTCAATTTGTTGGTCCCTCTCTGAGAAAATTCATGAATATATATGGAATTCTTTTCTCTTGGTATGTTTCAATTTGAATTTTGCTATTTTTGCCGTATATCTGTGCACATTCTGGTTCATATAAGTGCGCTTTGTCTTGTCATTAGGCCTATAAGCAAGAACTTGTGATACATTATTTTTCTATTTGCTATTCTATTTTTCGCCCATACATTCTTTCGATTCAGATAGGTTGTCGCTTCTTAACACAAGGTCCAGGCAAGCAGTGGGCTTCTCAATTAGCGTGTCCGGCAATGTAAGGTAGCGAAACATACTTCATGGTTTCCCGCAGATGCCCCGTTTAAAAATTCATTCGATTGTTGTTCAGAGTCCATCATAAAAAAGTGTGTTATGCTTTCATTCTAATTATAATTAAAGCTGCACAAGACAAACAGGCGCAAACTTTACAAAGAAAATGGTTTGGAATAAGTCAATTGAAGGAACCTTTGCAATATGCGAAGAGGCCAATATAGTGAACGATGTAAATCTAGACAGGTACGTCGATGACCATGTTAAGAGTGTTCATCTTGGGGCTCCCGTGTCTGGAGTAATGAAAGATGAATGGTAAAGTGGTTTATTCCATTTTCATTTTCCAAGCTTCCATATAACTGGAACTTAAGCAACCTTAATTACGAATGTTGTTAGGAAAAAGAGTGCCAATAATTATGCAAACCATTACAAGAACTCAACCTTAAATTGGACTTCTTGGGAGAATCGTATTTTCATATAAGGGCATGACCATACGGGTCAAGGATTTCATCAGATACATGAATTCAATTTTATCATAAATGTACCGTCACGATGGTAGAACACCCGGAAGATTAAGTGGCCTTTGAGATTTTGTCTGAAACATTGGGTGATAATGACTGGACAATCATGTCCTCGCAGGCCAAGTGAGTGCCCTTGTAAAAGGTTTTACAAGTACGCCTGCGTCTGAAAAGCTGTTGTATCATAAAAGAAGTTCTGACCATAATACCTATCAAAGAATTGAGTTATTCAAAGCAACTCACACTTAATATGGTGTAATAGACAAGGATCAAGTTTCTTTAAGAAGTGCCCTGTAGAGCATGTTCCACTATATATATATATATATATATATATATATATATAATATGTTGACGATGGATAATACAAGCGATATATAAAATTTTGAATGGAAGTCCTTTTCAAAACGTTTACGTTCCAATAAAAAAGAAAAAGAAATGAAGCAGACGACACCTGACATCTGGGCTCTTTTGATTGGGAAAAGATTAACCAGCGTAATTTGCTGTTATACTTTCTTTTCTTTACAACTTCGCACGCTACCAAGTTCCTGGTATTAAATATTGTTTTACCACAAAAAGAGGGGTGACCGAAGGCGATACCTGGCAGACAACACGAAAATTACAAGAGACACACTGCCACATCATTCAATATAAAATTTTGTACCATCAAAGGTTGAACCCTACAGTTCTATCACACACTACACGAAATAACAGCGGCTTATCAGACGTTTTGTATAGCACCCAGTCCCCACTTTTAACTTCTGAGGAACTAATGCTGAATTTAAGTACCGAATTTCAAGTTTGCACATTCTTGCATTAATGAACATAATGAGATGATGAAACGTTTTAGGAAAGATTGAACCTGTGTGATGGGTAATGCAGTGAAACGTGTGTTTCTTTTTGAAATTCATGAGTAGTATATACTTTGAACATAAAAATTATTTGTATTTTTGCTTCATTTTCAGACAGGCCTGCGCCAAGACCCATGCCAAGGCCTGTTACATGTGTAGATCGCAATATGAGGTGTCGAGGATGGGCAATGCAGGGACAGTGTGCCCGAAATCCAAATTGGATGGTGCTGAACTGCAGGAGATCCTGTGGAAGATGCGGTAAATTAAAGGCTGTAGTTCCTTAAGCTCGCCGAGGGCAACTGTATATAGATAATGTGCAATTGCCAGAGAGCAATGGACACGAATATCTAAGGCACCATTATAACTTCCCTTAAACGCGCTCGTGAAACGTCTTGACATGGTTTTTCTCATATTTGACCCATAGATAGTGGTGAAGAACTTTCCCATGTGGAGGACTCTCTCTCTCTCTCTCTTTGTCTCTCTCTCTCTCTCTCTCTCTCTCTCTCTCTCTCTCTCTCTCTCTCTCTCTCTCTCTCTCGTTTGTGTATGTATGTGCGTACGTATATGATTATATATATATATATGTATATATATATATGTGTGTGTGTATGTATGTGCGTGTGTGTGTGTGTGTGTGTGTGTGTGTGTGTGTATAAAGATGTGCATGCAAAGCGAAAATGGTCGCCATAATTATGTGGTTCAAAATACCTGAGTTTTTTGTCCGAAATGGGTCATTTTTCCTGGACCTGGAGCACTGGGACAGTAACTATAGTAAATACAGCAGGTGCTTCATGTCCCCAATATCCATCTATTTGTCATTTTTATTTACTGTGAAACCTTATTATTATGACACTCAGATATGCGACATGTTCCCTTAAAGACACTAGGTTTGAGAGCGCTTAAGTTCAAGTTCTTTTTACTGTTTGAGTCACTTATCAAACATACACAGATACTGAGCGTAAGATCGTTGTTGGAAATAGTCGTCATTATATTGAACGGCGGTGGACAGGAAACAGCGACAGATAACAGAAAATGGCAGCTATGTCGCTGACCACCGCTGCTTATAGCCGACCAGTGCTGCCAGTGATGGGCCACCGCTAAGCCCATGCAGGCTTCTTCCGATCTCAGCAGCAGATAGCGCTAGACAGTATGTGCCAGCAGCAGAGCCGCCAGTTGCCACTGGCTACCGCTGAATCCCACTGTCTCCCCCGAAACAGACGAGACATTTTATCAGTGATACCATTGCAAAAAAAGTAGAGAGATTTACAATAGACATATAATATAATCTTTAACTCCAAGAAGACTAAATGGATGTCATCAGCCAAGTACGATGTAGAGCAGAATATTTGTATGTATAATGAACCTATACGAGACATGAATATTAGTTTCCCGCCACAGCTGCATACCTAATTGCCTCGTCTCGCTTGGCGAGATATGGTGTGGTACGGGTCGGTACCTGTGGGGGAAAGCGGGATATTTCTAATATTTTGGAAATGAAGAATAGTTATAAAAGGCACGTGTAAATTTTTCTAATGAATGGCTCGGAAGTACTAGATGAAAAACCAGTTTGGCATCTGCGAACTTAAATTTCTCGACAAAAGACCAGCTAATTTTGTGAGAAATGAGCATATGGTCCTGTCTGTGACAGTGATGTCACCCACACGTCCACCGTGATTGCCTTGTGTCAAACCCGTGCTTTGTGGCGGGAAATTAATATGCATACGGCGTATTGAGAAGGTTGATCATTTGATTCATCTTGGGAATCTCGTTGTCCCTTATTCGATCGGTATGTCTCTGGATAGGAATGCCCACAAATTTTATTCTGAAGTAAACTTGTTAATGGCACAATTCGGAAAAGCGTTCGCCTTCACCCCTCAAAGTCAAAGATTGTTCTGGTCATTCTGTGTGTCCTTCTTATGGCTCCCAACTATGGGATTATTGGCTCCCAATTATGGCATTATTCTTCCAAAGATGTAAAAGAAAAGGTGAAGGTGGCTTGGCGGAAGCGTGTACGGTTTATTTGGAAAGCACACAGACAGGCACACTGTAATGTGCTTTTGTATATGTGGAAACATACCAATGGAACTTCAGATGCGTAAGCGTTTCATAAAACATAGTCATAAAATAATTTACAACTAGAAAAGAAGAGTTGCTTCACAGCACATCTTTCTTTGTGCCTTCAAAAGTTGCAAATATGGCTAGAGGAAAATTTCAAAATCCAAATGACCTTGACCTTTCACCTTTAGAGGTCACATGTAAATTACAAAAGTGTGCAGTGTTGCAATACCTGCAATTTGAGCCACTATGACTGAAATTGGGTGAAAATTCACCACGTTATGCCTAGATGAAAACTTCAGAGACTAAAATGGCATTTACCTTTGGCCTTAAGAGTCACATGTAATTGACAAAAGTGTACAGGGTTACAATATCTCCAATTTGAATTCAACGTGATTAAATGCGAATGAAAATTGACCACGTAATAGCTAGATGAAACTTTGAAAGGTCCAAATGACCTTGACTTTTAACCTTTAGAGGTCAATTGTAAATAACAATAATATGCAGTGTTGCAATACCTACAATTTGAGCCCAGCCTGACTGAAATGGGATGAAAATTGACCTAGGTAGCCTAAATGACCTTGAACATCGACCTGTAGAGGTCCCATGTAAATTACAAAAAAAGTGCTTTGTCAAAATATCTACAATTTGAGCCAAACATGACCCAAATCAGATGAAACTTAATCAAGTTATGGCTAGACGAAAATTTCAAAGGGTCAAACAACCTTGACCTTTAGAGGTCACATGTAAATTACGAAAACGTGCAGTGTTACGTTACAATATCAGTGCTGCCACTTTATACTCTATTAAAGTATGATGCTCTATTTTTACTGTTTTACTTTTGTATACTTTATTTATACTTTTTTCCCTGAAATACTTTTTTATGCTTTTTTGACAGATTTTTTAACTTCTGTTTGGAATTCAGTTAGATATTACGGGTAGTGTTTTAAGCATTCTCACAGCCTTTTTGAGTGTCTGGTTAACAAGAATGATGAACCATCTTCCCACTGAGTGACAACCATGGGTCCATGTCAGTGTTTCTGTTTGTAATTTTTTCAAAGGGTCTCAACCTGAAAGAAATTCAATTTTTGCTATCCTTTGCAAAGTTAACAAAGAAAATAGGAAGTTGGGACACTTTAAATTTTGCTGAGGGGGTATATCATAATATGAGAGGGCAATATACTCCTATTTGAGGGTTAGCGGAAACCTTGCATGTTTTGGTGTCAGTCATCATGAGGATCTGGACCATGGAACAGGGATACCTGATGCTTAGCCAAGGTCCTGGTTTCCATCAGACACAGCCAAACAGGCACCTTTAGTGGTACAACTCAGCATGGAAATCTATTCTTTGTTCATTACAAGCAACTATGGGTGATTTTTAGCTCAGCTGACTTATCAGGGCAAATCTTTAAAAAATCTTCTCCAAAACTGCTTAGCCAATTGCTTTGAAATTGCTAAGGAAGACTTCTGGAGAGCCTTAGACCTTAATTTGTTCAACAGGTAGCACAGTGATTTATCAAATATTTTTTTATGTAAAAAATGTGTTTTTGCTATTTTTGACTTCTTCAAAACCGTCACTCAGATTATGCTGGATTTTAGTGGAAATGTTCATTTAAGAAGGCCCAAACAAAGGTGTTCACAAGGTGGTGATGCTATTGCAAAGATTTTTTTAAAATTCTTTTTAATTTTCCAGTGACTTATAATTTTTACAGTGATTTGAGGTGTCCAAGAACAAGTATAAAATCTTATGCATTGTGACATTTAGAACTGACTGCGTATGCGTGGGCCGTCTGTGTGCATCTTGAGTTTCATCAGGCCAAATCCACTGTTATTTAATAATGATGTGATCCTGGGTAAAAGCATAGTGTCATCATTTGAAAGATCAGTGATAGTGTTCTCTATCCTAGAGTCTGGTACAGTAATCTTGACCGGAAAATAGGACGACCTAAATGATGTCGCAATCAAAAGGTGCAAGGGGAAGGTCAGTGTTAACATGTCAGGACTTTCGGCCGAAGAAAATTTCCAAATTATATGCAAACCATGCACGAAGACACATGTGTGAAGCATGCAAAGTCTATTTTATATGCAATTTATATAGATTATTAATTAGTGGTACTGAAAATCTGCCTTGTTGAAATTATGTAGTCAAAAGAGGCTGGCTGTGAGTTTCGTCACCCAGGCAATATTGTGCCTTGGGAACAAACTCGAATTGTAATTGATACACTATATATGGACTGTGGAATTAATAAACTTGTCAAGTTTTCAAAGCGACAATCTTTGTGTGAGAACTTCACATTATGAATCGCTGATTTTCAATGAATTTTTCAATTCAGATGCTTGTCAGTTAATGTATACAGTGTTGTAGATTACTGTATGCAAGTGAATGGGGATTGCAATGGTAATTCACATTTTGGACTTTTGCTCCAAAACCACTCATCAGATTCACTTCAAACTGGGTGGGGAAGTACTATGGGTGGGCTCGGCTCAGTTCATTGAATGGTCGTACTCCAGTGATTTTTGGATATTTTATGAGTTTTTGGTTCATTTTTTGGCCAAATCTTCAAAAAATCTCCAACAAAACCACTTGGCCTATTGATTCAAAATTTAATGAGAAGATCTGAAGGCATAATAGCCAGAGTTACACAGTGCATGGGTGACCTTGACTTCATTGTGAAGGTTACAGGGTCAGTTAGGTTTATTTAACTCTTCAGATGATAACTTGAGAACTACTTGTTCTACTTTCATGTTTTACAGAGTCATCCGATGCCCCCTTTTTGAGGGCCACACTCAGTACATGAGTGACCCAAGGTCACTCGACAATTGATATGAGATTTACTGTTCAATTGATAACTTAAGATCTATTTGAGTAAGCTAGGACATTGATGTTGCCCATGTTAATTTTCTCTATGAAGGTCACGCTTAGACAGTACATGAGTGACCTTGATCTTATTTCTGAGGTCACAGTGCAACATACATTTATTTTACTCTTCAGTGCTATAACTTGAGAAGTACTTGAACTAGGACTTTGGTGTTGCACATGTAAGTGTTTTTCCATATAAGTCAGACTTCCTGAGTACATGGGTGACCTTGATCCTATCCCAAGTTTGCAGAGATACAAGTGTGATGAATCTCTAGGTCAGCTGAGCATGGGCTGTTCACACAGCTCTCTTGTTACAGTATAATTTTGCTGCAATACCAGTGAGTTGCTTCAGATTTATACTTTTTTATACTTTTTTTCTGAAAATTTATACTTTTTTAAAGTTGAATTGGATACTTTTTTGCATTTAGGCAATGGCAGCACTGCAATATCTACCATTTGAGCCTGATATGATCAAAATCACATAAATATTGACTGAGTTATGGCTAGAAGAAAATTTCTAATGCCAAAATAACATTGACCTTTGACCATTAGAGATCACATGCAAGTCACAAAAAAGTGCAGTTTCAATATACCTTCAATTTGGGTCCAATATAGTTACAAAGGATGAAAATTGGCCAAGTTACACTGGATGAAATTTTCAAAGGTAAAAGTGACCTTGACTTTTGACCTTTAGAGATCACATGTAAACTGCAAAAATGTGCAGTGTTGTAATGTGTACAATTTGAGCCTACATTATCAATTTGGATAAAAATTGACCGCGTTTAGCTGAAAGAAAATTTCAAATGGCAAAATGACCTGGGGACTATTAGAGATCACATATAAATTACAAAAATGAGGAGTGTTGCAAAATTACGATTTGAAGTTGAATTGGGAATCTTTACCGATAGTAGTTTCGGAGATATTCAAGATATATGTTTGCAAATGCCCCTTATTTCCATTATCTTCATCATATTTTCTACTCTTAATGAAAAGGCACAGATTCATGTATAGACCTGTAATCATGCCAAGCTTCAAGTTTCTCAGTGATATAATACTCAAGAAAACTAGCGAACAAAATTTGGTAGTAAAGAAGAAAGAAATATAGAACTCCAGGAAAAACAGAATGTCTGCGTTGGCACACAGACCTAATGAAAATGCACTGGATACATTGTATAGAAAAGTATCACTTGAAGGCACCCGCTCCTATGCCAGAAAACCATGAATTTCAACCTGCATGAATATAGAATTACAAGGGATACCCTAATTGAAGACTATTTGATACCCTTCTTCCAAATGAACGTGTATTTTTTGGATGCCGACACAATAAAAGCTTCGACGGCGACACGGCTCATGTTGTGCAGTAGCTATGCGACATAAGAGACTACTGACAGGACTATTGGAACGTGATGAAGAAACCTGGCAACTGATGGTCTGTGTTTTTATGCGGGCTAAATGGACATTGTAGGTCTTTTTGTCTTTCCCTGTGCTGATGATTTTGTCGTCAACTATCAGTGAATTTGTGTATAAATACGTTCCTTGAGTACGAAGTTATATATATATATATATATTGTGTACCCACGTATTCATAATGAGCTATATGACATTTAATGGCTAACACCATCTTTAAATTTGATTTTCTTTACAGGTGCGCTATGCAGAGATAACAATGCTAAATGCTATGGCTGGGCTGTCAGGGGAGAATGTGCCCGTAATCCAAGATGGATGTGGGTCAATTGTCGTCGTTCCTGCAGAAAGTGCTAAAGTCATTTCTCTTCCAAATGCATGGTCAAGTGTCAATATTTGTTGAAACATGTTCAGCAGGTTGCATGTTAGTTATATGTCTGCAGACATAAATTATGGCGTAAATGCAGGCTGCTATAAAACAGCCATGACATTCTATGGGGAAAAAGGGACAATTTTGGAATTCATCACGTTTGAGTTCAACAAGAACGATAATTCCTTGTTCTTGTATATTATGTTTATAATAATGCATGGTGTTCCATATCAGTACAAGTATCAGCACGGAGGAATTCATATCAGTACGAGCGATAGCGAGTAGCCGACTGATATGGAACAGGTCAGGTCATGCATTATTATGTTGATCATATTCATAAATGGCGGTGGACCTACTGACTATAAATAAACACACAGCATATTAAAATGTTGCCATATATTTACTAATGCTTCTATCCTGTGTTAGTGTATCACAGGCATGCTGCAAGGTGGATGATCCCCATCACGAAAAAAGTCAGTTTTTCTCGCTAGGTGGTGCCCAAGCTATACCGATATGACATGCAGAATTCCATATTGTACAGGAAAACTGTGTATACAATACGACAGCACGTGAAACATGTCTCGTGTACAGAATTTGCCATATCTTTAGTAATAACAGTTTAGGAATATGAAAAATAGTTAGAATGAGAGAATCCATATTACGCGCTGAAGGACCCGTTTGGGCAATGTATGTAGCGATAGTGTACAAATATATTCACCCAGTAAAAAGGACAACAGATATGTCAGATTTGCAGCAAACACAGTATTGGTGCAAAACTAATCCAAGGAATGAATAGCAGCGTAGACGTGACGCAAAAGGGTTATGCATGCATATTCAATGGCTACATCAGCTGAAAAAATAGTGAATAATTTACATTTCGTAACAGTACAGAAAAAGTCTATTGATACATATATTTTTGTCGCCAAATGGTTTGTTTCTGTGAGACAATGGTTTATGAGGAAAATTTTTCTCTTGATCGAAAAGGAGCTTTGAACAACACAGGTGTCGTGAGTCTGCAACCTTTGTACTCGCACAATAGGACCACAATGGAAATAAGTTGTTAAACTTTCTGGTGCCATCCTAGGTTCTTTTTAACACTAATTGTATGTATTACAGTTCTATGTAACTAAATGAACCTGAATAAAATAAAATCAATATTCATTCTCTCCTGGTTATGGGCTGATGCGTTTAATAACGTATCCGATTGTTGCGAATAAATTTATTCAGAAAGTCCTGAATCACTGCTGAAAGTATTACAAAGAACAATCTCTTGGTTATTTTCTCTGTATTAAAAAACTGTTACATTTTTGGATTTTCTCGATTTCAGTTTTATTACATTTGATATGACAAGGTAAAAAAGGGATGTTTCTTAGAATCTAAACCAAATATCACAATACTTCCCCAAAGGAAGTTTTACCAAAAAAATTAGAATTTTTATATGTATTTTATTTTATTCAATGATTTTTTTGCAAAGAGAAAACCAATGCTTCATGTTCGTCAGTGCCTATAAATATTTATTGTCTTTAGAAAGTATTTCTTCAAAAAATATCCTGTAGTGAAACTCGTTGAAAGCAGGAGAAGGATTAATTAATGCAATGTTAAACCCCAAATGAAAAAATAAGTATCATCAGAAAACCAAGATTTGCTTGATAGCAAATCTGCTTTTGTGTGTTTGTGTGTGTGTGTGTGTGTGTGTGTATGTGTGTGTGTGTGTGTGTGTGTGTGTGTGTGTGTGTGTGTGTGTGTGTGAATACTTTGGTCACTTTGATAGCAATAATCATGCATGTATGTAGCACGATCGCATCAATTTCGATTGGAATGAATCTTCTATTCCGATATTCAGCATTGAAATCTTGTGTGTTGTCCTGATTAGCATAACACTGTTCACTAAATCCGCATACAGCGAAAAACCATAAATTGAAGTTAGAATGACACCTCAATCTATAATAGTTTTGTAGATATTGACCAATATTTGACGATTCAATTTTGCGTATTAGCTGATTTAAGCATAAATTAAAATCCTAGTTTTTTGTCACTGTTCATCAGCTGCGTCTTAAGGAGAAATCAGACATCTGTCTATAATAATAGGTTTGAACTTTTGTGTACTCTCCAAAATTAGCATGAAAATAAATTCTCATAGTTTTCAGTCACTTTATTGGAAGTACGAATAGCACAAACGTATAAATGAAGCTACTATCTATAATAGTCTACTCTGACTGTGCACGGTGGTTTTCTCCGAGTCCTTCGGTTTCCTCCACCAAAACATGTAGGTAGGAAGTATACGCCACGATCTGTGCCATGGAGAGTGATTAATATAGGCTTGGCCTGCTTCGCAATCCATGTAAAAGATATGGGTCTATACTTTTAAGGTGCTTAGCCCCCAAAATACCCATAGCACCAACATATGTGTCTGTATGTGGAATAGTTTGGAGACCAGAATCAGCTGAATTTCAAATTGCCCTAATTTGCATAATTACCAACATCTTGACTATTCTGAATCATGTGCAAAACGTTATTCTAGATGATAAAGTCGTGTAAAAATTGAAGCATCTGGCTCACATGGTGTCTGCATTTAAGATGGCGCAAACATTATAATGAAAAAAATAGCAAGGTAGAAAAAGGAAAACCTACAGATAGAGAATATGAGGGCAATATGTGGCTGTGTTAAAAAACAGAGCGAATACGAATAATTTCATTGACCAAAATAGTTTACAAAAAGTACAAGGTCAATAGATTAAAAACACAATGTTATAAGTGCACTACTGATATATCATCCAACCCAAGCAAAAACAAAAGAAACAAAACAAAACAAAACTGTTTGCTATGTTTGCTCATGCCCGCGGGTGCTATGGGGTGCCAAGTGAAACATCAATTTTGTGGACATTTTAATCCAGTTAGTAGACGAAATCCCTTAACTCTAAAAATTCCGTCCACAGAATTATTAAGTATATCAATTTTGTCCACAGAATCCATGTTTATAAATTACGTCCACGAAATCCGTAAATTTTTCAAGCGCGTCCACAACACCGAGTAAAACTACCAATTTTGTCCACAAATTCGTTAAAGCGTACCAATTTTGTTCACAAAATCCTGTAAGTTTGCTGATTTTGTCCACAACATTGAAAAAACTTAGGATTCTGTAGAAAATCCATATCGATTCTGTCAACAAAATGGTCAATCAATTTATCAGTTTTGGCCACAAAATTCCAATATATAATTAAAAGAATTGAATAAGTTTCACAAAATTGCAACTCTTATATGATTCTGTGGAAGAAATTGGGAAAGAAAATCAAGAAATCCAATCAGTTTCACACAATTCATTAAAGTCTGTTGTTTCATTTCTGTGCGCACGGTTTTGAATTTCCTCCACAAAATGGAATAAGGTTTGGTTTTAATTTTTGTGTGCAAGTTTGTTATTGCGTCCACGAAATCGACTGATCTTTCAATTTTGTCGAAATTATTATCACTCAATTCAAATCATCTTATCGGTTTTGTCGACGCAAACGGTATTCATTTCACAAAATCCCATAAGATTTATCCAGTTTCGTGCACAAATTGGAAGGAATGACATTCTGTGCACATAATTGGAAATGAAATTACGAAATCATATAAAGCCAAAGAATCGTTATCATGGTCATTTTTGTGGGTTCCTTTTATGACTTGGTTTAAACATATTTTTTATTATTGCCAAAAAATTACATACTTACTCAATCAATAGAGCAATTGGGAAAAAGGGCATGGCCCTATGCAAATCCCTCTTGCAGAAAGTGAGACAAAATATACAGGACAGATAGAACAAACCAGAACAAAACAGAAGGAAGGACAAACATGGACAAGACAGAAAGTGGGGCGTCAGCTGAAAAAAAAAAAGAAAAAGAAATTCATAAATTTACTAACTAGGGAATCGATGATAATAATGATAGGAAGAAGAACAACAACAAACCCAAGCACAGCAATCATACCCACGGGGATCCCATGAAAGATACAGCGTAAATTTAACCAATGCCTACAGTTTTAAAACGCTCAGTGGCAGATATATATTCATGGACAGCTAAAAAAGTGTCTATATTTTCTTCAAAAGAGCAATCGGGTGAGCCATGAAGCAGAGTCTGAAGGGTAAATGGAGCAATATGGACAATTTTGGAGTGTAAACTTCGCCGAAATTGGTCAAAGTTTGGACAAGTGAAAAAATAATGAAAGGTATCTTCAATAGATGAACCGCACACGCAGTCAGGTGAATCTTTTACCCCAATTTTGAACAGATAGGAGTTAAGAGGACTGGCTCCTAAACGAAGGCGAGTGTGTTGAATAGCGTTAAATCTATTGCCGACAGTAAACAATTCTGGATATTTAGATGATCGGGACACCACTTTATAAATCTTGGATTTAAATACAGGTACAGAGTTTGAGTTACGTGTTGCAAGTGGTAGCTGATTCCAGAGTCTAACAGTAGAAGGAAAGAATGACTTATGAAATAAATCTGTTCGAGCTTGGAAATGGGAAAGGTCGAATGGGCGACGGGTATTGAAAGATGGCACACTGAAAGAGAGCATAACATATCTGGTACAAGCTTATTAACAATTTTGTACATAAGGACTAGTTTGGCTGACTCTCTACGCTGAGCCAAAGTGTGCCAGCCAACTTCTTCATATAACCTTTCAATGCTTGTTCCGTGCATAGCACCCGTCACAATGCGAGCAGCCGAAAGTTGAACATCTTCAAGTCTTTCAATATCTGAATTAGTGCAGCCACTCCACACAGGACTAGCATACTCCAAAATAGGCCGAATGAAAGAAATATATATTGTCTCTAATGTTCTTCGATCCAAAATATATTTCAAACCTTTCATAATGTTAATCAATTTATTCGCTTTTATTATAATTTCATTTATATGGCCATTCCATCGGAGATCTGAACGTAATAATACTCCAAGATGTTTGTGTTCGAAATTGTCATCCAGAACATGACCTTGAAAAATAATTGGCGGGTGAGAGGGAGAGACACTTTTCCGAGAAACCAGCATGGATTGAGTTTTTTTAGCATTAAAAGTTACAAGCCAGTCTTTAGACCACTGTTCAATGTCGGACAGATCGGCATTGAGTGTATCTGCTGCAGTAATAGGGTTTTCAACAGTAAGGTAAAGAGACGTATCGTCAGCAAACATTTTTATATCAGATCGAATAATATCTACAATATCATTGATATATATAAGAAAAAGTAAAGGCCCGAGGACAGAACCCTGAGGCACGCCTGCTTGGATATGTCCCCAAGAAGAAGACTGACCATTGATAACCACCCGTTGATAACGATTCGAAAGATAATTGCCAAACCAATGCAAGAGATTTCCAGAAACTCCGGCTTTACTGAGCTTGTACAATAACGCGGGGTGCCACACTTTGTCAAAAGCTTTACTGATATCTAAAAAAATAACTCTAACTTCCTTTTGTTGATCAACAGCAAGACATAGTTGATGGTAAAGAGCAAGCAGCTGATTGACTGTAGAGTCGCCTGGTATAAAGCCTGACTGGTGGGCAGAAATTATCAAGTTTTCAAGAAAAAAATTAAAAACATGTTTTAACACAATTTTCTCAAAAACTTTGCCAGTACAACTAAGGAGAGATATTGGTCTATAATTGTTGCATAAGGATTCAGTGCCTTTTTTATACAGCGGTGACACATTAGCATTTTTCCATTTTGAAGGAAATTCCTTCTTGGAAAGTGAGAGATTGAAAAGGTGAGTAAGGGAAAAAGAAATCGCAGGAGCAGCTTCTCTAAGAAGCTTTGCACTGATGCCATCTGGACCAGATGCTTTAGACGTATCAAGGCTGCGAAGAGTTTCGCATACTTCGGACTCGGTTATTGTTATAGAATTCAGGCAGGCATCAGGTGGGTCAGAAATTCCGGGTTCAGTGGCTGTGCTACAATCGATATTACATTGCTGCAAGAAGAATGAATTAAAAATATTCGCTTTGCCCGCGCTATCAGAGACAACCTTGTCATCATGTAGAAGAGACGGTATACTAGTTGACTGTGTTCCGTGAAGAAAATATTTGACGGTGCGCCACCAGCATTTGCTATTCCTTGAAGAATCATTTAAATCAATTCGTAATTTATCGTTATAATCCCTCTCGGCACACTTTAGTTCGTCTTGATAAAGATTCCTAATATGACAGAATGAACACCAGGCATTTTGTTCAAAATTTAATCTTTTGGCTTGATCATATTTCCGTTTTACTTGTCTCTTAAGCGAACGAAGTCTACTGTTATACCATGGCAAATCCCATGGACGAATCTCCACCACTTTGTTCGGAATAGATCGAATAGCCGCTTCCATAAAAAGATCTGACCATGCTTCGCAACAAGAATCAACATCGTGACTAGTAAAACAAGAGTCCCAATTTAAAGAATAAAGATATGATCTAAACGTATTGAAATCCGCTTTGCTATATTCCCAAATATGACGTTTGTATGCCGCCTCCGTCGGCTGACGAAATATTAACTTAGCCCCAACGACAGAGTGGTCGCAATTAGCTAACGGGGGCAGCACACAAACGTCGCAAACAAAATTGGGAAAACTAGAAATTATCTGATCTAGACATGTTGCAGAGTTCAATGTGATACGCGTGGGCTCGTGAACATGAATTGTAAGGGAGTTCATTTGAGCAAAGTTAACAAGTTTATGACCAGATGTAGCATAAAAATCTGAATTTAAATCACCAGTTAGTAAAATATTTGAGAAACCCGAGTTCCTAGCGAGGTCTAGACTGTCTTGGAATTTATCCCAGAAAGAGACAGAAGAATTCGGAGGACGGTAAATAACTCCTAACAAGAATTTATGATTATGTAACCTTATTTCGCACCATAGAAGTTCCAGGTCAGCTACCTCTAAATCAATACGACGTAAGACGTGGAACCGAGTGGAGACATAAAGGGCGACACCACCACCGGTGCTGCCGGGTCGATCTCGACGAATAATTTCGTGGTAACCATTTAGCTTCAAGTTTTGAGAGTCGATGTTATCGGTCAGAAAAGTTTCAGACAAGCTTAATTATGATGTCAAAATCATTGACGAGGTCTGATGAAATATGTCTCAATTTGTCAGCTGATAAACTCCTGACATTTGCATGACAGAATGAAACATTGCGATGTCCGCATACAGGACCAGGGTTGGGGTGGATATCACCTGCTAATAACAGTAACAGTAAGGAAAAAGTGATAATATATCCACAATCCATTCTGTCCCTATTGCACATTACTGACAACGTATAAAGATAATTCATTTTCCTATGAACGGATATCGGAATAGAGAAAAAAAGAAAATAAAAAGAAAACAGGTAAATACCAATCACCAATATTATAGACGGTAAGTTATATAGGTAGAACGTGTCGAAAATGTCAGCAAAATATACATCTGACACAGCAAAAACTACTAGAGGGTAAAACAGCAAGTTTTTCACACTTAACCGAAAAAGGTAAATTATTAAGGATATAACATTAAAGAATGAAGTTAACATAATTTCAAATTTACGTACCCAGATTTTATCGAAACATATCACATATGTAAACAGAATTTCCAATATGAGTACTAGCCTGGTATAAAAGTAAATATCAGGTGCCATCAGCACCGAAATATAAATAGATAAACAGTCTGGAAACGAACATAGATATAGGTAATAAATCATATGAATAGTAATTGGAAAGTAAATCATAAATGAACCTGAAAACATACAAAAAGAATAAATAAGCAGTGTAAAACAAAATTCTTTGATATAATCAAACGAGACTGCGAATACACTAAACAAATCAAAAATAACAGACTGCAAAATTTTCTCTACTTTACGAACTAATACCAGGATCAACATAATATAAAAAGTAACTAATGCTGCCCCAACACGGAAAGGAAACAAATAACACAGAACATATAGATATGCACCAAGTAAAACGATCGAGCACGAACTGTGCTCCATGGATTTCGTAGAGATGCGCATATATGTTTAGCGAGTCGGGTATGAATAAACCCTCTTGTTCAAAATATGGCTTTGCAAGACCAGCCAGTTTGTCAGTCACATAAAACAAAGTCATTGCATTACAGGATGAACACGGCTGTAATTGTCTCCTAGATCAAAAAGATAAGTGGGAGATACGCGTAGGTAACTTAACCTGTATACATTGCGCCGACCATCATGCAGTAGTATCGCAGGATCATGTAATATTGAGTCGCAGAGCTTCAGTGGTAATAATTGTCAAAACACGAATAACTTCGTACATAAAATTAAATTCGTATCAGAAGGAAGGAATAGATATGTATGGATGCATAAGATTAATAGGTCATAATCAAAAATATAAACTAGACACCCGATGAAGCCGGGAGCTGAAACCAGGGCTTGGTTAGAGTCACTGGAAAAAAAATGTCACAAGTTGTTCTCTTGATGGTCATGGCAGCGCTCACCGGTGCGTTCCCGATGAGTTACATGGGCTTGGACCACTCAGGAAATGACTTGCAGAGGGCATCGGCTCCAAGGCTCGCAATAAGTCCTCTGCCATGGTTTCGGTAGGCCTACATACTAAAACGCGGATGTGGACCACGGAGCCCATGCTGAAATGCAGACCCTGAACTGTATACATGTAGTTTACACATGATGCTTTATCCCCTACTTTGTACCAATTACATTTAAAAACCTGGGATATGGTATATTTGATATTGTTGACTTTATCCCATGAGTGAGACTACTTTTTACCCTTTTTTGTAAAATCAGAGATATGGTTTTCCAAATATGGCAGGAATCAAGTCCACATTTGGCATGAATATGGGTAAAGGTTCAACACTATTTCATCAGCACTGAAGTGAAGACTCAAGGGGAGTCGCGCCAACCATCATTCTACTGCTGAGCGGGCACAAAAATGTGCGGTCCGATAATTATTATGCAGCAGCAAGCAGGAATCAACAGCACTCCATATGCAACATTCTCCAGGGAAATTCTTCTTCTTTTCAGCGACCTCTAACATCTGTCCAAAACACTCTCCAGACTCTGTCTTCATCGTTTGTCCCTGCTGACATAGCAGGTAGCCATCGTCCGTGCCTTCGGGCAATGTTGGCAATGCTGCCGTCAGTGATGGGGGCCAATCTGACGGCATTCAGTTTGTTGAGCTCTACGGGTGTATACTTTGTAATGTTTGTTGGTACAACATTCCTAGGCAACCTTACCTTCCAATTCTCCTCTCCACCAAATTAATTCCGTAGAGAAATGATAAAAAAGGTGACTTTTCGGAAATTTTGGGCTGAATCAATGGCCATTCAAAAAAATCCGTGGGGATGGAACTTTTCTGCAAACCCTAACCCTAACCCCCTTATCCCTTTACCCCCTAATTGTAACCTTACCCCTAACCAATGAACAACGTATAAATCTGCATGTTGCAGAAAAGCTCCATCCCCATACTGTTACGGGACTCCACATAGCCCACAGGCACACACTAGAATTTGGGGAACTTCAAATATCTCGATAAATAGGCATATTTAAGGCCTGAAATACATTATGCCTCATTTAATATAGTGTCTTGTGCAAACTATATGGGATGGTATGGAAGATATTGCGGGTCGGCAGGTCGGGTCCGCGTTTTAGCATAGGCTCTGTGGTCCACATCCTCTTCCGTGCACGCATTTTGCTATATACCATCGTAACATTTCAGCAAGCTATGCATTGACCGTGCGACAGGAGACTGTCAGTGTTACATTCCAGACTGGCCAATATTGACTGAAATTCTGAATGTTGGTTGTCCCTTTCGTCCATTTTTATTTTTAGTTTAACATTTTTCTAGTAGGCCTTTTTACTCTTTTCTAGCTCGCCAAACAATCAGAATTGAAATATAGATACATGTGCGAGATTTGTTAGTTTCTGATAAAGTCGTCAAGGGTCCCTGATGGTACAAAAATCTAAGCTGTTACACTTGGCATGCTAGGGTTCAAAAAGTCATATTTTACCAATTTCGTATACAAATGGAGCAAGCTTTTCAATTATGTGTGTTTTAGAATTTTTTGGACAAAACTGAGGTAGTTTTTTTTTGCGATTTCGTGTACGAAATTGAGAAATTTAACGATTTTATTGACAGAATTATATTATCTTTAGATTTCCTTGAATAAAAAACCCAACAAACTGTTATACTCTTACAATTGTGTGCACGAAATTGAGCAGCCTATGGATTTTGTGAAAAAGCTTTCCAGTTTCGTGCTCAAAATTGGATTGCATGTCATATTTTTTTTATTTTTGTGCACAACATCTCAACAAAAAATGGTTTTGTGGACAAAATTGGAAAGTTTTCATGATTTTGTGGACGAACTTCGAAACATTACCCAATTTTGTGGACGAAATTGCTAAATTTAAGGATTCTGTGAACAGAATTGATAAATTTGAAGATGTTGTGGATGAAATCAGTATTTAACAATTGTGTATATCCCAATTTTTAATTTCACGAAATTTCGACGAAATTGATAAAAGCCGACACTTTTGTGCACGGAGATAATAATATTATAAACTTTTTGCACAAAATTGGTAAAGTATAACAATCCCGTGCACAGAAGTCAACAAGCTTGGTGGATTTTGTGAAATACTTTCAGTTTTGTGATTATACCCTACGAATTTCGTCAACTAAGTCGTGAGAGTATTTCAATTTCGTGGTGGTACTTCGATTATTTAATTTGCTCTCACAATTTTGCGAATCCTGTTGTGACTCCGTCCACGATCAATTATTGTGTTCCACGCATTTGTTGACACTTAAATTCTCATATGTGGCGCCCTCTTAACTTTACACTGAGACAGAGAAAGCAAGGACCATAAAATTGCTTCTCGCATGCCTTGCACCGGTAGTCACTACAGGGTTACCTGTAAAGTACTGAAATGACCTTGTGGGATAAATTATTCCATACATAAGATAGGGAGTTGTGTAAATGAGTCACGTTTCGTGACTAGTTTCTGCAAGTTGTGACCACTATAGACAATACATACCAGATCTGAAGGTACAACCTCAAGTATTGAATAATCGCGCAGCGTAAATATTGCTGATAAATGTGATGATGTGTTTTACTATTTCTGTATGTCCGTTTTTGTGATTCATAATCGATAGCAATAGATCATTGGTAGAAAGGGTATTGAGAGCGGTGAAGTTTACATTTTGGGGGAACTCTTCCCTTTCTGTAATAAATTTGGTCATTCATCGTCAACAAAATTCGAGTGATGCGATTGACATATCGTTTGATTTCAACCAGTTTCAGGGCGGGTATATTGCCCCATTTCACAATTTTGTTGATGGGTGCCAATATTTATGTTGGTAAAAATGTTCTCTTTTATATACAGCTGGAATTGAAAAACATAATTCTTTTTCATTCCAAGTTCCGTTTTTAATAGCTTGTACATTTTGAATTATTCCCAGCAGATGTCTGCTTGTCGATGTGATCCAACCACTGGTTGTCATATTTCTGAAATTGTAGTCCTCCATATGCGGCCCGTTTTCTTCCTGTATTTACTGCCTTGGATAAAACAAATTTCAGAAAGGCCAAAACTAATTTTAAGGATTTCCACTGTATTCTGGTAGAAAGATAAATTGACCATCATATTTATGTCAACAAATTAAAGGTCCATTAATCGTCATACAAAAGGAAGAAATAATCAAAGACTGTTAGTACTTAAAGCAGTATAGCTAATGGACCATTCTGACCTGTGAATCATGACAGATGAAAAGTGAGAACCACAATGAATTATCAAATTGACAATGGACGTATTCTTGACATTAAGTGTCTAATTTTGGTCATGTATGGCTGCTTTTGTTATCATAAATGTGCAGACGCTAAACAATTTTTCACATAATTTTCATGTTTTGTTTCATGCGGAAAATAAAAGGCTGCGAAAGGAGGAGACCTTATACCCTCGAACATACTGAAACACTGAGAATTTAAAGCCTTATCTCATGGTATCAGGAAAACAGAAAAAGGGTATAACTAATTACGCTCGCGTTTAAGTTAATAAACGCCAAACGCACCAACGTTTCCCAAACGTTTCCCAAATACTTTCAGTGAAAGTCAAACGTTTTGAAAACGCGTACCAAACACTTTGCAAACACTTTCCAAACGCTTTACACACACTTTGCCAAACGCTTTCAAACACTTTTCCAAACGCTTTCAAACACTTTGCCGAACGCGTTTGATGAAAGCCGAACGTTTTCAAACACTTTTCCAAACGCTTTCAAACACTTTACACTTTGCGCCAAAGGTATGTGATACATGTACATGTACATGTACATGTACACTTGGAAATCTAATTCTAATGATAATATCTGATTCAAATTAATATGAAGTGAAGAAAAGAAATAATAATGTATTTGTCACCTTTACCTGCTAATATTTATATTGTTATGGTAATCAACAATATTATGACATGGTCATACTTAATTAAGGAAGAAAATAAGCATAGGTAGAAGAAAACAAATAATATGCCTACATTAACAGGTTTAACACTTCATTTATTATAAAGTTACAGATCTTTCAGTAGCAAGTATACCCAGTCGCTATCATACTTTTTCTTAAAGTGAAGTTCTTGAAAAAAGTCTAACTTTTAAAATTTCGAATGGAAATACAGAAGCAGCTCAATTTAACAAACATCACATTACATAACTTGTCAGCATGGTGCCTATGTTTCCTTTGATGCCAGTCAGCAGAATTAGCACATTTAAATCATGTGTATCATCCCATTTATTACAGATAAAAACATTTTTCACACCTGAAAGAGTCCCTCCTTAGGAACAGAATGTAATCCCAGACAACTGCCCATTATGATCACATTGTTATGAGGTTCCTTGTGCTATATTACTCATTTTATATGACCCTACACCACCAGAGACCATCGGCTGTATGTGACCACTTTGGGCTTCTACAAGGGTTTTTTTTCTAAAGGAAAGACTTCTATATTTGTATACAGCGTTACCCGCTGTCAACTCTTGCAAAGTGATCACAGGATACAACACCCTAATAAATACACCAGTAACTTGCCGCGCGTGGACAATGCTGTGAACAACCAAACTGCTGATTGCGGTCATATTTGTTGGACAAAGGAGTCAAGTTCTTTGTAAATTTACCTGCAGTCATACATCAACTGCTGTATGTTCATTTTGCTGGGATTATGGGGAGGCCAAATGTATGTTTTAGTAAAGTACACTAATTGGCAGCATTTGGAAGTTTGAATCCGCCATACGATTAAAGCAGAGACAAGATATTTTAGATACTATAGGTGCATTATAGCTGCTGAATAGGGGTGAAATTTGAATGCTTCTTGCTTCATTCATATAAAAATATAGGAAATACATGCACTACAAAAGGGGGTGAATGGTTCTATTATGCTGGTACGCCAAATAACTTTGCAATATAAATAAAGCAAATGATATTGTTCCAAAATAATGGCCAGCACAAAGTACAGAAAAAAGGAGGGCTTTCAGTATACTGGTATGCGACGCGAAGCGGTGGGTGCAAATGACATCTGGAGGGACCACTGAAGCAGACGCTCGGGGCGAAATCTTTTTTCCTCAAACGTTTATTACAGTGCAAGCCTTTTTGCACGATCCAAAAACAAGGTGAGCCAGCCTTTAGTTGGAAATTAAAATGACCATTGTTGCTATCCACATATACAAACTTTTGCACAATGACAGATTTGCTTTCAATGAAATATTTGATTTGTAGTTATATACTGTTTCCACATTCCAAAGCATTCAATTTCTCAGAATTATTGATGTGTACATTGTCTATTTGACTCCGATCTGGATTGAGCCAAACGAGAAAAAAAAATTTTTGAACACAATTTTCTCAAATAGCCCTTTCCGTAAAAATCGGGAATATAGATTTGTAGGAAAATTTGCAAAATTACGTCATAACATGTTCATTAATATCGTGCTTGCAATGTATCGTTATTGCAGTTGTATAATCTATCTTACTATCATGTCGTTCCCAAAGATACCACATTTCATTAATGAATGAAGGAACTTATTTAGCTGTACCTCACAAAACACATGAGACATTTTGCCGAAATATACCTCGTACAGTGCACCACAATAAGTTTACAACACAAATGACAAGTGAAAGTAACACCATACAATATGATACAATACGCAAAAAATGTCAAATTACATTGAACGGCACCTGTGCAATTTTTGTAAAGTTAAACTAGATTGTACCATCAATTTCAACACAGGCAGTCCAAAACGATCCAAAAATACGTATTGTTTCAACATCTTCACATCTCATCCAAAATAAAAATTTCTCTTCAAATCAGTAATTCAAGAGGGATTTTGTTTGGACGTTTGTGTCTGCCGGCTTCAATGGGAAAGTTATCCGCGCTAATTCTTTGTGGAGTTATACGTTAAGATATTTTTCAAATTCAAAACTGTGTTAAAATTATGTTCTTAATCTCTGTCGGCTAACAGATTCATTTCCATCTCATGGCTTGGCTTGGTGTGCGTAATGCACCAGAAGCGCGCCGTGGCAAAGCTTTTGACTGAGTCAAACGTTTGTCCTGAAGTAGTCAAACATTGTGTACATTTGTTCCGCTGAAAAGGTTCATTCAGAGTAATATATGCAATGCCAGGTAATGTCTTTAGCCCAACATCTATTTTGGACTTGTTTTTGTTATTGTTATTGTTATTGGTGTTAATTTTGTTACTCGGTGGACTCATTAATGACGAATCAGGATAATGTTTAGGGACATGAATATAGATAAATGGCAAGACTAAATTACCTCCATATCAAAAAATAAATTATGAGCATAGAAAACAGAAATAAAAACGTTTTAGGATTAGCCTCGAGCATTGAAATTGGAACACATTTTGAGGAAAATTGTAACTGTCTATTCTGTAAATCAAATTTCATAGTTATTATAATTACACAAAAAATCCATTGATGATTTGATAGATACACATAAAGATGAGATGAAAAGGTATTTTAATATCAAAATTTCTGAAGAGGCCTCCTCTATTCCACTTTTGTTCTGGATACCCAAATTACATAAAACCCTATTAAATCTAGATTCATAGCCGGTGCTGCAAAATGTACAAGAAGATACATTGTGTTTGACAGCAATTAGGAACCATTTTCGTAAATACTGTAATGCAAGTTTTAGAAACTGTAAAATAAATTGTTTTTGAAAAAATCAAAGATGTAAAAGCAAAAAAAATCAAATGTGTTGATTTTTCTACACTGTACTCAAATCTACCCATAGATGAAGTCAAAAGTTCACTTTCAGAATTAATAAGCAAAATATTTAAATATAATGGTAAACCATACATAAATATTAATTCGTGTACAAAGAAAGCATATTGGTCACACAATAAATATTCAAAAAGTAACCTTAAATCTTACACTGTTGAAACTTTGAAAGATAAAATTTGGATAATACTTTTGTTCAATGCGGACCATTGGTTTTTTTAACAAATAAACGGCATTCCAATGGGGAGCAACTGCTCCCATTTACTGGCAGAATATATTTAACCTGACTTGAATTTAAGTATATGGATAAATTGATGAGAAAGGACTTTCAAATGGCCATAAAACTATCAAACAACGCAAGATATATTGATGGCATTGCTTGTGTAAATGTACAAAATTTCAGTGAAATTGCAAAAGAAATTTACCCAAAAGATATCCCTTTGGAGGGTAGCAATACAGATGGTTTCAGAGATGTGTTTTTGGACTTGCATATTCAGGTCACTTATGACAGGTTTTGTATTAAAGTCTATCATAAAATAGATGAGTTTTACTTTGAAGTAGTTAATTATCCTTTCCCGGACAGTAATATTTCGAAAACTATTGGATATAATACGTTTTTGTCGCAGATTTTGAGATTTGGTCGTATTTGTTCTTTGCATCTGGAACCAACTTTATTTACAATAAATTTAAGTCAAGAGGATTTAAAGATGTAATTTTTATCAAATATTTCTACAAATTTTGCTCTAAATATCCCGAGATGGTTAGAAAGTTTGGCTTCAATAATTTGAGAGATTTTAGGCCTGCCTGTTTTGCTACATAATTTTATCTTTTGGCATCATTCTGTTTTTATGTTCACCTTTCAGACATTTTAGGCTAGCTTGTTTTCTGTTAGGTTTAACCCCTAGGGGCTATCGGTAGCAAGTAGCGGCCGACGACAGTTGCAAGCTTGCCTAATTGTACTTGATATCAGGTTAAAAAATATTATGTTTTCATTGCATTCTCTTGACTTAAATACAAATGACTTTCATTCGTTTCTGACTTGCCCTATAATTTTGCTGTTAATATCCAAAGATTATTAGAATTTTTGGCTACAATAATTTACAATTTTTAGACTTGTCTGCTTTGCTACTTATCTTTTGGCATCTTTCTGTTTTAATATTCACTTTAAGACATTTTAGGCTTACATGGTTTTGTCAGGTCAACCCCCCCCCCCCCTGGGGCTATCGGTAGCAGCAGCGGCATACGACAGTTACATGTTTGCCTAATTGTACTTAAAATCATGTCAAGAAAAATTGACACACACCTCCTCGGAAAATTTGGTGTTATCTTGTGAGGGTTCTAATATCATTTATTTGATATCCTGCATCAAATTTAAATCACAATATGTGAGCCTAACTACTCAATCAGTTAAAAAACAGATTTTGCGGACACAAAACTGCAATTATTAAAAATCACAAGTTCAACACCTTTTTGTGCAACCATTTCAATTCTGAGGAACATTCGTATTGGGATTGGTGTGTATAAATTAATTAATTATATAGAGCCAAATTTATTAGACCAAGATAGATACGTTAACACAAGAAAATTAAAAATGACAGATTTTGGGACCAAATCACTTAATTCAGCTTTTTCCTTTCGACCTAATGACATAAATTTAGGCTTCGGTGATGTTAGGAATTTTTTACTTACCATATTTGATAGCACATCTTCTCATAATGATAAGACCGGTATTCAAAGAAGGAGAAGAAGTCATGGACAAGAAAAAAAAATCACTGAAAAACCCAGGCATTTTAGAAACATGAATACAAAAGACCCTGCTTAAAGTTTACTACAGCCTTTCTCTAATGCTATTGATCAATTACATATAGCTCTTAAAGCACTATCATTTCCAGGTATAATTAGAATCAATGAACATACTTATTCTAAACACACATTTAAACAATTTTTTTGTGAAATTGTGTATGCGTACACAACAAATATTCGGAAACCAGCTTCTAATAAGAAAATAATTAGATCAAATTGTTTGCAGCATTCCTTTCAAACACAAAATTATTGATTAACTGAATACCCAGTCCCTCTTCAAATTGAAATTTGTTCGTAACATGATTCCCAAGCAATGCAACATAAAAGATACTCTCCTCATCTCCTATAAATATGGCTATAATATTGGACAAAATATCATGAATTCTAAGAAATATCTGGCTTCAATTATTCTTGAGCATGTTGCAGCTAATCAAAATTGTGACTGTATGTGCAACAAGAAATATTCCAGTTTTGTCGATACATACCATAAACATGTATTTACAGGTATTTTGGATATAAAAGTAAATTCAGTTTTAAAAAATTGATGGAAAAAAAGGTACACAATTTTGGACATGTCCTTAGTTGAACATTTACAGCCTTTTCCGGATACATATGATGCTTTTCATTCCTACTGTATGAAGTTAGGAAAGAAAGAAAAAACAGAATTTCGGAAATTTGAAGCATGGTTGTCAGACTTGAAAAGAAACAGAATTTATAGTTACAAATCCCACATTAAGAATTTTAGAATTTGTAAATTTCAAGGACAAGAAAGACACCAAAAACCTTTGCATGGCCGATTTTGAGGTTTTGGTGGTTTTTACAAGATGAATACCCTTTCTATAAGTTATCACAATTTCAAGCTTTTGAGTAAAGTAGAAATATGAGAAAAACGCCAAAAACACAAAAGCAGGTGGACATCGGAAAGTCCATGTGTCATTCTTTTGGTTATCAGCAGCCAAACGGACAATGTCACCCGTCAATCATACTTAACAGTCTGTCACGCGGCTACAGATAGCAACGGCCCATGGCAAAAGGAGAATGGTATAATGGCGGCACCGTGAAATCAGGCGGCATGCCGAAAGTATGTTTGTGGGCAGGGAAAAGATGCAAACATGCTAGCATATCATAGCCTTAGTGGTTTACATGATAGTTATCTTGCTTGTTTTGCGTTCTAATGAAGGGAGACTTTCAATGCTCAAGAGGAGCGGGAATCGTCAGACGATGTCCTTACAAAGGCAGTGCCCTGATGGATTACCCCAGTGGTCCTGCACAACAAAGACATGCGGGGAAAAAAAGTGGCACTCTAAACAACAGTACCGACGTACATAATTATATTTTATTGAAACACAGGGATGAGTAAATAAAAGTACAAATAAACAAATCGAAATAAGCATAAACGTGAACAAAAGAGAAAACACACAAAACAGTTTGATACAAAACTCAGGTTGGAAAGAAAAATGGAACTCATTGAGAAATTAGCTACAAAAAAATGACAAGCTAACTGACTTAAGTGTACAGACAAGTCTAACAAGCTGACTACATAAAGGAAACAGATAGGAGTAAATACAATAAAACACTATCCCTAAAACGGCATGAAGAGGTAGGGGACAGAAGACCAAACCCGCCATCCGTCCCACCGAAGCAAACCAATACAACTTTCGTTGCCAGGCTTGAGGTCACGGGCCTGAAGGGCTGCCTCCATGACGTCACGCTTTAAGACCAGTGTGTCGCTTTTGCCGTTTGACAGATCGCTGAATAATATTTTCCGGACTTCAAAGACTATTTTATTCATGTGATTGGCCAATGATTGATTGACAACTTCACCAAATTTTAAGGGACGATGTTTACTACGTTTTGTACAAATATCAGCTAAACTTGAGCAAACGTTGTAGTTTCAGAGGCAAATGATCAACATCAAAGGCCTTTGAAGCTTGTCTTCTAGGAAAGAATAATAGGACGAGAACCCCACCTAAGAATGCATGGTTGTTACAAGAAAACGGCTGGACGAAATATAATCCGGTTAACGGCTTTTGATTTTGTAATGTCTGAACTGAAAAAATAATTCAACGATTTTCAAAATTTTGCTTCGTTTTTTTTTTTCTATGAAACGAAGAATATGAAAATCCTGGAAATCAAAGGGAAAATTGAAACGTCAAACTTTGAGGATGGATAACGGAAAAACTAAACCAAACATAAAAAATCGCTGGATCGATTTTTGTTCCAAATATGTCAGCATTAAGATACAAGTGTAATTATGATTCGATCACAAATAATTGGTGACCTATATCGACATTTATGGGGTGGATGCTTTGTGGTCAACTTTCAATTGTTTCCTCAACAATTAACATCACAGACACCCAAATACGAAACATATAAATTCTTTGGAGAATGATGATCGCACACATATATGATTTGTTATCCTAACGCAAAAACATTTTGTGCTAGGATTGATTAAAGTGGGATTTATTTTTGGTGTCTTATCTGTTCTAAAGCAACTTATAAGTGTCAAAAGCAGCTAAAGAACTACAACAGATATTTATAATCACTAGCATTGATAAGGGAGGTAACAATTTTTGGATCATCTGCAAAAAACATATTTTCTGGACGGCTTGAAAAAGAACATGGTATAAACAATATTTAAGACAATAGAGGAAATGACGTATATACATTACACAAACACTCATTGATAATTTGATAGATGCACTAATTTTGAAGAGGACTCCTCCATTCCACTTTTGTTCTGGATACCCAAATTATATAAAGACCCGTTTAAATCAAGATTCATGGCTGGTGCTGCAAAACGTACAGCAAAACAACTGTCAAAAGAGGTAACAATGTTTGACTGCAATTAGGAATCATTTCCGTATATACTATAATGCAATTTCAAGAAACTGTGAAATGAATTACTTTTAGAGTATTAGTAATTCGTCCGAATTAGTATCTTTATTCAAAGATTTAAAAGCAAGTTATCTCAAATGTTTCGATTTTTCTACATTGTACACAAATCTATCCACAGATAAAATCAAAAGTTCGCTTTCAGAATTAATCGGCAAAATGTTTAAACGCATTGATCATATAATAAATATTAGAAATGTAAGGTAAAATGTTACACTGTTGAAACTTTGATAGATGCTATAAAATTTCATTAGGATAATACTTTTGTTCAATGCAAACCATTGGTTTTTCAACAAATTAAATGCATTGTAATGGGTAGCAACTGCTCCTCGTTACTTGCTGATATTTACCCTTGCTAGAATTTTAGCATATTGATACACTGATGAAAAAGGTCTCTCGGATGGTTACAAAATTATCAAACAATGCAAGATATATTGATGACATTGCTTGCGAAAATGTACAAAATTTCAGTGAAATTGCTAAAGAAATTCACCCAATGGATATCCCTTTGGATGGTAACAATTCAGTTGGTTTCAGAGATATGCTTCTGAACTTGGATATACGGGTCACTAATGACAGGTTTTGCATTACAGTCTTTCCCAAAATGGATGAGTTTAACTTTGAAGTAACTAACTATCTTTTCCCTGACAGTTATATTTCGAACGCTATCGGATATAATACATTTTTGTTACACATTTTTGAGATTTGGTTGCATTTGTTCTAAATTTCAGGACTTTGCATGTAGAACCAAATTTGTTTAAAATAAACTTGAGTCAAGAGGATTCAAATATGTACTTTTGAACAAATAATTCTACAAATGTTGGTGTGAATATCCAGAGATTATTAGAAAACTTAGCCACAATAACTTAGAGGTTTTGGACTTGCCTGTTTTGCTACTTAATTTTATTTTTTAGCATCAATCTGTTTTAAAATTCACCTTTCAGACATTATAGGCTAACATGTTTTCTGTTGGGTTAAACTCCCAGGGGCTATCGGTAGCTAGCAGCGGCCGACGACAGTTACAAGCTTGCCTAATTGCACTTAGATTCTGGTTAAAAATTGTATTTTGATTACACTTTCTTGACTTAAATGCTAATGATTTTCATTCTTTTCTGACATGCCCTACAAATTTTGCTGTTAATATCCAGATATTGTCAGAAAGTTTGGCTCCAATAATTTCAAATATAGTAGACTTACCTGTTTTTGCCAGTTAATTACACTTTGGCATCACTCTATTTTGATGTTCACCTTTCAGACATTTTAGGCTTACATGTTTTTGACATGTTACACCCCCACCCCGGCGGGGCCGGGGGGGGGGGGCTATCGGTAGCAGGCAGCGCCCTTCGACAGTTGCATGTTTGCCTGATTATACTTATAATCTGGATAAGAAAATATATTTTATATTTTAATAGCATGTTCATGACTTAAATGCTAAAGACTTTCATTCTTTCCTCTACTGAATGTCAAAAATTACTCAAATTTGATAGTATTTACTCACATGTCACAAACTTGACCCATAAACATTAAAACATTAACTCTTGATTGGCAGTGAAATAGACCTTTATTGTTTGGATACTTTCAAAGTGAGGAGTAGGTGTCATCTTGGGGTTTGTTTTACATTTCCATTCTAAGGATGTCCATTGTATTTGTTAGGATTTCCCTCGGTTTCTACAGGTAGTCTAGAGCTGTAACTGTTTATTTTATAATCACTGGGACTAAATATAATGCCCCAGTTTGTTTCTACGTCATCTGTGCACCAGCAGGTGGTTAAACAAAGGTAAGCTATCCAGCTAGAAAGGGTACATACTGGTTCAGGGCAAAGTAAAAATATTCTTATCTCAATTTGTAAAATACAAATATAGTAATTATATTTGGTCTGGCAGGTATTCTCTATTCATATTGAAGCTCTCCATTTATAAGCAAAGCTTCACGTACTTAGCTAATTCACCATTTGACATGTTCATATTTATTCACTATTATGTGGATTGTCTTTGCTGAATAGTTAGCTTAGACAATGAGCCGCTACTCATAGAGACATGTACTGGTGCAGCCTCAGAAACATGTTCTGAGAAGTTACTCGCTGAAGACCTTTTAAATTTGGGTTAAGGCAAGCTATGTCAAAATTCTACAGAGAAATGTGGTAATATGTATAATAGTACTTCCATATTTATTTAGGTTAAACAACGACAGATTATCTTATGGAGTGTAAAGAGTTCGGACTGAGGAATAGGGTAACGACTACCAGGAAGTGGTTCTGGGCGAAAAGACACAAATATAATACGATAAATATCTGTGTGGCCACATTCTTCTTCTCTTGTAAATGTCAAAGATCTTTCAATAATCGTTACAGCAAATATTGGAGTAATCAATGTTGCATTAAACTCCAGGGTGCTCTGAGAAAGTAATTTGACCCGTTTTCCGCTTATTGCAGGTTAATGCCTATCTTATTCTTCAATTAGAATATATTACAATATAATTTGATTTTATTCTTTGGTTATGTTTCCATACAAGTTTGTTGACATTTGTGTGTTAATACGCAACATTTATTGATACATACATGCTGCCTGCAAATAATAGACTATTAAGCATAAAAACAAAAGAAAACGGACACATGCATCCGGGACAAACAGCTTAAGAAGTATTGATGTATGAGAATGAAAACTGGATTTACTGGTTTGCAGATATTTTTCCATCCATCACATTGTATATAAGATTTGTGGTGGTCATGCGTTTTGTTGATTCCCCTGAATCCTCTGTCCTTGTGGTATCGGTTGTTTCCGCGAATATATATTGAACTTTTAATTTATTTTGTGCTACGCCGTTACAAAAAGAGTTTTGCTTCAACCCCAGTGGTTGATAAAATCCTGCTTTCTATCAGTTTTACAATTGAACAAGGACACAATCATGCAGTTGGTTAATATTCCAGCACATTTCATTGAGTTGTGTGTAAAGGCTTGAAACTGAGACTGTGAATTTAAGTGTGGGGATGAGGCAGGTCCCAGCGTTGTCATTAAACTTAACATTTCCTGATCAGAACAATTAGACGGATTCAAAAGTTTTCCCTTATGCGTGTAACGCGCCCAACCAGCGCCAGAGAAAGTTACTGACCGGGGGCATGCCTTCGTGATATGTTTGGTGTACAGTTATGAGCACAAACAAAAAAAAACAACAAATAAAAAACCAAAACAAAACAAAACCTCCCCAAAAAACAAAAACAAAAAACCAAACAAAAACCAACAAAAAAGAAGAAAAAAAAGAAAAAAAGAAAAACAAAACAGAAACCAACCAAAAAAAAAAAAAAAAAAAAAGAAGAAGAAAAAAAAAACTATTCACATGAAAGTTAAGTAAACACATTAAAGCAGACTACAATTTTCATCCTGACGCTTTTTGGGTTATTTGTTCGGCCAAGAGCTAAATACACATCTCGTGTGTAGGTGCAACCACCAAGTGAGTCTTTTTCACTGCTTTTTATTACATTTGATTCAGTTCAATTTCACAGAGTCCATTGCTCCAAAACTATCGTTTGCTAAGCATTGTTTTTCATTTCAAATCTCTGCCAATGTTATGCTGGTGTTGATTTAAACATATTGTTATTTTTCAAAAGAATGCAATAGTCTAAATCTGGGTTAGTTCTAAATTCGCCTAAACATGGTGCTGCTTAATGGTTGACCCCCCACATCTTGTAGTCACTTTCCATGACCCTCACTTTTTCTCCAAAGATTAACATGGAAAATTACCAGATATGAATTTAACCTCTCTATATGTTGCCAAATAAGTATAAGACTTTCACTTTATCACACCTGGATGTATTTAGAATATAATAATATGTACTTCAGGTAGATTAGAAGACGGTAATTTCAGAAATCGTCCATATATGCAGGGTAAATCTTTCAGGTTAACTATAATGCAATGGGCTTTGCTGACCCACCTGACCTCAAATGGCAAGGGTTGCTAGGTATCAAAAACATGCATCATGGGAACAAAAGGCTGTGTGTCAAGAAATTAAACCAACCCAGATCATGCCTATTAGGAAACAAGGCAATGCCTTATAGAAATCCCTCTTGCACATGAAAAAGATTAGAGAAGAGACGTCACGTATCGCAGATTATGAGACAACTCACCATGAGAAAGAACGTCACAAGACATGGACAGATAGTGGAGGCGTCACACGAGCATGAGCGGACGGACACAAGACGTGACAGATAAGATAGAAGATAGAGAAATGACGTCCGCCTTCACTTAACTAGATACACAGATGATGCATTTCCGGTTTTAAGATTTTGACCATAATATGAACTATGTCACGGCTTTCAGTCTGCCTGTTGTTTTGATATAGTCACGAACTGCGTCAAAAATAATTACATTTTGCTTGGAAGTACATGTTTTGGACCCAAATAACAACGACGGAACCGTAAATGACGCAAAATGCATAGTTTTGTTCCGAAGTGTATTTCTCATTGTTATACAAAAAAGACACTCGCAACAATAATGAAAAACATCTTCATTTCCGTTTCCACAGGCATAAGGAGTCTATAAGAGCTCCTTTTAGTCAGATCTGAGTTTAGCTTGCTGCATCCCATACGCAACCGCAACAGCAAGCTTTCTGTCACCTCTGTTATATAATTTGTTTGAACTTTTTCCCCCTGACTAATGGAAAAAAGAAGCTTTGATAGGTTTGTTTGTGCTGGAAAAGCAGACAAATTTGTACCAAATCTGACATTGTCACGGTTCCTTCATCTGACAAGGTTAGGAATGAGGTTCCATAAATATGGGGGAGCTACACCGTGCATGATCTTATACAATAGGATCAGATTATTTTATTTTCACGGCGCTGACATATTTCAAGGCCTGTTTCTTCATAAATTAAATCATGGCTATTCCTAGAAGTGGCCCAAGGTATACTCTGACTGCTGCAAATTTTGGCCGTTTTCTAGTTGTTGAGACTCCTGCAACGTGTAGTTGTCTAATACCACTGATCCATACTCCAAGAGAGGTCTGATAAATGAAAGATAACGGCTCTCCAAGGATTTCCTGTTAAGGCAAAGCCGCAGATATATCACAAGATTCACCATTTTCCTTCCTATAGTTGTTAGATTCTTGATATCGTTACACCAGAAGAGATCACTGCGAAATTTTAAGTCTAAGTGTTTGTCATCAGAAACGTCGGGTAGCTTTTCATTTACGAAAGCAAGATCAGGGTAAATTTAAATATTCCTTTTCCTGGAGATGACCATGCTGGTAGATTTCACAGGGTTGAATGACACAAGCCTGCGACCAACCCTCAACTTCCTGTGAGTCAGTATTAAGAACATAGGTCGCAGCAATGTTGCCATCAGATGAACAGTGTTGGTCATCGGCAAAGAACCGAATTAATAAATGAACTATATATATATATATATATATATATATATATATATATATATATATATATATATATATATATATATCTGTGTGTGTGTGTGTGTGTGTGTGTGTGTGTGTGTGCGTGCGTTTGTATGTGCAAGGAACAGAAGCGGGCCTTACACAGAACCTTGGGGGCCTGCTTGCCTTGACTCGTCCCAACCTGGACAACCCGTTGCTCACGTCGATCTAAACAATCACCGAACCACTGCAGCAGGTGTTAAGCAATTTACTTTGAATAAATGCTGCATTGCCACAGTGTACGTTTCGATCTTGCAGTAGACCTTACCACCATTCCAAGATTTATTGGAGGTGCATCCACGGAACGAGGATCGCCCAGGATCGTTCAGGATCAAAGCTGTTAGGCTGAAGTCAAGGATTACTGGGTCCGTGGATTCATATGCAATGAATCCTACGCGAGTAGTAAAGTCTATGATATTCTGTGGTAATTTGAATAATATTTCAATTATTGAGCCACTCTTTCCTCACATACAAAATCCAAAAATATACGCAGCTGGATCGTTGATGAAATTACATGTCGTGCACTTCTCATAACGACCTGCAGTCCTGTTTTCTGATCAGTTTTAGGTTTTGGCAATTACAACCAAATAAACATAATAGAATAGGAGAGGTACAATTATCAGTTATCTGTGTATTCAGCTGAATACACAATATAATACACAGAATTCTTCAGGGATACAAATATGTATCCCATTGAATTGCATGTTAATTTAACATCAAAATAAAAGACTGCTTTTTAAAGCTGCAAGAAAAACATTTATGTGAGCATTTTACTTTTAGCTATGTACATAATTCTACCACATGATGTTTCTGCAACGAGTGGTTTTCAAGTTATTAAACAGTATGGTATGGTATGGTATTTTTTTATTAAAGTGACTTGTACATACATAATCAAAAATAAATACAATTTTCAAACAATATTGTACCCAGCCCTCTTGGGCTTATAAGTCACTAATAATTCAAATAAACAGATACATTAAGATGCGCATGAAGGGTATACGTTAGAGTACATGAAATTACGACGTTTTGTCCACGATTGAAACAAAAACTTTGAGAGTAATCGAACATCTGTATTACTTAATAAATAAACAAATTTGTCATCGACATTCATATCATTAAATCCACCATTCCTGCTTGCCACACTTGCAAACAGACTTTGTCTTAAATTTAAATAAAAAGGACATACACACAAAAAATGAATTTCATCTTCTACAGCTTGATTATTACAAAAAATACACATACGTCTTTCAACAGGTATACCATTAAAGCGACCAGTTTCCACTCTGAGAGGTAAAATTCCAAACCTGAATTGAGCACAAATTGAACGTTCATGTTTTGGTAAAAATGAAGTGACATAGGTTTCTCTTTCAAACGTGGTTTTAAACTTGGCATATTGCCTTAGCTTAGGTTTGGAACCAACACTTACAATCCAATCTGAAAGTTGTTTAGCATGTATTTTATCACGTATTATAGCGAGGTCACACACGGTTTTACCTTCAAAAATATGTCCACAATCTAAGTAAACAAAGACAGTCTTCATATCATTTGCCCAGCCCGTCCCCTGATTTAAATCCCACGTGAAAACTTGTTTTACGAGCCTCGAATCATCTAAAGAAATTAGATGATTCCAGGCTCGTACCATATTAAGAAAATGCCTACTACGAGGTAACAGCCAACCAATATCTCCTTGCAGACCGGGAATAAGTGCCTTTGCATGTACTCCAAGAAAGTACCTTATTGCTCTATTTTGAATATTTTCGACTGATGAATATTTACCTGCCCCCCAAATTCCCGAAAAATAATCAGAAATATTAATAAAAATATAAAATAAAATATAACAGTATATTACAGTGAAAAGTAATGGAAATACACAACTGTAGCCCTGAATGACTAAAATGCTCTCTACAGGAGAGCAGTGGAAGCTTCTGTTGTTGCTTGTATCTATTCCGATCAACTGACACAAATACACATAAAGTCCTGAGTGATTGTTGAAATGGTATCGATATGCATCAGGGAATATTGTATTTACAATTTACACATTACAATATTTTACGGTAACAGACATAAAGTTTCAGTACAGCAAAAAAAAAACTTCTATTATTCTTCTAATTGCCTTTGGTAGAATGTTAAACGTTTAATTCACCTTCTAGTTTACATACAGGTTACGTACATTCTCATGTTTAGTAAGAGCTACTGACTATGGTTTAAGCTCACTTCGAACTAAGCTTTCATTGACCATGGACTATACCATGCATACGAATGAAAAGTCATGGCATTTCGCTGTGATGTTTGTGGGGATCAAACGTGTTCGATCTTCTTAAAACTAATTCGAGAAGATGTATAAGGTTTTCTTTTGTCGGATCGTGAACACGGGTAAGTGTCCAAACTTAGGCAAACGGATAATTAACGGTTAAGCTGACACATTAAGCAGAGTTTGCACTGTGTCGCCTTACATATTAGCTGTGCACATTAAGTGAACACTGCACATAGGAGAGATATTCCACGTAGAATCGATTTAAATATCTATGGGTCATATGCCATGGTACATATGAATGCATGACGTCATTTCTATCGTATCGGTCAAAAACGGACCCCACATCTGAAATCCAACTATAAAAATTCATTGCGTTTTTGTTTCCGTTTCTGCTTGCGTTTTCCCGTGAGATGGCATCCGTTTAATTTTCAACACTTGGGATCCGAATTCTCATAAGTCGTCATAATAACCATTGAATGTAACATATTTCCTATTGTTTTCACAAATGAAGAGCCATAAGAAAGAGCATTGCCACTAAAATTGTCTAATATTTGCAGAATTAAACCTTAATCTCGACCAAAAACGGATACGCAAGCACAGTGAAAAACGAATCCAGCGTATGGAACGATATGAGGGCGAAAATTCCGTTACACCTTGTAGTAAATTCTATTTTGCTTGGTCTTATATTATGTTGTGCCTAATGCTATATTCTGTTGTGCCTGATGTTATATTCTGTTGTCCCTGATTGTATATTCTATTTTTCGTCATTCAATATTCCTTTCTCCTTAATACTTTCTAAGTTCTAAATTTCATATACTTTATTCTTGATGCCATGTTCTCGTATATAGGCTTGTTGTGTTGTATTGGATTATTCTTGTTACTGCATATTATTTTTATTGATTTGGGATGCCTGAAAATATAAAATCAATTATCAGTATCAAACCAATTTAGATTTTTCAAAATACATAATAATATTTGCAAGAAGGCAAAATGACAAGTATCCCCAGGAACGATAGAATGAACAATATACCGCAAGGCGAAATACAATGTAACATCACGACCAAGCGCAGATACCTCATATTTGACTTTGAGCATAAAGCCCCAAGCACAATAGTGTGAAGCAGGATGACATTTACCACAGAGCACAATACCGCCCAGAAGTAGCCACAGATCATTTACCCAAAGATCAATGCAAAGATCATTGGAAAGATCAAGTGGCAGTTTCAAATCTCGCCACCAGGTGACGACCATACAATGAATGCTCCCTGTTTCAACTATGAATCTCCGTGATTATTGGGGAAGTCTTTACAATTATGTGAATGTAGCGGTTGTGAAAATTTCATATGTTATATAAAGTTTTTCCAAGTGCTACTGTAAAATTATTGATTTTACTAGTATTTGTTTAGCATTCATCAATATTGAATGTAGAAGAATTGGGGAAATTGTAGGTATTATGCGCACTTAACTTTCTGGGGTTTTTTTGTGTTTTTTTTTTTTCTGGGATCAGTCAGTGTCATTATAGAGTGGAGCACACATAATTGTTCACATGGATTTACCAATGATTCCTGGTCATACTGCTGTTCCCGCTCTCTTTTCCTTTGTAGGGTGAAAAATTCCCGCCTATTACCTTGTTTTTTCACCTGACCCCGCATTTCTTTTGGCCGGTGGTGCTTTAGCACCCGGGTATAAATATCTCAGGTTCCGCTGGATCGGGGTCTTGGGTCTTATTGTCTGCCGGTGCTTTGAGGTACAGCTCTGCTTCGCTGTTTTTTTCATGAAGGAAGATTCCATAGCCGCTTCGAGGAGCTCAGGTGATGTAGACTGTTTTTCTGTTTTGACTTGCCTTGGCATTTGGGGGGATCTTGGTTTCAACATGTAGCGAAAGAGTTCTCTAAAGTTAGGGCTTTTCATTTTTTTCCTGGGGAGGTAAGTTTATTGTTTCGGTTGGGAACTTCATGGTGGACTCGAGGTTTTCTGTTTTGTCTTGGCTGTTGAACTGAGAAATGTTGGTCACCGACTCCTCCGTTTTCTAGCTTCTTTTCTTGTGACCCCCCTCGTTAATATCATTCTTATGTTATCTTGGTTTTTATAGGGGTCTGGCAGAATGCTTACTTCACGACCAGGTTGCCTATATTGTCCATAAGTATGTTTTTCCGTGTTGATACATTTTTCCCCTCTCAAACGTATAGTGTTAAAATGGGGGGGGGGGGGAGGAATAGGTGTTATTAAGGGCTATTGGACCATGTTGCAGTCTGGTATCATTTTTGTTTTTGCCTCTAAGTCAGACGGTGTTTATGATTTGAGAGTTAGTACGTGTAAAGTGTTGTATATGTGCATTGTCTGTTGAGGATAAACGTGGCGTAAGGAGAGGATTCAACCATTCATTTTTATGGAGACCCGCGCACTTTCCATACTAAGGTTTGGCGATATTTGGCTGAAGTTTGCAGAAATAGGTATTCAGCTAAACAAAATGCATGTCTCAGTAGTAAATGCTTAAACCAGATTTAATTGCTGAGGACATGGACCAAAGTTTGGTGATGTTGTTTAAATTGAAACAGTATTTAGATAACGAGATTAGTTTATGCTGAAAAGGTTTAATTTTGCGGCGTAAAAATCGTCACAAGATTAGGTTGAAGATGTGAATAAATGGGACAAGTGTGATTCTGGAGGGTTCGTCCTGAGGAATGTATACAAGGCACGTTTTTAGTTTAAAAGATCGAGCGCACAAATCTGCGGCATTTAGATTCAGATTTTGCCTGTTGATTAAAACAGGAAAACACTTTCGCTGATAAGAAATATTTTTCTGCATGAATTGCCATGAACAGACTGGGTTTTGGGGTCTGGTAATATTTTTTATGATAGCCAATGTATTTTTGTCACTCGACGTGTCCTCCGTTGTTCTAAATGACGATAGGTAACCAATATGTGTTGGTTTTCTTCCCAAAATCTTTTCCTTGGTTCTCGCGAAATACTAAAGTTTGAACCTGTGAACTTTGTATGCCTGTATGCTGGTGACCGGACCAAGTCCGCAAAGGGATTACCTGCATGTGCACCATGATAAAAATATCGGTTGTACACTCAATGATACGACAGAGTGTTGGTCTGCATAAATTAGCAACTTTAGATTGACCTTTTGAGAATCCTGTAAGGTCAAAGGTGAAGTCAACTTAAAGTGAAGCTGCTATTTTATACCGGGATAATAGAAGGTTTACAATATTGATTACTCGTTGTGTGAACTGAACTTATGCGTGTTGAATAGGTTTATGATAATGATTCTGGTAATGAAAGGAAAACTGTTTCATATATTTTTATTGGTAATTTGTTTAACTTTGTATGAGTTTATCTTCGTATCGCAAACTTATTTCTTCGATTGAAATAGCAGTTTGGACTTTTGTTAAAATAGAAACAGCTCAAGTGAATTTCTCTTCTCTTCTCTTTTGTTTCACAGAACAATATTAGTGTATTACTGGTTGTGATTGGACTTGTGTCTCCATAATTAATCAGGTTGATTGATTATGTAGTTATTGATTCAAATAGGTGGCGCTGCGAGATACTAAGGATGAAAGCTTAGACGCTTGTCAAAAAAAGGAGCTGAAAACTCTGGATTTACACCTGTGATCTTCATTAATCTCATCGGGGTATACATAGGAATATCCAAAGGTCATAGAAACAGGACTATGATACCATTTAGTGAAGAGAAGAAAGAGACAGTCCAGTAAGTTTATCTTCGCATTCGTTTGTATTTCATGCCAATGCACCATTGTATGTGACCAAAAAAGTGACATCAAAATGTCTCAAGTCATGTCAGTGTCAGATCAATCGGAGATAGAATTCAAGCCTAAAACACCGAGTATTGCCCAGAGATTGGCAGTTCTTTGGAATTCGGTCCGGGTGTTTAAAAGCTAAGTATGGCATGTATTATCAGAAACTTTTTCAGAGGAACTAGTCACTATAAATAAAACCCAAGGCTCCAAAATCCGGACAGAATTCCAAAGAAGTTCTCAGAGATTATTTGATATACCAAAAGCCCTAGGTAAGAAAATTCTGTCTAAACTTGGAAGCTCCAGAAAAGACAAATTCAACCACGATGATGTTTTCAGAACCCCGGGTATACATGGACAAGTATGTGTCAATGCCAGCCCGATCAAAAACAAATCTTCCACTTGAACTGTGTCAGAGCAGCCTCCAACACCAAAGACTTGTGATATAGTTGAAAAATCTTCAAATGAGGAGATGTTGGATAAACACTGTGAAATTATTGAAAGTTTAATTCCAGAAAAAAATGAGAAAGAACTGGTGAATGATTGTAAACAATGGCACAAATTTCTGAGGATTCAGCTTCAATGGAAGGTGAACCAGGCCAATCAGGTCAAAAGTATAACAAAGAAACTATTGAGCCGAGAAGAAGTGTGTGGCTATTAAAAGGAAATGAACAGTCTGCTGTTTCTCAGTCTGTGACTGAAAATACTGAACATGGTAATGGTTTGTCTGACCTCTACAATAGTGTCATGTCGGGGTCAAAAGCCGTTAACAACACAAGACCTCGCAAGGGCAACAAAGCTTCAGCTAAAGCTGGGAAAGTATACAAAGGCAAGGTGTCAGATAAACAACAACAGAACAGCCAAGTAGAAGAACATAGTCACGCACCACTCATTGACCCTGAGACAAAGCATACAACTCAAAGTCAACTGCCTTACTGTATTGCAGAGTGCCTTTTTCAAGGTAAATATGTGGACAGTATGGTACAATGTACCCGTTGCATGAACTGGTACCATTTCAAATGCATACAAGAAAATGAAGATGAAACGAATGCACTATGGTGTTGCAACAAATGTAGACCTATGCCAGATTTGATTAATGAGATGATGGGCCTGCTGAACTCGCTCTCTACAGCTCATTTGGCAAAGTCAAATACAAATAGTCAGTGGAATGAAGAACCTTCAGCTTTATCAGAAATAAAGTCTCTTTTCCAAGTTATGCAATCTCAGATTGTACAACAAATCAAAAGATACCAGGACGATTGTACAACAAATCAAAAGATACCAGGAAATTTGGAAATCAAACTTTCAACGGCTGTTAAAGAGTTAAGTGACTGTAGAAAGAAAATTACTGAACAAGACGAACACATAAACAAATTAAAAAGATATATCAATACGTTGAGGTTAGATTCTGAAAATATGAAGAAAAGCTTATCTGAGAGTGAAAACGTATGTCATGAATTGAATGAGAAAGTGCAAAAGGCAGGTTCAGGAATCTTTGGAAAACACATACTACAGGAGAACGAGACATTGACTCTGCAGCTTAAGGAGTTAACTAAAAAGATGGAAAATAAAAAGAAGTGCTCAGAAGAAAGGATACAAGAACTGCATGCTGAAATTGACAGAGAGGTAACCACACGGAAATGCATTCGAGATTCTCTACAGGAGGAGATCGAAAAACTGCAGTCAATAAGTACACGGAAAGATGAAGAAATTGAACGCCTGTACCAAGGATTACTGGCCTTTACGACGAAATTGTAAGTGCAAGAGGAAAAACCTTAGAATGGCAACTTCAAGCACAGGCAACGGATGGGGCAGCTGAACCATGGCATCATACTGCTGCTACTAAAGAAACACAGTTAAAATCTACAAACACAGTCAACGACCCTCTGCAACTTGAGAGAAAACCCGAGAAAGCTATCCTCGTTTTAGGTAGTTTACAGTTAAAATACCTGAAACCTGAGGCACTGATCAGAAATCATAGTGTAAAGAAAGAAACAGTATACACAATAAAAAATGCTGAAACCTATCTCAAAAACATCAAAGAAACCTATGATATCATTTTTACACACTTAATTACAAACGACGTAAAAACAATGTCACCTGAAGACACAGCAAATGGGATTAAAAACTTATAATTATGTGACTTAGTTCACCACTCAAGCCCTAAAGCCAGAGTGATCCTATCATCAGGAATCCCTCTCTCGGACCGAGAACAGTTAAATCTGGCAATCCAAGCAACCAACTCACTTATACGACTAAAGCTGAATGGTGAAGAAAACACTGAGATCTGTGATCAGTTCAACTCATTTGCCACCAGAGAAAATAAACGAAAGACCAATCTATTTGAGGATTCAGTGCACTTGAACCAAGATGGAACCCGTATCCTGGCAGCCAATATTAAATTCCAAGTAGACCCGAGTTCACGCCAGTCTACAAAGCGGGGCTACAGACAAGGACAAAATCACAGATCTACACGGAACAGATTTCAGGATGGTAGACAATAAACCTGTTTTTACACTTGGATAAGTGTCAGGTACTATATAGAACGAACCTATGTTCTTGTCACAATGATGTAAATATGTACATATCTTGCCTACTTCGAAAAACTTTACCTGATATGGATGTAAAGCTGAACATTGGATGTTGGAATATATATGGTAACAAACACAATGTGGGTGGAAATACGGAATCAAAATTCCAGGATGCAGAATTCATAAATACAATGATCCAGTAAGATATATTTGGTCTCATTGAAACCCATGCTTCACCTGAAAGCGATTTAAATGTTCTTGGTTATCAGGCACATAACAGTATCAGAAGAAAACATAAAAAAGCAACAAAACATTCTTGAGGTATATGTATGTACGTTAAAAATGACATCAAATCAGGTATAGAATTCTGGCCAATTGAACACTCCGATATTGTCTGGATTATATGTTGAAGAAAGATATTTTTCTACATAACTCAAGATATTTATTTATGCACTGTTTACATTTCTCCGCATAATTCAACCTTCTCTAGCGACGTTGAGGTTTTTGACTGTTATTTAACGATATTTGTAAGTATAAAAATAGAGACGGAAAATGTATTATTATAGGCGATTTTAATGCCTCTACCAACACGGAAAATGATTTTAAAGTGCCAGATAAAGCAGATACCATTCACATTCCATTACCCGTTTGTGACTTCGAAGATATGCCTCTGCAAAGACTCAAAGCAGGAACAAGAAAAGTTGATGAACATGGTAAAAGTCTACTTTCCCTTTGTATTTCTTCGGGCATTAGAGTTGTGAATGGTAGAAAGCTAGGTAATTTAGAAGGCAAATATACATGTTATGCAAAAAATGGAAACTACCAAACATGTATAGGTTATGTAATATGTGACGAGTCGCTGTTGAATGACATTCAATATATGGTCGTGCATGACATTACCCACTGCTCTGACCATTGTCCTATGTCCTTTCAATTGATTACAGGTAAAACCCATCATATATGTAACGTGCATTTTATCGACGCACAACATAAGTATGGAGGTCCCCTTTTAAATACAATACCTTCTAATTTCAATGGAATTCCGAAAGTGATCCTATATTCAAAAATATATTGAAAGTCTTATGCAAGAATGAGATCAATCTTTTCTTGACTAAAGCTTATAGTGTGGAAATACGCGAAGGAATTGATAAAATGACAGATGATTTTAATAGTATCGTGTACAAAGCTGCCTCGTTGTCCCTGAAGATTAGTGAAAGAAGAAACAAGCAAAAACGGCGACTTCCTAAATATATGGATGCCAATGGTGTGCATTTATTTAAAGTAATGAAATATTTAGCTAAACACGTGAGTAAAAACTCGAGAAATTATGAATTACGCAAAGTGTATTATTCTACAAGGAACAAATTCAGAAAACTATCCAAATCTAATCAGACACAATTTAAACGCAATATTATGCAAAACTTACTCGAAGTTAAAGAGAAAGATCCAAAATAGTTCTGGAACCTTCTCAGTGAGCTGGATGAGGCTACGAAATCAAAAGTTAACTGTTCTGAAAAACTTATCCTGAATTATGGTTCAGACATTTTTCAAGTATCCTGTTAAACAGATCCAAACCCCACGAATCTTCCTTTTACCATATTGTTAAATCAAAGGTCGGGAGGCATGAACACGAAGGATTTACTGAATTAGATTATGTTATTGATATTAGTAAAATTAATTCAGAATTGGGAAAATTAAAAAACGGTAAATCTCCTGGTAAGAATATGATTATTAGCGAAATGTTGAAAAGTACGAAAGACATTTTGGTACCACTTTTACATAAGTTGTTTAATTTTATATTCTCTTCAGGCTTCTTCCCGTTTACTTACATTATTACATAAAGCTGGGTCTGTTGTAGACCCTAACAGGTATCATGACATTTCACTTGGAAGTTGTCTTTCCAAATTATTCTGTAGTATTCTTAATTCTCGGTTACTAAAGTACTTGGAAGTGAGACAAAACGAAAATCAAACTGGATTTATTAATAATTCACGCACAGGCGACCATATACTCACTTTAAAAACCCTTATTGACAAATATACGAAAGTAATGAAAAATAGAAAATACCTTTATGCAAGTTTTATTGATTGCAAACAATGGGTTTGATACAGTATGGTACGACGGATTATTTTACAAGTTACTCAACTACGATATTGATGGGCACTTTTATAACATTATTGTTGATTTGTATTCTGAAGCTTCAGTACAAATAAAATTTAGGAATGGTCTTTCAAACAATATAACGCTTGAAAATGGTGTGCGACAAGGGTGTGTACTGATCCCTGCTCTCTTTCATATTTTCATTAATGATCTCTCCAGCATATTTAATGAAGTATGTAACCCTGTACAAATACATAACAAGAAACTGAATTGTCTATTGTATGCGGATGATCTCGTTTTACTCTCTGAAACTCAAGAAAGATTACAAAATTGTTTAGACAGACTAAATATTTATTGCACAGATTGGAATCTTAAAGTAAATTACAATAAATCCAAAATGATAATTTTCAATAAAGTTGGGCAAAAAATTAAACAAAATTTCACATTAGTAAACGAACGACTGGAAACTGTCAATAGTTATTGTTATTTAGGTATCGAAATCAGTGCTTCTGGCTTATTTTGCCCCACCTTAAAGAATTTAAGTGCTAAGGCTACTAAAGCTACAGCGAAATTAAAAAGTGTTCTTTGTAACACTAATCTGCACATCTCTGTGGCTTTATCATTGTTTGAAAAACTCATTACACCAACTTTGCTTCATGCATGTGAAGACTGGGGACCTTTTATGATTCAACCAGAAAAATGTTTTGCATCTTCTGATGTAAACAACCATGCCAATAATAGTTTAAAAAAAATTCATCTCTGCTGTTTGAAATTTTGCCTGGGTGTGAACAAAAAAGCATGTAATTTTGCAGTTTCAAGCGAACTCGGCCAATATCCTCCCTGACTGAAAGTTTTCACACGAATGTCAAAATACTGGTTTCGAATAGTAAAGCTAAATCCTGATTCAATGTTATATGATTGCTTTCCCTGTAATGTACACAATAAGAATGATCGGAAACTTCAATGGTTGAAAACTCTGCAAAACATTTTTCATGTGACTCACTTTGAAAATATGTGGAATAATGTCGGTGTCAATGAGGACGATTTTCCGACTAGACGTTTCAAAAAAATGATACAACAATTGTTTCGAAATCAATGGAACGAAGCTTTACTCGAAAATAGTAAAGATGATAAGAAATTAAGGACATATGTTAAATTCAAACATGATTTCGGACCAAAATTATACTTATATTTAGTGAATGACTATGAAGTTAGAAAAGGTATTACTCGTTTTCGGATCAACGCCCATAATCTTAAAATCGAAACTGCGCGGCACAAAAGACCAACAAAAACTCCCTTGGAGAAAAGATTATGCGAAACATGTGGACAAATTAAAAAGTGAAGAACATATGTTAATATCTTGTAAAACATCCTCAACACAACGTGATAACCTTTTTCAACAACTTGCTAAAGTATTTCCATTGTTTTCTTCCCTTTCGGACTCAGAAAAATTTCTATTTATCAAGAAACTGGACGATAACGATTTGATATATTACACTGCAAAATTTTTTGGTTCCATTATCGCCACCAGAAGGCAGTTCTGACAGCTTTTTTTTCTTTTTAACTCAGTTTGTATGGCGCATTAACGCACATAGGTGCTTAATGCTTGCCTATGTAAAGCACCTTTGTACTTTTTTGTGTGTATGTGTGTGCGTGTTTGTATTGACAAAAAGTCACAATGTATTATTTGTGATACAGTCAATAAAGTTTATTTCATTATTTCATTTCATGACGACTGATATAAAGTTTTCTATGTTGAAGTTAATGTGTAATTGTTAGATGGTGGAACAGTTTGCTGTCAGTTATGAGTTGCATATGGGTGATAGGGATACTGTCATAAGGGTTTTATTTATATTCAGTTACAGCTTACAGATGGACTTGGAGAAGGCCTACAAGGGGTTTGATTACTCTGGTGGACATCGTCTTCTAAAGTCAAGGCATTTTTTGTTTTCTTTCATGATTGAACTATAAATTATTTCCGGACATTTTCAACTATATACAATTTGTTATCAGCTTAAGTGTGAGTGAGGTCATTTTTGTTATTTTCCTACTTAGTCTGTGTGATGTTTGAAGTATATATAAAACAAATATGAATATTAACATATTTTATTTAGTTGAGTGGTTATTTTCCAACAAGGATGTTAATTAGATTTCACATTGCCTGGTACTTACAAGTCCAGGATTTCGAGTCCTCCCCCCTAAAGGGAAACTTGATATGGTCAGTCAATGTACCAGTGGGAACTTTTCCTATAGAAATTTTTCAATGGGGGCGGTGATTATTACATGAACAAGCATAGGGGCCTATTTACATCGGGGGTGACACTACCTGATTTGGAACATTATCAGTGATTATCATTAATCAACCCCCATCCTCATCTACATCTACACTTGTACTGTCCAGGGCTGATGTAGCATCACGGACAAGACCTAACATCAAGTGCAGGGGCGGGTCCAGACTTTCTAGTAGGGGATGTGGGCGAAGTGCGAGTGCGGAAGGCATGAAGGTCACAGCAAGGGGTCGACGGGGGGGTCCCCCGTCCCCCGGAAATTTGTTTAAAATCGGTATACTCAGACGCGTTTTCCTGGCATCTGAGACTCCATTTTCATATGGGACAATTTGATATCAGAGACACAAAAACACCACTACACAGGTTCTTCCCGTTAGCTTCCATATTTCTTTCAGGGTACGGCAGACTGGTCCAAAACATTTTTTACAGGATAACAGGGTCAGTGGTTCAAAATTTGTACTTGCCCTAGCCTGCGGGGGTTCCCCTCCCCAACACATTCCAGTGAGCACATTTAATGTGACTGCGACAACATAATGTTTGCAGTTATTTTGTTCAAGTTGGTTCATCACACATTTAATTTAGTTCGCAACATTAAATCTATACAGTATAAGTATACATTTTGGCAAGCTCTGTTTCTTAAACTTGAGATGCCAGTGGATAGAAATACCATCTATACTACTGAAAAAAAAGTTCATTCTATTCGTAGGATTCCTTTTGCTGCATATAACATTACATTTTGGATTGAAAGCCAAACCACATAGAGCCGACACAACCAAACAGTAAAGGAACCACCAAGATCTAATAATTTTACTGGTACTGTATGTACTCCCAGTTTGACTTCTGAAAGTTAAAATTCGAGTTCCTAAGTAACTAATGTATCGATATACAAATGAGTACAGCTACGTTATTGCAGCTTTTTAAATGTTGGTGTAGCTTGATGAAAGTATACGTGTTGAAGTTGCGCAGTCGTGCTCTTTCAATTGGTGCACATCAGATCAGCGCAACATTAGGTTTATTGAATAAATATGCAAACATAAAAAACCTAGATATAGGAGGACACGTATTTTTAATTTATCTATTTCTTAGTAAAATCCAGTCTGAAGTTCTAAAAAATAGTGCACTTTCATTCCAGGCACCATGAACCTAAAAGGTGTGTCCTCGAAATTGTCGCTATTAGGCCCATATTGGAATATAAGTCTTCAATATTGAAAATAAAGCTTTTGGAAATGCATCTTAGCAAATTTTAACTTGGCAGTCTCATAAGTTTACACTTAATGCAGATAACAACAATTCAGGGACACTGTTTAGTTTCATACTATTTTGAAGACATGGACCTTGTTTTCCCTGTTTTTCCATTGGGTGCTGTTCTTAAATACACAAAATAAAAAGACACTTCAAAGCATTTCCCAATGTTTTACTGTATTTAACAATTAGCACATTAATTGTTTGACATGTGCCCCAACTGATAGATTAAGACTAGGCAATTCCAAAAATTATACTTTCATAAACTAAAACGGAAAGATGATGAGAAAGACAGCTCTGAGGTTGTGCCAGACGAAATTACACCGATACGTATCAGGGTACGTTAAGATGCGAAATGACTGGCGTCCTATATTAAAATTATGCATGAATGAATGAGCGGTCTCGCAGATCTGTCTCTGGTTTCAAAACAAAATAGGCAAAAGTCAAAACCATAATGGCAACATCAGTAGCAAAGGTTATAATATTACGTAGACTAAGCCTTTGCCGTGATATATAGCATTTTAATGCCAAAAAGGCACACAGAATGTATACTGAAACGTAACGATTATATGTGTACGTACAATTTAAAGGTTATAGATGTTTGGATAGGCCTATGCCTCCAGGCAGTAAATTTAGTTTGAAAGCGTCGGTACTAGGCCAAGCTGTTTGATTTTATCTTCCAATACTTTAATTTGTTTCCCATTTTTATTGTTTCTTTATTTTTATTTATCTATTTATATATTTGTTTATTTATTTATGTATTTTTACGTCACGGGGAGGGGTCGATCGAACCCTCCGACTCCCCCCGCTCCCCCCCCCCCCGCCGATTCCTCGGCGAAGTCGGGTAAGAACAAGTAATACAATTAAATACAAGGCGATATAGTATGCTGTATGTACTTCTGAGGACGGGTTTTGAAGTCGTCTGCAGAGGAGGCATGTGCAATGTTTGGTGAATATTGTTAACCCCCATTTAAAACGATAAAAGAGCCACCCAGTGAGAAGAGGCTAAACTATATATTAAACCAGGGAGCAGTCATTGTCTGGACGCCACCTGGTGGCAAGATTTGAAAATGCCACTTGATCTTTGCAATGATGTGTGGCTACTTCTGTGTATTGTGCTCTGTTGGTAAATGTCATCCTACTTCACGCCATTGAACTTGGGGCTTTATGTTCAATGTCAAATGTGAGGTATCCTTGCGCTTGATCCTTGATGCTATATTGAGTTTTGCCTTGTGCTATTTTGCCTTTGGTAGATTGTACATTCTATCGTTCCTGGGGATACTTTTCATTTTTCTTTGTTGCAAATGCTTTTATCAGTTTTGACTAATTTGGCTTGATGATAATGATTAACTTTATATTTTGAAGCAATTCCAAATCAACAAAGATGATATGTAGGAACAATTACAATGCAATACATCATAATATATATCAGAAAATGAGAAAATGGCGTCAATATACGAAATTCAGAATTTAGAAAGTATCAAGGGGAAAGAAATACTGAATGACGCAAAATAGAATATACCATCAGGGACAACAGAATATAAAGTTAGGCACAATAGAATATAGCATCAAGCACAATAGACTATAAAACCAGGCACAACAAAATTTAGCACAAAGCGTAATGGAATTTTGGCCCTTATATTGTTCCATACACTGGATTCGTTTTTCACTGTGCTTGCGTATCCGTTTTTGGTCGAGATTAAGGTTTGTTTCTGTAAATATTGGACAATATCATTCCATGCCGGTGAGTTTTGCTTTTTTCTAAATCCCGTACGAACACGCACAGCGAAGCGCAACCATTTGCGCAACGGATCGGATCGGATCCAGCAAAAACCACCTACCCGGGATTCATCGCATGCTTAAAAAGCGGATCCCGTGTCCAAACTTAAATATTCGAATTTCTCATGAAATGTGTAAACAATTTAACAAATTGCAAACGATGGACCGGTCGGTTTCCTTTCCTTACAGAGACGATCTTCGTTTCTGGATTCAGTATGACTCAAATTTTTATGCTTCCCAATCCAATACAACTTTCTTTCTTGTCGTTTTTGGACTTTTTTTTCTTGTTCATTTTAAGCACGTTTTTGTCGTGTTCAAAGTATGACGTAAAACGCGTTTAGAGTATTGTCAGGAAACATTTCGACAAAAAAGCCAGGACAAGCAACTTCCAAAATATGTGAGCATTATTTGATTTACAATGGCAGTTCAGCCATTTATCTGTTGCAGCATTTGTCAGCAAACGGGTAATATGTTTGCTGACGACCTTAAAAGATCTATGCAAATGCAACTAAAAGCCTGTACATTTAAAAAGATGTCGACATAATTGAAGTGCATAAAACGTAGTCCACATTTTCTTTATTGAACTTAGAAAACAAAACGGCTATAGTTTTTTCGGTGTGCATTATTGCATAATTTTGCTCCAAATGTGCGCGAAAAGTGACTTTTCGTACTTGGTTTAGGTATAGATTGCCTCGACAATCAATGGTTTGTTACCTGTGGTGTTCTCTCTGGAACTATAGACATACTGGTACTTGAATGAAACGTTTTTGTCGAGGAATACGAATCTGTGATACTAATGATAATTCAGACTAGTCTGACTAAAGTAGATCGAGTTAAGACGTGATTGGCACTGGAGGATTTAATTTGGCTTTGCAGGCTTCCAAAGGATGAAACATTGGATCAGATAGGCAAAAATGTCAAAATCTTAGCCGTATTGTAAGTGTTGCAACCTCCCTCTTACATACAGAACGTTTTATACAATACTCGTTTTCACGTTCAGGCTGGTTTGGCATTCTCGCAGTACATTCAAAATGCGCTGTCGAAAACATGATGTCAGCGTTCATATTGTATTTAGAATGTACAGACTTAAGGTAGATTTCGCTAGTGGACACATGTTTGGTGTGTGACTTCGCTATTGAGGGCAGCTTGCCATGCGAACGGTTTTTCCCTTCGTTTGAAAATATAACACACAATAACAGTTTATCGAGCCCAGAAATAGCAGAAATATTAGTTTTCTTCGATTTGAATAATCATTTTAAAAGTAAAGTTAAGAAATGTGTATAAACTGATTATATTTTTAGGCTTTTCCCCAACTGTGCCACTTCTTACACAAATTAATGTGGCTGTCTTGATCTACCAAAATTATTTCATCCCTGTAACAAGGACGTTTCCAGTAGGAGATGCTGCGGCCTGTTGGCCACATAACTCTTTTCCTTGCCTTGGCAAAAAATGGCCTTTCTGTGGTCTGCCAGTCACCCAAGACATTTCAATCATGTCTGATGCACATCGACACATCAGCCCATTGGAAACCCGTCACACCTTTGTTGCGTTTTTACTTTTTTTCTTTCTTTCTTTTTTTTTTTCTTTTTTTTTTTTTTTTTTTTTTGGCCTCCCTCTTTTGTTTTGTTTTTTTTTTTGTTTTTTTCTTTTTTTTTTCTGGTGGTAACATGTGTACATATTTTGCGTGACAGTTCCCGTCGAGCCGCTCATACAAAAGTCGTGCCGACATATTTGGGCATGCTGGTAAACCCAGACTACCAGTTTGGGAGACGTAAGTGTGTTCACATATTAGTTAACGGACCAAATAGTATTATCTTCTGATTTCTGCTTAATGTGTAAAAATTTTTTCAATGCTGACCAAAATAATTATCTCATGTTCCGATAACCAATGGATTTGGGGGGGGGGGGTGTTGTTAGTTTATTGGTTTTTCTTTGTTTGTTTGTTTGTTTTTGTTTTTTGTTTTTAAGTTCCCTGAGTGACAGAAAATGGTGAAAAGCTCAACTGCTGTTACTTTTATAGATCTGTAATAAATACAAGACTTCATATGATTAAGTAAGAACAATTGTGATGACCAGTCGTTTTAAGACGTTTAACATATTTGTTTTCATTTGCAACAGTACTGGTCTGTTTACATTTAATAGGCGCAAACTTGTCAACTTTGGGCCCGTCAAGGGCAGCAAAGTTATATAATAGTTAATAGTGAGTGTATAAATAGAGCAGTTGAATTGTGCACCAATGCCATACAGGCTGCTGCAGATCCATTATTTGCAAAAGTTAACAGAATTTATACTGAGTGTCAAAATCGGGAGAATTTTGTGAGACCTAAATAGGCCAATGAGGATTTTATGGACAGACGTATTTAATATTTTGGTGACTTAGATATATACAGACAATTGGGCACAGAAGAAGCACGCTTGGATATGGTTAATGCTAGAATAAGTTATATAAAATGTGCTCGTAAATGCAGATACTTGTATGATAGAATGCAAACTGATAAGTTACGTCAATTAAGACTTGAGAATGTTAGACTATAATGGAAAATGATAAGAGGTGGTTCTTATGATGAGAAACCAAACATTGCAGCTGATCATTTTGCAAATTTCTTCAAAAAGGTAAATAACCCTGAGGGTACTTTTCATGTTTCTGATGAGGACATTGTGGAAAGTTTAAATTCTGATTTACTTATGACTCATGAAGTACAAGAAATGTTCAGTGAATTAAGTAATGAAATCAGTATAGACGAATTACAATACGCTATAAAACAGTTAAAAAATTATTATTATTCTTTATTCTTTTACCAGGGTATACCAGTTCAGTGAACATCACTGATCTCCCACTGGGCCCTGGGTGGATACAATGGTAATAAATATAATGCATGACATGAGAGACATAAAATCAAAAATATGTTAACATAAGCGTTGACACATGATATATAAACTAAAGAGATGAAGACACAGGTGTAAAATTAAGAACATAAATACAATATATACACAATGGTACAAGGGGGTCAATACTATACTGTCAATTTGTGCTACCATAAAAACATCTGTATCACTTTGGGTTAACACTATTGGGAATTTTGTATAATATAATTGCGCTTGAACTGGCTGAGGGATACAGAATTTGCAGTTTCTACTGGAAGGCAATTCCACTTGGCAGCTCCTTTGTAACTTATTCTGGATTTTCCTGCGTTAAGTTTTACTAGGGGGATGCATAGATGATTTGCAGTTACTGATCGGGTACTATGGCTATGTATACTACTTGTGTACTTGAACTTATCCTGAATATATTGTGGCGACATACTGTGGAGAGCTTTATACATGAAAACTGCCAAGTGGAATTGCCGTCTTTCCTCTAGAGGCATGATGTTGCAAGCTTGGTGCAAGTTGTGAATATGTTCACGTCTGCCTGCTTTTGTTACAATGCGCAGTGCTTTGTTTTGTAATACTTGCAGTTTACTTTTTAGGTACTGTGGGCATGAGTCATATATTATGTCACAGTAGTCGATGTTTGGCAGTACAAGTGATTTGTATAAGAGCAGTAAACTCTCTTTTTGTAGAAATTTACTGGCTCTGCCTAAAAGTGCGAGTTTCATGCCAACTTTGTTGCAAACATGACTGATGTGCTCATGGAAGTCAAGAGTAGGGTCCAGAAAAACGCCAAGATACTTAAACAATTTTACTTTTTCTACATTTTCTTGCCCTACTTTAACTTGCACATAGGCCATGTTTTTCAATCGTTGACTGGTACCAAAAAGCATAAATTTGGTCTTACTCACATTGAGAGTCAGCTTATTTTGCTCAAACCACTGAGAAACTCTTACAAGGTCACTGTTTATGGTATTTTGTATGTCATTTGCGTTTGCAGCTGAATAAAAAAGTGCCGTATCATCAGCGTAAAGGGCAATGGTGCATCTCTCGGCAACATTGGGAAGATCGTTGACATACAAGATGAACAATAGTGGACCCAGAATGGATCCTTGTGGTACCCCACAAGTTACTCCCTCTGGGTCCGACAGTTGTCCGTTGACACATGTGACCTGAGTACGCTGGTACAAGTATGCTTCAAACCATTTCAACTCATTGGCATTCACACCATATGCTTCGAGTTTTTGTAACAGGCACCTATGGTTAACGGTGTCGAAAGCTTTTTTTAGGTCCAGAAAAACCATTCCACAGCACCTGCCCTGGTCTATTTCACCGTTTACAAGATCTAATATGTGTGCCAAGGCAGTGGCTGTGGAATGCTTCTTCCTGAATCCGGACTGATGGTCGGATATGAGATTTTTGACTGTTAAGAACTCATACAGCTGGTCGTGCACTGCACGCTCTAACATTTTCATTGTTACAGGAATAACAGAAATGGGTCTGTAATTGTTAGTGTCTGTTTTAGAACCAGCTTTATATATGGGTGTGACCTTTGCTGACTTCCATTCCTGGGGCACAACAGCCGTTTTTAATGACAAATTAAATATATGAGTCAGAAGAGGTGTTATGTTTGACTTTGATGCCTTAAGGAGGCGGGCACTCAAATTATCTAGTCCTGTAGCTTTGCCTATTGACAAGTTGGAAAGCTCATTTGAAACAAATGTTTCTGTGATGCCCTTGAATTGAAAAACAGCATTAGTCACCTTCGTAGCTTTAACTTCTACATTTGAAATCTTACTAGCGAGCTTAGTACCTATATTTGCAAAGAAATTATTGAATTTTTGTGCTATCAGCTTTGGTTCGGTAATATCTTCACCATTTACATTTAGTTTTGTAGGACCTGGAGATTTTACATTAGGTACTATTTTTCTAAGAGTTTTCCATAGCTCTTTTGGGTTATTTCTGTGTTCATCTAAAGATTGTTCTATGAACTCTTTTTTCAAAGTACATGTTAAATTGTTGACCCTATTTCTTATTGACTTGAACTTGCTCCAGTAAAGACTTGATTTTCTACCGTCAGATTTGTTACTTTCGGCTATCTTCTTGTAATAGTCTCTATCATTACACAATGAGCGTAGTTCATTTGTGACCCATGGGGGTTCATTTTCACGCACTTTTATGTTTACCATTGGTGCGTGTGTATCACAAATTGGTTCAAACACATTTTTAAAAATTTTCCAAGCACTCTCTGGGTCAGTTGATGAGTATACTTTTGTCCAATCGGCATTTTGTAAATCATTTGAAAAAGAACTTTCATTAAAATTGCGGTATGTCCTGGCTCGTATAATTTGAACTCTTCCCTTTGGTCTTATTCCCTTACGTGAAAAATATACCAAATTATGGTCACTTAGTCCACAGGATATGACGCCGATTTCGAGGATCATATTTTCCCGATTTGTATAAATGTGATCGATCAGTGTTTCTGAGCTGTCAGTTATTCTTGTTGGTGATTTAATTATTTGTTTCAGCTGTTGTGATTTTTCAAAAAAGTTTACAAGTTGTTTTACTGGTTTGTTTTTTGAGAGATAGTCCAGGTTGATGTCCCCTAGTATGGCAAGTTCACCATCACTCGGTACCGCCTCGTCTATTTGATTTTGTAAAGCGTTGATACAATCTTTCGGTACTGTGTCCGGGGGACGGTACAAACCACATATATATATTGGCTTTGTCTTTGGGAGCTTCAATTTTATCCACAAGGTTTCAAGTCTGGTGTCATTTTCTATTTCCAAGTGGATAAGTTCATGTGAAAAACGGTCATTTATGTAAATGCATATGCCTCCACCTTTATTATGTTGCCTGTCCAAACGCTCCATATTGTACCCAGGTATAGTCACTTCTTCTAGCAAGTGAGTCGAATTTAGCCATGTCTCAGATAAGACCAAAACATCAACTGGCTTAGATTGAAGGGCTGTACGAATTTGATCAATTTTGGGGTACAGGCAATGTACATTTAAATGTGCTATTACGATGCCCTTAATTTGCTTTAGTATATTAAGGCCGTAGTCGTTTTCATTGTAGTTGACCTCCTGGGTCTGGCCCTGGGGCAGGTCGTTTTCCAATGAGCTGTCAAGTAGGTCTGTAAGGAAGGAATCAGAGAAATTTGGCAGACTGCATTGTATGCAAACATGTTGTGTATTGCTTTCCCTCCAGACACGGTAATCCCTTAGACTGATATTGGCACACTTACGGTGTTGAGTTTTCTCACATTTGCTACACTTCATCGCTGCTTGATTGGTTTTAACAGTTTTCAAGCAAATTGTACAATACCGTTTGTGTTCTCTTTGTTGGGTTTTACGAGTAGCAACATTGTTGACACTGGGTCCAGGGTTGGCGTGTATATCACCACAAAGGATAAGCGTCACTGTAAGCATATATGCTTTAATTGGCACTGACCTTGTTTGGCACTTTTGGATCTTTTGATTAGTTTGGTTCCCTGTAAGGAAATTTCCTGTGATTTTCAGGGCATGATCCAAAAAGACTTCACCATTTATCTGCGCAAAGACAGATGATCCATCTTTCAAAATCCAGCCTTGATGATCCATGTATTTTGTTGAGTTCAGCTGTGCAGGATGTGTCATTAAATTTCCACACAGACTGTAAAAAGTGGCAAAAAATTGTAGAGCCATGCAGAGACCTGAACCACCCGCCATCGTGTCCTTGACCTCTATCAAGGACACGATGGCGGGTGGAAAGGCAGCAGGCTAATTAAGACTTGCTTTTGATTGAATTTTGTGTAAATGGCCAGTTTGTTCTACAATCCTATATATTACATTTATTTAATACAATTTCTTCCAGTGGAATATTTCCTGTGAGTTAGACAGAAGGAATAATGATACTCCTACATAAAAAGGCTAGTATACATAAGGTGGAAAATTATAGGGGAATTACCTTGTTAAGCACGCTAAATAAGTTATTTACGCGTATCCTATATAACCGCTTAATGTGGTGGGCAGAGACTTATGAAATATATGTAGATGCACATGGTGGCTTCCGTCCAGTTAGTGGTACCATCAATAAAATACTTGTTTTACAGAATATTGCTTCTTTTGTGAATGATAATAAGAAGCTACATTGTGCGTTCGTTTACTATCAAAAAGCATTCGATTATGCTATCAGGGACATTTTATGGTTTAAATTAATTAAATTGGGCGTCAAAAGGCAAAATGATATACATTATACGGGGTATGTATTTATCTGCCAAGTCTTGTGTAAGTTTGAGCAATGAAGTCTCAGATAGCTTTGAGTGTGCACTGGGAGTTAGACAGGGGGAATGTCTTTCCCCTTTCTTATTTGCAATGTACATGAATGATATGGAATCTTATTTGATACAAAACCTGTGGGATCAGCATTGGTTTACTAAAATTGTTTGTATATGCGGATGACGCCGTTATTTTTGCAGAATCCAGAGAAGGTCTACAAAATGGTTTGGCTAGTTTGAAAAATTATTGCCATGGATGGAAAATAATTGTAAATGTAGAGAAAACAAAAATTGTTGTATTTAGAAAAGGTGGGAAACCAGCAACGTTAGATCAGTGGTATTTTAATGGAAAAGAAATAGAGGTGGTTACATATTTGAAATATTTAGATATTGTTTTTAGTTCTTCTGGAAGCCATACAAAATCAAAGAAAAGTCTTGCAAAACAGGCAAGCAAGGCAATATTTAGTTTTTCAGAAATGGCTGTCTACGTATACTGATGTTGGACCAGGAATATGGATGGATTTATTTGACGAAATGATCCTACCAATTCTATGTTACGGATGTGAAGTATGGGGTTTCCATGAAGCACAGGATATAGAGAAAGTGCATTTGAAATATTGTAAAAATATTTTGCCAGTTAGACAAAACACAGTGACAGAGTTGGTATATGGCGAGTTAGGTTGCTATCCATTATATGGCACAGGGTATGGTAGGATAATAGAATATTGGTTGAAAGTAATTAGAAGTGAAGAGAAAAAGTTATGTAAAGTGGTATATAATATTGTATTGCAAGTGCATTTAGCAGATGGTGCAGTAAAAAACTGGTATACAAAAGTCAAAGATTTGTTATATAATACTGGTTATGGCGATATCTGGCATACACACGGTATTGAAAATGAAAAATGGTTGGACTGCTACATTAGAGGATAGGAGTAACGCTAAAAGTTATTGTTCATTTGTTGGCAGTCTGAAATTCCAAAAGTATCTGTCTGAGGTTTAAATCTGGAAACATCGGTTTGCATTTACCCGTTTGAGAACTAGTTCCCATTCCTAGCGAATTGAGTCGGGAAGATGGGGAAAACCTGCACTGGAGTTAAATGATAGGAAGTGTTTATTTTGCAATAGCTCAGAGGACAAATTTCACTTAGTCTTGGAATGTCCAGTTTAAGAAGAGATTAGGAGACATTATATATTCCACATATTTAAGGAAGACGTATGTCTAATTTTGTACAACTATTTTTGTCTGACGATAGTAATGTGATACGAAAGTTAGCAGCTTTTGTGTATAAAACATTAGAGATGCGAAAGAACTTATTGTTTACATAAACGTTAGCCGGTTTATTGGTAAAATAGAGCAATTTATCTTACAAAGCTTTGTTAAACATCTCGCAAGAATTTTTCAAAATATAGATTTTATTATACAGGTGCTTATCATCATGTAATATTTCCTCCACTACTCACTTAAGATAGAAAGTTTTTTTTTTTTTTTTTTTTAGTTTGTTTTTTTTTTTTTTTTTTTTTTTGTTTTTGTTTTTGTTTTTTTGTTTTTGGTAATTTGGTCATTGGGTTTCCTGGTGAATAAGGTATTATATTTTACACAGCTTCAGGGTACTTCATATTCGGATGTCCTCACATCTTCAAAACTTTATATATATTGATAAGCCTTGACATTTATTGTTTCATTGTACATAATGGTGGCACAAGGGCCGGTTGGGCCTATTGCTTCAATAAAGACTATGTCTCATTATATTATTATTATAATATGTGCATACATTGTACATGTATATATGCATTATAAATAATGTGCATGAACATGCACATATCCTTATCAATACTTCCCAGAAGGGCAGACTCTCTCAGGAATGGGCACTTTTCCCTGGTCCCAAGGGTGTTCACTGAAGAGAGGATTCACTGTTTAAGTAAACACTGGAATTGTGTGTCAGAGTGCCAACCCAGACATTTTGCTTTTCCTTTATTTTCTTTTCTTTCTTTCTTTCTTTTTCTGTTTATTTCTTTCCTTTCCTTTCTTTCTTTCCTTCCTTTCTCTTTTCTTTCTTTTCTTACTTTCTTTTCTTTCTTTCTTTCTTTCTTTCTTTCTTTCCTTTCTGTCTTTCTTTCTTTCTTTCTTTCTTTCTTTCCTTTCTTTCTTCTGTACGATCAAATTTGTCTGGAGCTTTTTCTCGGACACTATTATTCCGAAAACCACTAAACTTGCCGTTGTGACTGACCTGCCGGTGAAAAGGTGCACCTGCTTTGGAATAGTCAGTTGTTCAAAACTATGCTTATTGGGGGCAAAAAAAAATTTAAAAGCTCCAAATCCTCCAAACTATTGCGGATAGACACAAAATTTGATTGTGCATACATAAGCTTGTGACACATGCCAATATAATGGACAGTAAATGAAAATTGTAGAACTTCGAATTACGCTTATTAGGGGCATTGAAATATTTAAAACTTGAATATCTCCAAAACTATTATAGATAGAGATGCTACTCCAAGGTCTACTTATAGGTTTGTGGCAAAGTCGCATCCAATGAACCAAAAACCAAAGTTTGAGGATTTTGATTTATGCAAATTAGCTGAATATACAAATTTTGATCTTGAATAGCTTCAAAAGTGTTATAGATAGAGGTGCCATTCCAACTTCAATTTATGGGTGTGTGACTTCATCGCATCCAGTGAACCATGATCCAAAATCGTACGTTTTTTTAATTTATGCAATTTAAATGAATACACGAAGTTTAAATATTGAATAACTTCAAAATTATTATACATAGAGGTTCCATTCTAACTTCAATTTGCAGGTAGGTATGTAACATAGGATTATCCAATAAGCCATAAACCAAAGTTGTAAGCTTTTAATTTATGGAAATTATGCAAATAAACAAAGTTAAAATGTTGAACAGCTTCAAGACTAGTATAGATAGTAGTGTTATTCAAACTTCACTTTATAAGTTCCTGACATGGCCACATCCAATGAAACAAGAACCAAAGCACTTTTAATTTTTGCAAATTAGGCTAATACACAAAATTTAGACTATGTTGAATAATGCCCAAGTGTAACATTTCAAACTGTTCTCATTTTGAATGCACCAAGATTTGCTGTGAAGTAAATTTTCTTTTCTGGTTTCTTTTGGTTTTTGTTTGTTTTTTTTGCGTTTGTTTTTGACACATAATTTCCCTGTTCAACTTTTATTATTTGCACCTAACCTCTGTATGAGGTCAATGTTAAGCTCACCTGCTACCACAATCATGACCTTGACGTCACCTGAGTGACAAATTGCACCGTTTAACCTTGAAAAAAAGGAAACTGCATGGTCCATTTGTTACAAATATGCTTATGTTCGAGTACAGATGATGATGTATGAAATTTGTGTATGTACCGTGAAAAAATCGAAACCAAACGACAAGATATAGATATTGTGCAATTTCGAAGGACGAAATATTTTGCAATATATGGATCAATTAATGAAGGGGAACAATTGGAACATAAGACGGTAACAGCACAGCTTTCGAAAAAAAATCGAGATGTAATTTACTCGTGACCTGAAGAAAAGCTGTTTGTTCAATTATTTCTATTTATTGCTTGCTTGTAACATATCATGGAGTTGCAATCTATAGGACCATGCAAAAAACAAGATCAACAACAGTAACTGATATATTAATAATCTGATCATCACTAATTACAAAATATAACAAATATCCCAGTTTTGTAATATCAGCTTCTGATGCCTGGGACATTAGGTCATCCACAACGAGCATACAACCAGTTTGTTTATTCCAAAATTTGTCTACATAAATTTCTGTCGCTACACGGATTACATTGATGTTACTGTTTAGCATACACTTTTAGTAAAGCATGACCGTACGTTAATTTTGCTACCGGACTAGGTACGTTGATTCAGATGTCAAACTGAAACTTAAATCGGAATTTCTTGATTTCAGTTTATTGCTTATGCTAGCAATTATGCCATTCAGTATGATACCTGTAAACGGTCCAAATACCAGTGTAATGACATTCAGAATGTGTTGTACAGTTCTGCCCGCCAGTTAGAATGGAATGGCAACATATGGAAATGCTTTATTGCCAGTGACCTTCGTAGGTATGCAGTGGTACATTCTTTATTTTTTCCGAAAACAATCCCATAAAATTGCTTGTACTTTGTAAGCAGTTTTTTTAAGGTCGAGTTAAATGTATGACAATCTAAATTTTTCTCGAAACGAACCGAACCAGAGCCAAATGTCAAATGGCAGCAATGTCGGTGCCAGTTCTGCTCTTCCGGTCATGCTTTACTGTCTGGATTGCATTGTGCAAATTGACATCGCCTTGTTACATTCTTAGAGGTAGCGATCATCATTCACGGAATAGACACTGGGCTGATTCACAATTTAAACAATATCTGATGTGCCTAAATTGGCAATCCCCTCTGCCATGGATATAGAGGACCGGCAATTCTATGAATCAAACATTCATTTATAAAAGCTATATTGATGACACATATATTTGGATAGTTTTTACAGTCGAGCATAATAATAATGATAATGATAATAATAATAATAATAATAATAATAATAATAATAATAATAATAATAATAATAATAATAATAATAATAATAATAATAATAATAATAATAATCACCTGCTTCGTAGACATTTGAAAGGTATGGTAATTTTACCTTATCCGTGGAACTACATAAAGTCAAAGTTGGTTAGGTGCCTCGTGTTCTGTACTAGAAATAAGCTGAAGTAATTTATAATCGGGCAAGTTTTTTTTTTTTTTTTTTTTTTTTGGTCGAGATCAAGGCCACAAAATCACAAAAAGATACAATAATAAGACATCTTCGACAGGTCTGCATGCCACAACATAAGGGATGGGTAACAGGTGAAATAAAAGAATGTAACGGTGGCAATGACCTGTGGACCTCCTCGGCCAGGGATGACCCCCGATGAACCTGAAAGTGGGTCAAGGTCAGTGAAAGTTAAACTTAGCCAAGCATCGAATGAGATGCTTCAACACTGCAAATGTCATGATAACAGCTGAATTTACTCAAAGGTTATTGCGTCCGCGAAGGTAGAAAATGATGACTCCTGGAGACTTTGAAAATATGTCAAGGTTGCCTTATATCGAACTCAGCCAAACGCCTGATGCGATGCCTCTACGTATTGAGTGTCATGATAGTAGCCTAGCTCAATTTGCTCAAACGTTATTGCGTCTACAAAGGGTAACGAACGGTCAGAAGGAAGGAAGGAAGGAAGGAAGGATACACGCGCAGAGTTGTCGACGACAATACCAAATCGACCTGTAAGGCCGACGGGGTAAAAGGTGAAACGCTTAAAGATATTAAATCTAACGTACATTCTCATATTGCAGGCGGCGTTGTGTAATGCAACGATGAAAAATCTGTCCTTTTCTCGTAATTTTATTATTTTATGATGGTGTTGCTATGAAAACAACGCTTATCCGAAACGCTGCTTTCAGGCTACCCTTATTTTTACCGGTAAACATATTTTCTTATATTCAAAATCATCATTCCAACATGTATTTATTAACAATAGCCTTTCTTATGCATTACAAATCCCCTCTGCACAATATTGTACGCATATAAATGTGTGTTTTTATTTTTTTATATATATTTTTATTTTTCACTACATAACGCTGAAACTGTTTCATGAAAAAGACCTAATATGAAGATTTGTATATTGCGGAGAATTGCGATGTACTTTAGCCAACATACTCTATTTCACACAGCGTTTCTTCGCACTTATACAAAGAAAAATTGTTAAATCATTTCCATTCACATAGCTGGTGGTGCTTGAACGGGAATCTTCGTTGCCCATCGATCCGCTCCACTCCGTTTACTTTGAATACAGCTGAGAAGTTGTACATAACACAATGCGTATAAAAATAGTGATTTAAGAACAATTTAACAAAGCCATGAAAACAAACCAAGTAACCCACATCGGCACATCAAACACACGATGCTTGCAGGGAAAATGTACAAAATTTACACTCTTTTTGGCTGTGTGCCATAATAATTGCACACAAGAAAAGTACAAAATAGTTTTCCGCCTTTGGTCAAAGCACTGCTTTGACTCAGTCGGTAAAATATAAATCCAATTTAGCTGCATGTTAAATTCGTCAAAAATTATGTATATAGTGTTGTACATTGCGACTAAGAAAATAGGAAATAGTTTTCTTCAATTAAATTTATAAACCGTTTTCCGAATAAACAATCAGCACAGATTGTTATCTATTGGACGCTTTTGCCTATATTTGACTGCTCTATATAAATACAGGTATTACTATACTCATGATGCTCTAGAATTTGCAGATTACACTGTAGCTCCCTGAATATATACTGGGAATGTATTTTATAAGGTTTGATTGTCCTAGCGTTACACATTATAGCATTAGTATTCTTGACTTGAAATTTATATGGTTTTGGGATGGGGCTTGGTGATGGAGAAATCATGTGCCGCTGGAAATCCATTATCTTGTCTTATTTTAAGACCAATTTATAGATAGTCAGATGGCAGTGAGACTAGCTCTCTCTCTCTCTCTCTCTCTCTCTCTCTCGCTCTCTCTCTCTCTCTCTCTCTCTCTATATATATAGTGTTATTGATATCGGATTGTCTGTAAAATAGATCTGTAAATTAACACACAGGTATGTATGTATGTATGTATGTATGTATGTATGTATGTATGTATGTATGTATGTATGTATGTATGTAAATCATTCAATCAATATCCCAATAACTGGAAAATGGGTTTTTAACCAGGTCCAAAGAGTGGATTTTTTTTCTTCTTTCCTTCTTTTTTTTTTTTTTTTTTTTTTTTTTTGCTGCTGGAATTACGAGAGAGCATTGATCTCCGTATTTCGCAGAGATGAGAAAACTGCCCGCTCTCCAATTAATATTGTACTGTTTATCCGTTAGTTGTTGCTTCTTGTTGTGACGCAGGTGTGTTTGAACTGCTATGAGTGAGTTCTTTTGTTTTCCGTTTCATTTTCACATATATAGCTCTTAGCGGTTGACTATATATATAGATATATATGATATATATAAACGTTACATCTGTTTGTGTGTCTGCTCTTGTCCTGGCTGCACCATAATTCAGCAAAATATATTATCAAGACCTGGTCCGACGAAATCGGCAAATAACAGCAGTCCAACGGAAGACACATAACATGCAGTATTATAATGTATTCTCTCTGAAAAACGGACATAGTTTTTAAACATGCCTGCGTTATATAAGCATATCCCCATATCCAATCTGGACAGCCAAGTAGGCGAATTAAGCCGAGGTCAAACTGGGACTTTTGTGTGGCTTCCGACGATTTTATGTAATGTCGCATCTTTAATTTTTTTTCGCTAATATCCCTTTATTCGCAGATTAGGTCTGTTTTGACTGATACCGACGTCTGTCGTCTTGTGTATACGGCGGAGGAGCAGGATCCCCATGCGAGTAAGTGGTTGGGGTTTCGGAGTAAGATGGGGGCATGGCACCGGGGTAGCCATGGTGTGGACAAGGCGCTGATGGCCCTGGTCGAGCATCAGAAATCATATCACCTATATCCCATAAATCATGCCAAAATGTAACAGCATCTTTGTCGTGCCTCTGTGCACAGTTTAAACAATAGCTCTTACCGCAGTCATAACATATTTTTATCGCTTCAGCTTTGATGCTACTTTTTCTACATTTATAACAAGCTACAAGCATGGGTGTAGCACCTTTGGAACTTGAACAGGTAGATCTTGGACCTGGTTTTCGGATCTCCATCATTGGATGAGATTTAGATACGCATTTGGTTTTTTCTGCACAGCGTTTGCATAGACTGATCCCGCAGTCACAACAGTGCTTAGTTGCGCCTACCTCCCGCCCACATTTTTTACATTCGCGACAATGGGACATGAACTTGTGTGCGGATCCCACCTCGTCATGCCCACCAGATGCTGGCACTTTGCTTTTCGGACGTGGCCTCCCTAGAAAAACAATTGAAATATTAATAAATCTTTAATTCCAACAAGTACACAATAAGTGAATAATCCAAGTATCCTGTCAAGAGAGAACAACGAATAGACAGGGGTTGATTGGTTACTTTGACTAACATGGACAATACAAAATGCATCCTTCTGTCACAGGCGTGGTAAGGCAAACTCCAGACACAATAGCAACTGCTTGCAATCACATATTTTGATAAAGATTTTCCCAATTTTCACACAAACACTTCTGGACAGTGTTTCATCGAAAAACGCACAAGAACACATGATTTATACTATATATGCTTCTGTGATCTCAAAATGTTTTCCGGTCTACCGGAGAGGTAAAATTCTATTGGATGTCTCCCCGTCGTGCAGAAAGACGAGATTATGTCGGTGGATATTTTCCTATCGGTCAGAAATGTAAAATTGAGTCAGATATGAATGTGTGTATGAACAGTAACAGAATGCCATTCAGTCTTCTTGGCTACAAAAAATGCCAGCAATGTGCCACAAGGGTTAAAACACAGCCAGTCGTGCGTCATATATTAGTCTAGCTACAGCCATTACTGAGCAGAGAGATAACGTAGCCTATATATATATATTATCTTAAGTCAGTGTGTTAAAAATTAACACTGCCGAAAGTGCTTTAGAGAGCAGCACAGCTAAAGCTTGTGTTGCTGGACATTGAGGAGTCTCTGTTAGCAAGTGAGTGAGACAGCAAACGCCCTGCACAATCTGCTCAAAAGAGAGCGGTCAGCCCTCAGCTATAAACAAGACCTTCATTCTCTGCCACAGGTCAATACAGTACCCGTCGTGACGGTCTCGTAGCATCACTTGCCCCATACTCCTCATTATCGATTTATTTCTTGTGCTGTGAAATGTGGCGGATCTCGCCAATTTGTATGCATACAGTGGTAATAAATTACTCCTTGCAACTGTAATGCGGCGCTGTGAACCCGGCCAGTTCCGGCTAACACCAGAAAGATGCAGTGCCAGATTCCTGGCGCTTATAAATACCACACCTATACGGGGTCGAGAAACATTTTTCACAGCAGATTCCAGGAAGGAAAGAGATAAGAGTTTGTGCAGCTTTGGGCAGTATATATGTCTCTATGAGTCATGCTGGGGACCATGCATACTGATTGTATGTGGCTTCTCCTCTTTTTCAAACTGGTGCACATCCTATCGCAGAAGTGATGTCAACACGGCTTGTTTGTGTGTTTTTTTCTGTAGGCGGGTTGTACGCATGGATGTCCTTCGTCAGTATGTCACATCTGTTATTGTGTCATGCTGCTTGTGTCAATTACAATAATAACAGAGGAGGTTATATGTTGATGCTTCAGTCTGTTACGCGATGCTCAACCCCCCCCCCCCCTTCCCCGTGTTATGTCTGGTTGAATCCAGCTGCCAACGCGACAGACCCCCGTAGATGACTATTTCATTGTGTTTTCCCTTACTAATATCAGACCGGTCTTTCTGCTCACTGTATATATCACCAGAGCATAGCGCAACATATGCACATCACTGACATGTACGCTTGCAGATACTGGCAAAATATAAATCATCGGAAGAAAACGTCCTTTCTTGATGTAACTGCATACATTATTCCTCTCTCAAAAATCCGTAAGTTTCTGGTCCATTCGTTTAATCATCTCCACTCATTTCAATCTGAAATGTTTTAACTCGACATAGAAAAAATGAGACAAGGACCAGTTTTATAAATTAACACCGGCTGAATGATAGATTTGTAGAAAAAATACAATTCAAAAATTAAAATGGTTATCATTACGTGCAAATATCTGAGGGTGCAAAATGATTTACCGATACCTTTAGAACTAGAGGGGTAGTGATCCTTGTCCGAATAGTGGTGGTTCATACCACTGGTGGTGACGGGGATCCAACTCATGATACTGGCGATGAATCCTGACTGCACTGGTCGGCAAAGGCGTTACAGTTGATGTTTACATTATAGCATCCAGGCTCCCCGGTTACAAGAAGCCCAGGCTCGTACTACGTACAGAGAGGCCCAGCCTCTCGGCGGTCGCGATCAATCGATATTCCACCTACGTGTGTGTGTATGTGTGTGCCTCCTAAGCATGTAACGCTTTACCCGATTGGTTCTGCCTTGTGTTAACCCTTTGATTACTCGTGTGCTCAATATTCAATATTGATAACTGCTGCTCACAAAAGTGTTCGAATACGGCGAATTATATAATTTGTTTATTCAATTGGATAGATACGAAGAATCCATTATCGTATTTAGCCTCACTAAAAGCCTGTCGAGAAATTGGCCAATCTGAATACTTAATAACATGTGGGACTGATTGCAGCTAGGCATCTGAACCAGCGATTTGAACGCACACAGCTCAGAAAAACTCCACACCCATACATATTACCTGTGACCGAAACATACACTGCATGGTTTAATGTAAAATACAGTCTTGGCTCAAAGTTAAGATACGTTTTGTTTATATTTTGGGTGCATCCACAAGCTGCCATGTGCATGTATTAAATTGTTTTATCTCCGCACAACACACAGAAATTACCGAAGATCTTCACTTTGCATGATTGTTTCACAATGTATCTAATTAATTTTTATGTGGTAATGGTCAATGTTATATGAATATATTTATGTATAGAGCATTCTATATCCATTTTTTTTTTTCAAATTCGCCAACTGCTGAAATATTTTCAGAGTTATAAAGTGAGCAAAACCAGTAAAATAACTTGGCTTCTTAAATATGTTACGATTTTTCACCCAAAGTATTGCATAACTGTGGAACAGCGTAATAGGGTCGTGCATAATAACGCACTGCAGTGCGTATCTTGGCAATGCGACTTAATGACGACAGGGAATATTTACTGCCAACGGTCCATACTTATGTTTCAAGTTGGGACTCCACACTGATCGAATCGCATGTTCCCTTTCGACGTGGGCTATAATTATCCCATCTCTAAATACGAAACATATGTTACTTACATATTACTACGCGACTGCTATCCTATATATTGTTGTAGGCCTATGACAGGCTGTTGGTATAGGCCTATGCCAGATTGTTGGGAACTCCGTGATTTCGTTTTTTACATTTTTTTGTCCGTATGGCGACTCGCCACGAAAGATATAATGGACAGGACTGGGTCAATTCAATTTCCCGTATTTATGTTTGCAGTTATAAGCCTAAGGGTACTCTTACCTAACACAATGTTTTTACAGACACAGGACGCTTGATACACCAATGCGAAGCGACACCTCTGAACTTCTTCGGTCAGGATCACACACACACACACACACACACACACACACACACACACACACACACATATATATATATATATATATATATATATATATATATATATATATATATATATATATATATATTTGTTGCATGTGGTGACTATTTTTTTTATTCAATGAAAACATGTATTGCACTTACAAGGAATAATTTGTAGGCTAAATGATCGTAATTGTGCCAATAAGCGACAATTCACGTCAATATTTTGTAAGGTTTGCTGCGTTTGGAAAAGCACCAAAGCTTGTTGTTAAAATTTAACCGTGTGATGATTTTTACGGCGAGTGTGTCCGTCAAATTGGGACTATTTGGTATTAGTAGTCTAGACGGTCTCAACGGATGCCTCCGCGGGATACTGATTATCATAATTTACATTATGCGATCCTGGTAGTATCATTCGCAAGCCCGATGTCAAGTCGCACGTATAACTTTCAACAGGCATGTACAATGTGAACAAAGGGCTACCGGTGATAGTGTCCAAGGGCTGGAATAAACGCTTTATCATAAACATAATAATAATTGCAACCGACTTGACGATAATAAGTAGCTTATCCAATTGACATTGTCAAATTAAAGAAACATGCCCCATTTTCGATGGAAATGAAGCGTTTTCCCCACAGCAACGGCATCGATTTTATCCTGAGCACAATCCTGGTTGACGTCATACCGCCACGTCTATGGAAGTTATATTCTCCAATAATCCACTAAACCCAGGGTTTCATGTATGAAACTATGGGTTTTGTTATGAAACTCTGGGTTTTGTACGTGAAACGTTGGGTTTCGTGCACAACACCCTCGGTTTTATACAGAATGCAAATAAATGAACAAATCACACAGCTGCATACGTGTTTCAAAACCTTGGGTTTTGTAAACCAAAGCTATTACCTCCACCAGCCCTGGCACATCTCATGATTTCATTACGAAACCCCGGGTTTTGGGGTACAAAAGTCTTAAGATTGTCCAAAAAAATCTTGATTTGTGGACTAGAGATGCCACTCACTTACACAGACTTTGCCTCAAATGTGTTCAAAATTACCTGAAACCTATCAAATCAAATTGGAGATGTTCTGACAAAATTGAGTTTGTTTGTTTGTTTGTTTTTAAGAAAAGGCAAATTACCTGAATTCAGGTAAAATCCTGAAAAGTGACATCTCTGGTGACAAAACCGGGTGTTTTGTATCACGAAACGCAGGTTTCTGTAGCCCTCCTCCCCTTTCTACATTAAACCATGGGTTTTGTGAAGTATTGGACAATAGAACTTCCATGCACGCCCGGTACAGCAGCTGCATGCCGCCATATCGGGACATAGCGGGACAGGACAAGTGTGGCCCATCTTTTTGCTATTAGAATTCTTTAAAATGTACGAGCTTTGCACGTATAGCATGGCGATTTCATGGCATGCACGGCCCCATACGTCAAAAAGGTTATTATACGTTGAATTAATCTACGTAATATGCCCCCCTCTTTTTTGGGTGGGTGGGTCGGGGTTGGGGGGGGGGGGTAGAGTCATATTACAAGCAGGCCATTGTTCTAAAATGGTTTCACAACTGAGCTAGTTGCTATCATGCCATACATAAATTATATATATATATATATAACGTAAGGCATTTTGTGCCTCATTGCAATTTGACTACTCTGTATGCTTACCATACACACTTCAGATAATTTTGCTAATACTACATATACTCACATGCAGTTTAAATATTCTGGTGCACCCTATGTGTGCTTCTGTGGTTTTGAACAATTGATTTGGGGCATTTGGAGGATTTCTTGATCATGATGGAGAAGATAGTGAACACTCACATTTTCCATTGAAATGCTACCTCAGGACCAGTCGTGGAGAAACAGGATTTGTACATGCCCACCAACTTAAGAGCAGGTGGCCACAAGCTTGTTGAGAACACGTCCAATACACGCACTTTCTCCGGCTTCCGTTATTCATGTTGAGCGTTGTTAGCATGAGGTAATCTCAATGATCATCACGTAGAGATTAATTCACCCAAAATTATGAAATCACAGCAGGGCCAGCGAGTGAACAGATTCGTGACGTGCTAGTCAGGTTATATCCCCACAACGTTACAATAGGGCCCAGTGACATGTTTTTGAGAAATCTACAGATAAGTAAGCGTTTACATGAACCGTAATTGACATGCACGACCAACATTATGACACATAACATAGGGCTTTATATGTCAACAACAACGCATTGAAGAATAAAAAAATAAAATATTACTGCATCACCTTATGAACACATGTACCTGAAAACCATGTACATTTTGTACTCACTTTAAAGAGATTCCAGCGAGACCTGATGAAGAAATCAAAATATCAAAGCCCGAGAAATATTCATAACAAAATGAGAAATGACAACACAACCTTGTTAGTAAATACGGTCAAGGATGCACAAATGCATTTTTGTTTCATTACAGAGCAACTGGCTCAGTGATTAGTGAGAATGCCTTTGAAACCACCCCCTCCATCATGAAAAATATACAAAACCTAGAATCACAGCATTACCATATATTTAACAAACGTAGCAGAGGACTATGACTACGTGTACTTCCCCCATGCCTGAAGAGGGTCTGAGCTGTATTCCGAACAACGCAACGTCCATGCACTGTGGGCATACGTGGACTCCTCCAAAGTACTCAGTTCGTTTCATTCATGTTCCAGTGCTCCATGCTGACAGGCATCCTTTTAAAAGTATGTTTTTTGTTGGGATGGGGGGGGGGGGGGGGCATTGTCAGCTGCGGTTCATTCATGAACGCAAAAGCAGTTTTCAGTGTAATGGCCATATGTTGTGTTTGTCCGCACTTCAAACTGTTGTACTTGCAGTCACCTGTGCCCCTCATTTTATAAATGTTTGATTATTGACTTTCGGTATAACATTTTGGAAGTGCAAATGGACACCATGTCAACAGTCATTATTTTAGACAATGGAAAGTCCATTTCAAGGTTTCACAGCTGTAGTAAAACTGAAATATGTGTTTGGTAATAACGTTTTGTCTTCATGTCCCTTGCAAACTGTGGTCACTTGTTAAATGCTGCATGTTTATCATAGTCTGGTCAGGATTAGACTGAATCATTATCTTTCTTGGGCGCCAAGGAAAGCTATTGACACGGGGCGTTCCATCAGTATAAATCTTATCTACTATTTTCCACGATGTTTTTATTCTATTAAATTCAATTAAAACATTAAAGCAGATGACAGTGTACATATGGGCACTTTCGGGAAATTCTACCCGAGAAAATTCAATTCAATTCAATTCAAGATTTTATTTCAGACACAATGGTCCATAGGAATATATCAATATAATACTGAAAGGAGAGGAAATAATAACACATTCAGGACAATTCCAGCACTTATAAAAGGTACATTTGTATGATATATTCACACGAACAAAGCACTTTCCCACCTGTCGTAGGTGAACAGGCCCATAACATTAAACCATTGACCAGTAAAACTTTGAATGATATGATTGTTGCTACTTTCAAGTCTTTTCCAGAAGCCATAACTAGGAATACCAAGATAAACAAACCTTTGACTTATACTTCCTAGACGTGGAAGAAAAAAGAAAATTCTAAATGAATTATTGTATGCGACTTTAACCTTTTGCATGTGACTGGCGCCAACTTCAGTCCACAATTATCTAAAATATGAATTTACTAAATATGTTTTGAACAACTGAACCTTAACCTCTCTGCTGCATTTACCAAACTTTCTTGCCAAAATATTTGCTCTACTGTACATAGACCTTATTTGTCTTTGGACATCACCATCATCAGGAGGATCATTAAAATATAACAGCCTAAGCATTTGTAACTTCGTACATAATCGATCTTATGGCTATCTAAGTACAAGCTCGGTAATACTTCAAGCTTCCATGACTTCGGCTGAAAACACATACAAACAGTCTTGTTCATATTATACTTTAAATCAAGTTTGTTAGCTTCTTCAAAACATACATTAATAATTTTTTGTAATCTTTTCGCAGAGGGAGCAATGAGACACATTTCATCTGCATAGACTAAGTTATTTACAATATTTTTACCAGTAACACAGCCGACTGACGTAACTTTATTCAACTTTTTTTTTCAATTCAATGCAATTCAAGATTTTATTTCAGACACAATGGTCCATAGGAAAATATCAACATAACATAGAAAGGAGAGAAAATAATAATACATTCTGGACAATTTCACCACTTAAAGATAAGACTTGCATCACAATACAGCAAAGCAACGGCTTTCAGAAGTAAATAGATATCATTTATAAGTAGTTTTAGTCCAAACCTTATGGTTGGTTTTCGTCGTGAGTTTGCGATACAGGCATACTTGTAGAAGGTCCCAAGTGAGGTCCCTGATAAATGACATCATTTTGGCGTTCCGTGTCCTGGAATATATTTGAAAGCGTATATTTTTGTAAAAGCATCCTATGCATACAAGGTTATACAAAACAACTGAAGCTATTTCTGCTGGTCATTTATTTCTTTAAATTTGATAAACAATAGGACTGTGACAATCCAGTGCTAGGCTGTCCTTATATGAGCAGACGGTGAATTTCGATGTCAATCCTCACGCATTAACCGACAGGTACCCGGAATGGACTAAAAGTTCACAATAGGACAGTGACAGTGCTGTGCCCAGCAAGCCTTACATGCCCAGACTTAAGTGGTCCTGTGAACTTCAGAACGATATCAAAATCGCCTTTCTTTAGATCACCATCATCATTGTTGCTTACATGAAAATATTCCTTTTCCCAAAATTTGATAATTTGTTAAAAGTCAGACAATGACAGCAGCACCATGTGGTGAACACATTTGGTGGAAATTAAGTCCACCTACCTTTCCAATAAGTCCGAACAGGATCCCACAAATGGTTTTTGGAGAACAAGCCAACAAAAAGTAGAAAGACAAAAAACAAACAAACAAACAAACAAAAAACAAAAAATACCAAAAAAAACCTAAAACAAACAAAAACTATAACAGAAAAAAAAATTAAAAAAATAAAAAAAAACACAAAACAATAAAATACAACACAAAACAAAAAACCTTTAAAAGCGAAATATAAGCACAACACCACGTATTGAACAAATTAAGGTGAAGATGTTCCCAGAAGGGTCTCCATGCAATTTCAATGGGCGGTTTTGGTGAAGAAATTTATTTACGATTTTGGCCAAAAATGAACGGAAAATGAACAAAAATTCATTAAAAAAATTAAAACAAAAATCGCTTGGGTGTGACCACTTGAACAAAATTGGTAAAAGAAACACCCAGGGTACATCCCCATCAAGTTTGAAGTGTATCTGGTTGACATCTTTACAGAAATAAAAAGAGTAACTTATCATAGCAATCCCCGGGACTTGTCATGTAATCAATGGGAATGTATGCATTAACTGATAAATACCCAAACTGACAAGAAAATGTTGAAAGTCAGAGATGTGAAATTTTATCACCTAGTGAAAAATATAATTGACCCTTCCACAAGCTACATTTCCACCAGGTTTCAGAACCATCGGAGTTACGGTTTTGGACAAGAATTCCAAAACAGTTTCAAACACAAAAAGTCGAAAAAATGCAAAATAATCGCAGTCACTTGTTGAAGTAGGGGTCCCCAGAAGTTTCCCTATGTAATTTCAATTTGCTTGGTGCTTTCTGAGAAGATTTATTTTGCCAACAAAAAATAAAACAAGATATTCGTTAAAAATACAGGAATCATTGGACCGTAACCAAAAAATAATTTGGCAGATGCTCACCCAAGATGCATCCCCACCAAGTTTCAACTGAATCTTGCCGACGGTTTTGGCGAAATGAAAAGATGTGAATTGTGGACGAATGGACGGACGTAGGAAAACTGTCCGTCCTATAAGCTCAGCTGACTAACAAGTCAGCTGAACCAAAAATCAAGGAACCACAGTTTCACTATTAAATCAACTACTTTGGTTAACCCTCACACATTCTACATTTCTGTCAGGTTTCAGAACAATCTGAGTAATATGTTTTTGTGAAAAAAATCGAAAATGTGAAAACAAAATAAATCGTTTAAAAATGAATCGCAGCGCCACCTGTTCTGTAAATTAAAGTTTGGAGATCTCAGAAGCGTCCCTAGGTAATTTTGAAGATTTTTTAAAAAAGATTTGGTCAAAAAAATGTGCAAAACATAATTCATGAAAAATCATTTCATAAATCTCTGAAGCATGACCATTTGAACACACTTGGTAAAGACACACTCACGGTACATCTCTACTACCAGGTTAGAAGTGAATCTGGTTGACGGTTTTGGAGAAGTAAAAAATATGACTTCCGGTTGCATAGACATAGACATAGACATATCTATATTTTAAGTCGGGTATGGCACAAGAACATTAGCCAAAGGCTAATTATGCCGACTGGTTACATTAAATAAGAGTACAAGATTTAATTATAAGTACCTTATTAAACACAAACGTATAAAATAGTTTTAAATAAAATAACCCCCCAAATATTAGAAAGTTAAAAACATTCTTATACATAACAAGCATATTGTAAAATCTGCCTTTAGGTACACGGCGAACATTTACATCTGTGCCATGTATTTATCTTCTGTTGAAATATTTTTATATTCTCACTTAGTTTGATAACACTGGGAAGGTGACTCCATAGTTAAGCATCCTCATACCTGAAAGACCACTTCCCTTACGTAACATAATTAAACTTTGGAAGTTCAATTACTGTACCACCACGAAGATTGTATGTATGATCTTTAATTTTGAAAAGGTCCAACAGAACAGGAGGGCTAATGTGATTTATAATCTTGTAGACCTCAATAGCTATAACCCTAAGTCTAAGTACCTTAAGAGTGCACACACCTGCACGTGATAGAAGATCTTTGTATGTAGAGTGTGTGTAGCTATACACAAAAGGTAAGGCGCTTTCCTGAACCATCTCTAATTTCTGTTAACTTTCCTGAGAGCAAAAATGCCAGATGATTCGACAATAAAGGAAATTGGACTGTACAAAAATCTTGAAAATACAGAGCTTACTGTTGACACCCAAGATCCGACTGAAACGCTTTAGTATATTAATTTGCAGAGATTTGAAACATGTTCATCCAATTATAGATCTCTGTCGAGAAATATTCCCAAAAGTTTACACAATTTGAGTTTCCAATGTGGGTACCTTCTATCTGTAAGCCTTGCAATGACCTATCTGACAAGATTCCCTGAAATTTTTCAGGGTTTGCAGTCATGAAATTCAGCTGAAACCAGTCTATGGCAACATTAATTTGCTTTCAAGAGTAAAAACTGCACCATCAGAGGTACAGTCAGAATGGGGGATGGTGTTGTCATCAGCGTAGCTGTATAGTTTACAAATGATTGAGTAGCTGATGTCATTCATAAAGATTTTAAATAAAATGGGAACCAAAATGATCCGTGAGTTACCCCTTGTTTATTTCTAGCCATATGCTGCAAGCGTCGTCTATCATTACCCGCTGCAATCTATTGCTTAGGTAGCTTGATATCATCTTAGTAGCATCTGTTTATATAGCATAACTCCATAGTTTGGACAATAGTAAATCACGTGGCATGCTCTCAAAAGCCCTAGAGAGATCCATCAACACGGAGCCAATGATCTCACGATTGTCTAGAGCCATTTCCCAGTCCTCTATACAGTTGACCAGGGTGTTGTAGCAGCTGTAACCCTTCCTTTAAGCAGCAAAATAGGAGCAGAATATTGTGTCAAAAAACTACACCCAACTGATCAGCCATTACATCCTAAAAAATCTTAGAAAGGCAAGGGAGGACGCTTACTGGATGATAATGTGCTTAACAAAGTGTGTCCTTTTTCTTGTATACAGGAGCCACAGATGCTCGCTTTAAATCCTTGGGGAAGGTGTTGTTAAACTTGCTCTGTTTATCAGTGAGGCACACATAGCAGCGATACAATCAGCAGATATCTTGAAAATTTTGGGGGGTATCTCATCAAACCCAGTGGCTTTATGGGAGTTCAAGGCTTATAGCTTCTATAGAATACTGTCATTGGATACGGACATGAAGTGAAAATCATCTACACCCTGATGATGCTCAGCAGTTGATTTCACACTAACATTGCTTTTGTATTTTGACAGTATTTTTTCACTTGATTACTCACCTATGGTAGCATCATTGTCATCCATATCACCAGCAATGTTTACATAAACTCATTAAAATATTAGCAATCTCTTGTTTGTCTGTACATATTTTTCCATTCTCCTCCAAATTAATATCTGATTTACTTGGTACTTTTGATGACAAGAATGGTTTTACAGCAGACCAAAGGTCAGCATTGGTTGGGCCATTTGCACATTTCTTAGAGAAATAATTCTTTACTGCATCTCTACGGAGATCTGTGTATTTATTACGTTGCCTTGTATAGGCAGTCCATGGTTTTTTCGTCGTCCATTCCACCTAAAAGTGTTAAAAAGAGTTTTCTTTTTCCGTAGATTTTTTTTTTGAGAGAAGCATGTACAAAAGGTGCCTCATGTAGTCGTGTGTTTTTTTTTTTCATTGGAGCATGTTCATTAACCACATCACTGTATAATTTAGAAAAAGCCCAGTACCCATCTTCATCAGGGAGGCCATGTATCACTTAACTGAAGGGGATGTGGGTCAAATCTTCCATAAAAGCAGAATCGTCAAAATGTTTGAAACTCTATACACAATGTATTGCTTGCTTTGTCGTTTAAGGTGTTGACGCAGAACTGTGTAGACTAAGTGATGACAGTCGCTGAGACCACAGTTTATGGATCCAGAGGCTAGAAATAAATTAGCTCTATTTGTTAAAATTACACGGAGAAGACTGTCATGGTGCTTAGTGAAACATGTAGCTTTCCGCATTTGATTTTCTAGATTGAAAGTGTCAATAAAGTCTCGCAATGGTTTGCCCTTAGCATGATTCAGAAGATCAAAGTGTAACACCCCCAAGTAAAACTACATTATCATAATATATAGTAACGTGGTCTGAAAGAAAGGTCATTGTATTAATGAAAACCTCATTCGGGATTTTGGGCGTCTTGTACGCAGCTATGATTATCCACCTGTGTGGTTCAGTACGTGCTTCTACACTAAACGTCTCAACTGAGGAAGTCTGAAAACCAATTACTTTGGAGGGCAGACTTGAGCGAACATACATTAAATATCCAACCGTAAATTCAGTCTTATTATTCCTATACAAGGTGTCTATTTGAACTTCAAACTGAGCAGATAGGAAAGAATCATCAATCATTGTTTCACTAAGTATAGCAATGTCCAGCAAATTGTCCTTGAAAATTTGATAAAAACTTGCACATTTGTACCGTATAGAGTTAGTATTTAAGTGTCCTATGATCATGATTCTTTTGTGAATACTTCTCAACTCTGTTAGTTCATCCGACTCATTTACACTTTCACATGTATCACGCCTATCCTCTGATACATTATTCCCACTGACTGACCAGTACGTAGACAGGATTAGTTGTGGAATGGAAGTTGCGCCATGTAGTTTATGCACATGGGACATAACCAGTCAAAGTCTTGACTCAAGCTTAAATGGTAGTTTTACATGTCTGGTGACAAATATCCACAGTTTAGGTGGGTCTGCATTTTGCAATGATCACAAGTGAGTACCCGGTGATTTCTGGCCACAGGGCGTCCACAAAAGTTACACAGATTTCTGATCGAGCCACGGTTTAACTCTATATCACCCGACCGGGACTTTGAGACTACAGGGACCTGTGTATTGAGATAAGTAGGTCTGATGCTTGATGTATTTATCCAGTAACCCAGGTGTAGCCTTGAGAGCAATCGCCATTTACTCACAGAGTCAAAAAGAGGAATGCATGCATTAACTGTGAGGTACACGAATTGAAAAAAATCGTTAAAAGTCAGGAATCCAGAATATTACTGCCCAGTAAAGAACCAAGCTTGTTCACCTTCCCAAAAGTTACATTTCCACCGAGTTTCAGAACAATCTCAGTGACGTTTTTCGAGAAATCGGAAATGGCAAAAACCCACAAAATTCTTTTTTTTTTTTGTTTAATCGTAGTGCCAGCTGTCGAACAAGTAAGGTCTGGGAGTCCCGAGAGGTGTCCCAATGCAATTTCAAAGCAGTTGGCGAAGTGGTTTTGGAGATTTGTTAAAATATATACATTTTTTCAATTGAATAAAAAGAAAAACAATTAAAATTTTAAAATTCGCTGGAGCGCAACCATTTGAGCAACGTTGGTAGAAACCCACCAAAAATTATATCCCTGCCAAGTCTGATGTAAATCTGGTCGAAGGTTTTGACCGAGTCGAAAATGTGAATACCCGTTGCAATCTTCATTGACGTACAGAGCAATTAATAGGAATGCTCATCCAGTCATGCGCGACAACATTGCCGAACCGGCTTTTTACAGACGAGGAGTCCACGTGGCAAATACGTAAACACACGGGTTTGGAGATTAGTTGAATTTTTTTAAATTGATTAATTAATTAATTAATTTATTTATTTATTTATTTATCTTCTCCTATTTATTATTATTATTATTATTATTATTATTATTATTATTATTATTATTATTATTATTATTATACAGATTAAATGGGGTGTTCGAAACCGTATTATCTTTTCATTTTTAAATACAGCAAATATATGCCACGATAAGTATTTTTGTGTGACAGCTAGGTGCACGTCTGCCAACATAGCTCCAGCTGCCTCCCCCGTGTTGCTGTTGGCCTCGATGGAGGCAGTGTTTCTCGACGTCCGGATTTTTTTCGGTTTCCACGAGGCCACGATCAATATTTGTGTCTGCCAGCTAGGTGCACATCTGCCAACATAGCTCCAGCTGCCTCCACTGTCATGCTGTTGGCCTCGATGGAGGCAGAGTTACTCGCGGTCCGGATTTTTTTCGGTTTCCACGAGACCAACAGTAAGTAGAGGGAGGCATCTAGGCCTAGTGCTAACACTATAGGTATAATTTTGTGAATTTTGTTTCCACAAAACACAAAAGCTCGAGCATATTGGCAAGCTTTTTTAAACTAAACTAAACTAAGAGCACTTGCTCCACAACTGTTTAGAATTTGCGTCAATACCCAAAGTGTAGTTATACATGTCTGGTGACAAATATCCATACCATAATTTATTTGTGTCGGCATTTTGCAATGATCAAAAGTGAGTACCCGGTGAGTTCTGACCACAGGGCGTCCACAAAAGCTACACAGGATGGTTGCTATCAAATTGATGGGCAACACTTAAGTAACCCCCGAATTTTTCTTTTCCTCATTTTTCAAAAATCAGTAAGTAAGCAAAGAACTGATTCATGGTTCCTATTCCGCTTGACTAAGCCTTGCTTTGAAATCTTACGTTTTGGTATTTGAAGAAGGAAAAAACAACACCCCAAGAAATATTAAAGATCAAAATTGCCACTGAAATATTCAAAAAGGCTGCCTATAAGTTCAACATGGCAGCCATAATGACCAATGCTACGACACGTTGTATAAGTTTGCATTTCAAAATCATATATCAGCCTTGATTTGTCTATGGCCTGATTTGGGATATCAAATGAGTATAATTTACTCAGCTGAAGAAAGCAAAGCACAATTTAGGAATACAAAAGCGTAGCTGGACAAATAAAGGCCACTTTTTTAGAGTGTTCATATCAAATTAAGGCATGTATTTTTAAGTTTAAGACTGGTTTTTTTATTATTACTTATGATGAAATTCACCAAGAAATGTACAACTCAGAATTAACTATTTCGTACTTTGATTTACAGTGTTTTATCTACTTTCTTCAATCATTATCATGATAAAAGCAATCAAATGGATTTTTATAAAATCTTGTATATAATTCAAATAGCAAATATTTTACTATCGACAAATTTGTGTCAAGTTGTCTGTCCTAGTATTTCACAAAACTGGAACGTCTTTTTTCATCAGATGCCATTTTACACATGTCAGTATCCTTAAGACTAAGATGTCAGTATATGTACTTGAAATGGCTCTTCAAAGTTACACATTAAGATAAAGTACGACTGGATTATAGAATGGACAGTTTGATTTTCCTGACAATTAAAATTGTGTTGCTCCTTTTTCGGCACAAGACAATGTGCACAAGGTTTGAATTACATCTAGTCGTCGTCGTCGTCGTCGTCGTCGTCGTCATCATCATCATCATCATCATCATCATCATCATCATACAAAGTTTGTCCATAAATTTCTTCTTCAACTTCTTTCTCTGTAACACATGATGGATCTGTGTTCTTGTCATTGCATACACTTTGTGGGATCTAGTCATCCTCAAACAATTGCATTTATAAAAACTACACAAAATTTGGATCTAGAAACAACTTTCAAACCTTTTGCACTCAAAAACACAAATAAAAGTGTGTTATCTCTTGGACTAATTTCACCTACAACAAATCCCAATTTTATTACGTCACACAGGTAGATCACATTCCGTTCCACCTAAATACAGATTTGAGTAGTCTCCATTATCTGTGCCTGCACAATTAGAAAGGGGAAGCGGTCCCGTGCCCAACATACACAGGTAGTAAGACAGTTCTTTGGGAAAAATCTGCATATTCACCAAAGAGTCCAAAGGGGCCAACATGATGGTCATGTGTATGCTGTATAAAGCATGCGTAAGGCCTTTAATGGAATACGCTTATCCCGTATGGTCTCCAAATTCGAACCTGGCCCCCTCCTGGAAAAAATACAGCACCAATCATTAACCACAGCATCAGGTGTTATGCAGCATACGTCAACATCTGCATTAGAGGTAATAACTAACATCTTACCTCTTGACATCAGACTAAAGGAAGTGCTTCTGATGTCCTATTCCTCCATAATGAGAAATCCGACCAGGCTTAAGACGTTGATCATAAACCCTATCAACAATCCTTTCCACTGTGACCACAAAATAGTTGCACCAATACACAGATTCAAAATGGCTCTCTCTAACCTTGAGCACATTAACTATGACCCAATTGAGCCAACATACATAGAATCGGTACCAGCTTTTTTTTTGGGGGGGGGGGGACAGAATGAACAAAAAGTTCATTGCCTAGAACACTTTGGGAAATAGCAGAACCAGAACAACTAACCAGAGTTTGGAGGCCAAGCGGCTTGCAAATGAATGCATCGGAAAACTCTCCGATAGTCGCGTAATGTTCACAACAATAAATCTACTGAACATACTAGACCCGTCTCGGCCAAATTGTGCAGTTACCACGGTGAACTGGTCGTCATAAACTTAGCCCTAGATATCCCAAACAAACAACCTAAAGTGAGAGGCACCTGTTCACAGATTGCCAGAGTGCCCTACAAACGGTTATTTCCCCCATGCCTCCAGCTAACTACGCCAATACAACACTATCTATCCACAAAAGAGTCAACACACTACAACAGCTGGATAACGAAATCATCATTACATGGATTGCCGGCCATGTTTACCTTAGGGGTAACAAAATTGCGGACAATATGGCCAAGGCCGCCGCCACAATGGCTAAGAACAACCTAGTGGCCCCTAACCTAAGCAAAGCTACCATCAATTCTGTCAAACACAACATTAAACAGAAAAGTCAGCAAACATGGCAAAAACGCTGGCACAAGGGGCAAGTAGCCAGATGGACATACCAACCCTGCCTGCAGGTTAGATATATAAACCACTTTCTTTCCAATCACAGGAGAACCGAGGCATGTTTTGACAGACTTGTTTCGGGACGAGGTAAACTAAACGATCATTTGCACAAAATTCTCCAGAACCATTCAACTAACCTATGTGTAGCTGCAACCTGGACCGAGAAACAACCCAAAACTTTATGCTTGACTGCCCAACGTACACAGATACTAGAGGTCAAATGTCAAAGATGACGGTAATTTCCCACATTTTAGCATTAATGTGTATATCAGGACCACATTTTTCGAATGCGAAAGAATTTTTGTATGATTTTACTTCCGGGATACGAAAAAAGGTCTTGTATCACCCTCACCACTGAAAACATTATTGAGCTTTTTGCCATATTTTTGCCGCCAGATGGCGCGCTTTGTGACGTCATTCTTGTCAAACCGAGTGGGAAAGAAGATGGCGGAATATGTTTGACCCTATGTTCGGTTGGGAAGATGATGAAGAGAGTAGTTTTGGACCACAGGTTATATTCAGATCCGTTGTAAAACCGTACATGTACGAGCCCGTAGCAAAGAGGAGACGTATTGAGGAGGTGGTGGTGGTGCCGTGTGACTCCGAGAAGGAGAACGTGGACCCAGAGCCAGAGGACTCAACAGATGTTATATGGTATGTGGATTATGCTCAATTTTGCAAGTGGAATATACGACACTCGGACAGAGTTTTGTAGATTTTTCTTGTGTCGTGTGGTCACAAGAGTGTACACTAAAGTTTGGATCGAATTAAAGTTATACAGATCAACAAATTCCGCGTAGCTGGCAATGAAAGACGTGTTGGGGCATTTCTCCATTCCCTTTCTCGGGAGTACCGCGCCCGTGGAAGACTTCAGTAAAGCCCCTTGTCTCGTTTGTAAACTCGAGTTTGTCTGTATTTTAGATGCCATTGGTATTGTGCATGTGATGATACTTGTAACAAACAAATGACATTTTTTAAAAGCCAAATCTGACAGAGCCTTCAGCACAGATCGTGAGTAGCTTGGAGTGGGGCAGTTATACTCAAGGCCACACAAGACTGGCTACCAGGTCACGCTTTATCGCATTGCACAATCACTGATGCTGACAGTGATAATTAGTTTATGGGGGGCGGGAGGTAAACGGCAGCTACTGTTCTGGCTAAGTAGAATACACAGACGTGCATACAAAGTCAAATACAGTGCTGAGGAACGACTGGGTAAAGGAAACGCTATGAATTGATCGCTATGAATATATTCCATATTTATGAAAGGGTTTTTTAGTGAGAGCAAGTATTTCCCATCCAAATACTGTCTTGATGGGTGAAAAGTTCGTAGCAATTTTCAACATAGTTGCTGCTTCTGTAACATAAAAAGTGCGAAGTGAAAAAGCAAAAAAAAAAAGGGGGGGGGGGGAGGGGGTGGCATTCTGACAATTTTAAAATCCAAGTCTTTCATTCAAAGCATAGCTAGGAGGCAGTTAGGCTTATTCAGACTATATGAGTATCCAAAAGCTTTTTCTTCTCTTCCTTCCTTTCTCTTTATTTTCTTTCTTTCTCTTACTTTTCTTGCTTGCTTGCTTGTTTACTTTCATTCATTTTCTCTCATTTTCTTTATTTGACTTGCACCAAAAAAAAAAAAAAAAAAAAAGACAACTGGGCATTGTGACAATTTGAACCATACATGAAATCTACATTAACTTGAAGGAGGATGTTGGCAAGAGTCAGAATTATCACACAGCTGTGCGCCCTGTGAAGACAAGTGAACAGGTCGAGTCACAACCAAACAGTGCCGCTTTTGTGACTGAAAAACGACTTCAAGAATTTGGTACAGAGCTCAAAGATTCACTGAACCCCAAGTTTGAAGAGATCAAGGAAGCCATAAAAGCCAGTAACAAGCCATATCAAAATGGACGCCCAAGAAACAGGGAAAAAACGGACCTGTCAAAGATAAAATGCTATAACTGTGAATGCTATGGGCATTACAAACGAAATTACCAGACAGGGGCAACAGGGAGAGCCAAGCAACAAGTGGCCAAACAAGTGTACAGTCGGAAAACTAGTGGGGACCGGACCTCCCAGCTTGGTACCGGTCCACAGCACAGTGACTGATGAGAAAGTTATAAGAATTAATAGACAGATGAGTCCCATGGATGTCTCGATGATGGTGCCTGTTAATGTTAATGGGTTTGACACTGGTATATTATTAGACACTGGTGCAGTGGTGACTATTTTATCCACTGACACATTTAACAAGATACCAGCAGAGACGCGCCCTACCATTCAGCCTTTATGTGAGGCAGTATGTTTGGAAGTAGCTGATGCCGGCCAGCTAAAGATATTGGGGACTGCAAGCATAACCATGGAGATAGGAAACCACACATATGAATGGGATGTATATGTGGCACCCATAAAAGACAGTGGGATTCTTGGAATGGACTTCATGTATACTGAACCCCAATGAAAAGTATCCACATGCCAATTTTGAAGTATTTTATTGTTTATACTTGAAACATTTCATACCTAGACGTGCTTAGAACTTAACAAAGCATTCACTTTTCTGGCGTAAAAATAATGTCACGCTCTACCGACATTAACGTCACTTACAGGCAAAAAATGTCATTAACTGCCCTAATTGAAAGTCACACAAATTTTTCTGTTCAATATGGGATGTGGCCACCTCGAGCATCAACACATGCTATACATCTGCGGCGCATACTGCTGACCAGGGTTTGAATTCTGTGTTGGGGAACATTATTCCATTCTTCCTGCAGAGCTTGGATCAGCTGGTTTCGGGTAGTAGGCCTAGGTGTCCTCCGTTGAATACCTTGGCCTAACTGATCCCACAAATGTTCAATAGGGCTCAGATCGGGTGAGAACGCTGGCCATTCCATGACATTGATGTTGTTCTCATTGAGAAAGTTCATTGTTAATCTTGCAGAGTGTGCACGTGCATTGTCCTGCTGAAAGATCGCCAGATCTTGATGCTGCTCCATAAATGGGACCATGTGCGGCTCCAGCACCTCATCAATGTACCGCCTAGCATTGAGGATCCCTTGAATGACCACTAGGGGTGTCCGGTAGCGGTTGCTGATGCCTGCCCACACCATGACAGAGGGTCCACCCCATCGATCTGCCTGACGGACACAGGCATCTGCATATCTCTCCCCAGTCCGGCGCCACACACGTTCTCTGCCATCTGCTCTGCTGACACAAAAACGGGACTCGTCAGTAAAAAGGACGGTATTCCACTGCTGGCGAGTCCACCTGGAGTGTGCTCTACACCACTGCAGTCGTCTTTCTCTTCTGGGTTGGGTCAGCAGGTTACCCCTGTAAGGTCTTCTGGCTGTTAGGCCACTGCTCCTCAGTCGCCTCTCCACAGTAGAACTACTGACAGGACGGTGATTCACCCCTTGAGTCTCACGGGCTGTTTGGGCTGCTGTACGGAAACGGTCTCGCAGGTGCATCAGCCGGATGTGACGGTCTTGGCCAGGTGTTGTCACTCTTTCTCGGCCAGGCCTAGGCCGATCATCTACGGATCCAGTTTCTTGTTGCCGTTCAATTAGTCTTTGGATGGTGCGCCGAGTACACCCCATTCTTTGTGCGATTTGAGTGATTGGGACTCCACCCTCTGCAAGCCCCAAAGCATGGTGTCTTTGACCTTGGCTCAGACGCGGCATGATCGCCTCAACACACCTGAGACCACTGGCTTTTTTCTTGGCTGAACATCCCTTTTTAAAGCCACTGAAAACATCAGGTCATTTTAGCCATCCAATAGGAGTGGTGGTCAGAAGCCATATTCGGTGCACAAAAGTCACATGCATTATGTAACAACCCAGCAAAAGTTAAAAAGTTGTCCTGAATGACCCTGATGTAGGCTCCAAACCATGCATATATGCACACACAGTACTTAGTAACTTACAAAATTAATGTGTTAATTTTTTTATGTGGATACTTTTCATTGGGGTTCAGTATATAAGCATAATTGTACTGTGCTTACAAGACAAGGGGGATTTTGTATAGATGGTGACTGGGTAGACTGCAAGGTTCAAGGTGACTTGCCTGGAGTGAGAAGAGTGAGCCTAGCTGAGACTACGACTATACCTGCTTGTAGTGAGTTAGTACTGGAGGGAACAGTCCAAGGCAAGAAGCTCAACACAACCACAGCCATCACAGAACAAGATCCTGCCAATTGCCTGGGTGAACACTTGCTGGATGCTAGTACCCTAGTTACCCCCCTGAGGGCAGACATTGGTATACCTGTGAGAGTTTTAAACACAGGGAATGAAGACTATGCCATACAGAAGGGATCAGCATTGGGATTCATCACAGCTGCAGACAACTTACAGGAGCTGCCCCCCTCATCAAAACCTATTCCAGTGTGCCAGGTGAAAAGTGCTCCCTCAAGCAAGGTGAATGTGTCAGAATTGTCAGCCAAATGGTGTACGGATCTCAGAGACCTATACAACTGGAGCATATCTGAGTTAGATACAGGTCAACAAGAAAAATTGGCCCTTCTTCTGGAAAAATATCAGTTGGTCTTCTCTAAATCTGCAGATTACCTAGGCCGCACAACAGTAGTAACTCACTCTATTGATACTGGGGACGCCAAACCAATCAAGCAAAGGCCGCGAAGACCACCCAAAGCATTTGAAGGTGATGAGGAAAAAGTCATCCAGTCCCAACTTAAAGCAGGCATCATTAGAGAGTCTACCAGTCCCTGGGCTTCACCCTTAGTGTACTGTAGAAAGAAAGATGGATCAGTCAGGGCCTGCAAAGATTATCGTCACCTGAATGATGTCACTAAGAAGGATGCTTTCCCATTACCCAGGATACAAGATTGTCTAGACTGTTTGAGTGGGAACACTTTATTTAGCGTGTGCGACAGGTCCCAGTCTTATTATCAAGTGTATGTAGCAGAGGAAGACAAACCAAAGACAGCCTTTGTCACAAGAAGTGGCTTGTGGGAATACAACGTCATGCCTATGGGGCTTTCAAATGCTCCATCCACATTCTCCAGGTGTATGGAATTGGTGATGAGAGGGCTACAATGGGACAGCCTTATTTTGTATCTTGATGACCTGGTTACCATAGCAACAGGACAAATGATTGACAGGTTAGACCAGGTATTCACCCGACTGCACCTGGCAGGGCTGAAGTTGAAGCCAGCAAAATGTTATCTGTTTCAGAAGGAGGTTACATTCCTGGGCCATGTGGTAACACAAGAGGGGATCAAGCCGGACCCAAGCAAAGTTGAGGCTGTAGTTCAGTGGCCTACCCCAAGAAATGTTACTGATGTGAGGGCATTCTTGGGGTTAGGTGGTTACTACAGGCACTTCATAAAAGGATTTTCAGCAATTGCCAGTCCAATGAACAGCTTGTTAGAGGCCGCACAAGCATTTGACTGGACGAGTGATTCCCAAACATCATTTGAAACTTTGAAAGCTGCTTTAACCAGTGATTTAGTCATGGCTTATCCAACTGATGAGGGCTTATGGATCCCAGACACAGATGCCAGTGCACGGGCAGTAGGAGCTTGTATTAGCCAGGTGACATGGTGTGAAAAGACACAGCAAGAGGTTGAGCGACCAGTGGCATACGCAAACAAGTCCCTCACCAAGGTCCAGAGGCGGTACTGTGTCACTAGGAGAGAACTGTTAGCAATTGTAGTATTCCTACAGACATTTCATCACTACTTACTGGGCAGAAGCTTTATAATCTGCACAGATCACAGTGCATTAAGATGGGTGATGTCATTTAAAGAGCCACAAGACCAGATGGCCCGCTGGTTAGAGCTTATCTCCCAATATGACTTCAAAATTCTACACTGAGCTGGATCGTGTCACTTAAACTCTGATGGGCTAAGTCGTGTCACATGTGATCCAGAGGAATGTGACTGCTATGATGGGGATACTGTGCTCCAGGAAGTACTATGTGGTGGGTGTGACCATTGCCAGAGAAAACACAAAATGTGGTCTGCCTTTCTTGAATTAGATGATGTAGCCCCACTAAAAGTGAGATCTGTACAGCCAACAGGGACTCATTCCGCCTCTGGTGTGAATAAATGGAGAAACACTGTGAAGTTCATATGCCATAGTCAATATGTGGCAATATGGGTTGTCATTCTGACTGTCCTGAGCTGTGTCAAAGTCATTTCAAGTAAATCTCTGCACTTTAGTCACCAGAATTTATGTTCCCTGGTTAGGAGAGAAGACTGTGTACAAGCTTATGGGTACAGGCCCCATTCAACACAGATTCCTACCTGCCGGGTAGACAAGAAGGAGAGGTCAAGAGATAAGAGTTCTCAGGGAGTATGTGGCAGACTAGGTGATCTACCAGACAGTACTGACCCAAATTCCAGGACTGGAACGGCAGACAGTTTCCAGGGCGAGGGGACAGGAGGGGCCAGCACTCAGGAATGTGTGGTGTCTGGTGAGATACTTGGAGCCTGGGTGGGCAGATACTCCCCAGAGGAACTGGCGAGGCTACAGAGGGAGGACTGTGACCTAGAGAAAGTGTTAAAGTGGATGGAGAGACAGGAAGAATGGCCAGACAGAGATCGGGTAGCAGCAGAAAGTCCATGTGTTAGAAACCTGTGGCTTATGAAGCAGCAGTTGGTTGTCAAGAGTGAGGTATTGTACAAAGTGTGGCACCCAGCTGGAACAGGAGAAACCAAACTGCGCTTAGTTGTGCCAAGAACCCTATACAGCACTATTCTGCAAGCTATGCATGATTCTGTGACAGCAGGACACTTAGGCATTTGTAAAACACTAAGTGCAGTAAGACACAGCTTCTATTGGTATAGGATGAAGGAAACTGTGCGTGACTGGGTGAATAGCTGTAAAAAGTGTGGCGCAAGGAAGCGGCCGGCCAAAGAGGCAAGAGGGCAACTGAAAGACTACAGAGTGGGAGCTCCCCTAGATAGGGTTGGCATTGATATTCTAGGACCTTTCCCACAGACTGAAAGACTAAACAAATATGTTCTTGTGGTGGGAGACTACTTCACAAGATTCATCGCAACATATGCTATACCTGATCAGACAGCCAGCACCATTGCAAATACCTTAGCCTACATGTTTTTCTCTGTGTTTGGCTGCCCTTTAGACCTTCACTCAGACCAGGGGTGTTCTATGGAGAGTCAACTATTCCAAGAGATGTGTAAAATGTATGGAATTCACAAGACACGCACAAGTCCATACCATCCCAGATCAAATGGCATGATTGAAAGATACAATCACACCCTAGCACAAATGATCTCTGCTTATGTCGACAAAGAGCAGAAACAGTGGGACATGCATTTACCCTTACTTACTGCTGCCTATAGGAACTGTGTTCATAATGCTACAGGTTACACTCCAAACTATCTTATGTTTGGCAGGGAAGTCCACATGCCTGTTGAGATTGTCTTAGGGTGTGTGCCAGGCAGCACTGAGCAAGACACACTGCTCACAGAAAGTGAATACATAGCTGATTTGAAGGAGAAATTGAACACTGTATATACACATGTCAGAGAACACTTGAAAAGGACAGGAGAATACCAGAAGAAAGACTATGATAGTAGAATGGCTGAAAACTCCTATTCTGTGGGGGATCTCGTGTATTATAGAGACACAACCAAAGTCATTGGCCAAAGTCCCAAGCTGAACCCTGACTTGTGGCATGGACCCTGTGTTGTGATCCAGAAATATAGCTCTCTGCTATTTAAAATTCAGTCACACCCAAAAGCTAAACCTAAAGTACTGCATCATGATCGTCTGAAGCCCTATGTCAGTAATGATGTGCCAGGATGGGTACCCGGTTTTAGACAAAAGCTAGCTAAATAAGCACAGGCCAAGGATGCACCACACCTGACACAGGCCATACTTACACATGGTGAAAGTCTGGAGACCCCTGCTAGCAAACTGGAGACCCCCAACAGTGTTTCACATCGGGACCCGGATGATGAAGTTGGCATTCCCTCCCAAAGTGCTGTTGACCCCACGCAAGTTGGACCTCTCATCACACAACAGGAAAAGAAACAGCAGAACAGGAAGTCACACAAACAGACAGTAGTGAAAGATGTAAAAACCAAACAGAGGGTTAGCTCAACTCCCTACAGGCGTTTTAGTGATAGGAAAAGGAAACAGACAAAGTTCTTTTCTCCAAACTAATGTGAATTATGTGAAGATTTGTTTTGAGTGTTGCACATAGAGCCAAAGTGGCTAGCAGTGATATGAACACTTATGTGGTACCAGAGAAGGTACAAACTGTCACTTACAAGGAAAAAGTTTATTGTAAGATTGAGTGTTGACCGGGCTCTGCTTGCTATATGCATATGCGAAAGATGTTGACTTGCATCAATGAACAAGTGACTGGTATCCCAGGCAACCTGTGGCTTGTAGGTCCAGACACTCAGTAGCACAGGGGCTGAGCCTTACACATATCAAAGGGGGCATCCCTGCTAGTGTAGACCACTGAAGTGATAGACCCCTGGTGAGTGGGAGTTCACAACACCCTTGGTTCCAAGAACCATGTAAGGGCTATCTGGACTACCCTCCTGTTGTGTCCATTGTTTTAACACTACTGATAAGCCTGTATGTGCTTATGTCTGGGGAGACAACCTGTTGCATCCTCTAACCTTTCTCAGTCCAGGAGAGTTCAGGGGAGCTTCACAATGTGTAAAGATGCTGGGTGCCAGTGATGCTGGTTTTGAACTCATCTGTGTCTGTGACCTGTGAAATTAAGTACCGGAAGGCTTTGAGTGAGAGTACTGACTGTTACATGTATTGGTTGGACTTGATTTAAATGCAAGTATTTGGGACATTGACAGTGTGTTTTGAACATTGCATAGTTATGGCCAGCCACTGGCTATCTTATGGAACACTCGAGTTTTGAACTACTTGAAGGCAAGTTCAGATTTGTAAAATACTTGTATATTGATAGATTGACCTTTTCATTGTTACATTTAGCTATGATAAGTCATGTGCACCTTACTATGCTTGTATATAAGTTATTATTTTGTTGTTTATTGTTAGAGTAGGACATGTCCAGGAGTACATGCAGCTAAGGAGGGGGGGAGAGTGTCAGGAATGTTTGATTATCTTATATGTATAAACCTTGTAATTCAGTTAGGTGAGGGTTAGTGGTACAGGCAAGCAGCAGGTCTTGCACAGTAGCTTAGAACAAGTGGGTATAATTAGATAGTCATTATGTACAGTGACAGTAGGAGGGATAACTTCTGAGGGACCCAGTACAGGGCCCATTACTTGGCACCAGGCCAAGAATGTCCAAGCCCTGAGGCTAGTATTACAGTAGCAGTAGATAAGAGTAAGCTTAAGCCGTAAGTCAACTTAAAGTGCCCAGTAAGTCCAAGTCACCCCCCAATTCGCCTAACAGTTAAGCCTAAGTCACCCCCCCAGTTGCTTACAGTTAAGCCTAAGTCACCCCCCAGTTGCTTACAGTAAGACTAAGTCACCCCCCAGGTCACTTAAGCTAAGTCAGATATTATCTTGACCAGACTTAAGGCTCTGACCCGATATAAGGCAAGCCCAAGCAGGGGCAGAGTCAGTTGTGAGGTAAGCCACAGAGAGAGAGGAGTGCAGTCAGCAAGAGATCATAAAATAGCCATTTTGGACAGAAGTATTTTCTGGTGCACATGACAGAAGTTGAAGATCTACACTGAATAAACCCAGTTGCATTGAAGCTTATTCTCCAGTTTTCAATACCCAACAATTTAAAATACATTTGATCAAATATCAACCATACTAAGACCTTTCCATAGGAAGGTTACTGATTGTGCACCAAGGTATTTGGAATAACAAACACATTTGTGAACAAAATCACATTTTATTCTAGTTATCTCATCAGATCTCTGACCAGTATGTACAATTTTCCAATATTTACACTTTTTTTTCTGCAGGTGCAAGTGTACACATTGTGTACCAATGAAGACAAAAGAGGAGAGGAAGTGCTGCTGGAACTATCTGCCAGTAAAAGCCCATATAGACTACGCCAGGCCTGTACTACTGAACACCCAGGATTCAATGGCAACTGCCAAAACGTCCAAGTCCTACAAAGGTCATTTTGGGAATTCCTGGACGAGTATGGTGAAGTTGGGGATGATGAGCCAATCCACAAGTAAGTATATAACAAGGCAGTGTCTACAAAACCGCTTGCACAATTTAGAAAATCAAGCAAGCAAGAGCCATGTAGCACACTATATTTTCATTTCACTGTCACAAACCATCTGTTTTTCAGAGTCTGCTCACTGTAGTGCAACTTTGTATTATTGTGGGTACTGTACTTCTGCATTGTCTATACAGTTCAAATACTCAGTTTTTGTGTCTTTCATATTTCAGGCTCTATCGCTATGTGGCTTACAGATCCTTCACCAGGTGGATCTGGGGCAAGCTTGGAAAGCGGAGCAGGATTCCAATCCCAGCCTGTGCAGTGTCTGTCATTCGTGGTAGCTTACCAGAAGAAAGGCAGACTTACAATGGATTCTACCTCAGAAAGCCATTGTAAGAGAAGTCAGTGGTGAAACCGGGCCCAGTGTTCTCGGGATAACTTTGCTTTGTCAGGCATCTCGTATTGGCTTGCAATAGGTGGGATTACGGGCTCGGACTGTTGAAGTTGAAGAACGAGTTGCCTTGCAAGTTGGTAACTCGGGTACTGTGTCCTCAATCGCAGTACTTCTTCCGTGAGCTCTTGAACATATGCTGTAACAAAACGATAATAAATTGATAACACTGCCTGTGATGCACAAGTATCAGACAATGGACCCTCAACTGACCATAATATTACCAGTGAAAAGCACAAGGACCTTTGCCTCCAAAATACTGATCAACATGTGCACTTTTTCCAGTAATTGATATTTGGAATAAATATTACTATATTTGGTTCACAGCGCTTCATCCCCTAGATATATTGACACGTACCATATGTACATTTTCCTTTCATCGGCTTTATTGTTGGCGCTCCCTTCTTTGCCTTGGGGAAAGACACACTGTACTGAAGCTCTCCATCCTTGGTCCTTGCCTGTAGACGTCTTCTGTTCTCGTTGAAGTGAAGGCAAGCCAATAGCAACCTGTAATTACAAGAGAAATATTCAGCTGGTGAATGGAATAAATGTATTTTCATCTGATTGTATTAATTAAAATTAATATTGACATCTATTGTAAATACGTATTGTTGCGATATTGTCTCGAATAAAATGTGTTCAAGTGAGTGTAATAAAGGTTTTCTCAAGATACCTGGTTTTGTTTCTGCCACCTTTTTTTTTTTTTTTTTTTTTTTTGCATTCTGCAGGCGTAATTTGTGTAAAAAACATAACTATTTTATAATAAAAGCAGAGTACCATGGGACGGCAAAATGATGTACATGATATGAAAACATAATAATAATAATAATAATAATAATAATAATAATAATAATAATAATAATAATAATAATAATAATAATAATAATAATAATAATAATAAAGGTGATTGTGCACCAAGAAGCATTTCATTTCACATTTTTCCCCTTTTTTTCGGCACTTACTTGCCTACTGTTGTTACTGAGTGAAAAATGTTATTCCATTATGTAACTATCTGAAATCACAATATCTACGTTTATCAAGTAACTAACTTGAAAGTAAAAACAGTTTTTTCTGCAGTTCCTACTAGAATAACCTTTTGATTATCCACAAATGAGTAGTCATACAAACATTATTTATTTCTGCACACTGAAACATGCTTATCTGGACTGGCATAATGTCAATTATAATAACCTTTGGTGTGTCCACATGGATAGGAGCAGATAGATGTGGACCTGTTGCATTGGAACTATGTACAACTTGCTCTGTCCCTTGCAATTGAGTACCAGTTTGCTCTCTATGATAGGCCTACCTCATTGAATTCAAATACAGCTTGCTGTGTTCCTTCAGTTACCTGTTCTTGCTATGGCCTGGTCGTGTTTTACAATTAGCTAAACATAAAAATAAAAAAGTCAGCACTGTATGAATACATGATGAAACTGTCAGTTCAATATTATACCATGCCTCCTTTGTTTTCTCAAGGGATATATATGTCATCTGCTTTCACATACTGGTATATCCCTGCTTTAAATTTCTATGGCTTAATTTCAACACAGGACTGATTTGCTTTGGTGAATACATTTTAAAATGCATTTATATTCATGAAAACAAAGAAGGCATGGTATAAAAAGGATACATCCCTTGTTTTCGTGATTTATCTGGAATCCTGCATTTTTAAATCCCTACGCTTTGCTCCGGGATTTAAAAAAGCAGGATTCCAGATAAATCCCTTGAACTTGGGATGTATCCTCTTCATAACCACAACTCACAAGCACAAAACCCAACACACAAAATGTAACTATGGCCAAATAAACATACTATATATATCACTTTTGGTACCAGCCGGGTCGGCTGGTTGTGGAGCAAGATTTTGATCATTGGGAAGGCCCTCTTGCAGCCTTCTTGGAGGCACGATAGCTCTGCGAGGTCTTGCTCTCAAGGGTGTGACCCTGGAAGGTCTCCGTCCACGTGGCATGATGTTACCTGAAATTACAGAGAGGTGACACCCATGTACACGTGTCTTATAGGGACTGAGCTCAGCTCAACCTGTATAAATTATTTGAGGCACTTGAGGTATTTGAGAATAAATAAAATGTGAATAAATTTATTATGAAGCACAAGTTTGCAATGTACGACCACTGTACGATTGCCACCGGGACCCGCTTCCATTTAAGTTTAAAAATTAGTAGCTTGACTGGAAGGAATAGGCAAACAATACAAACCACACCACAAGTGCATAAGTTACCTCCCAAGTAATGATGTCAAATTATGTATTTTTATCATAAACCCAAGTGATATGTTGCAAACTACAGCATTCAATTCAAAACAAGCAGAGTCACTAGCCGCCAAATCTAAATTACCTAGGCATGGTAAATCCAGGCCTATGCATACAAAGTGCAGCTCTCTATAAAAAAGCACCAAGCATGGTGCTTGAAAACGCCAAAAATGTGGGTAGCTAAGGCAAGCATACCACAGCCATTGAATTTCCGGGCGACAGACAAAGGCCCAAGCTAGAACAGCAAGAGGGGACAGCCTAATAATAAAAATTGTTGATTACCGAGAAAGTGACAGTGAACTTAACACTGCTTAAAGATTGAAAGGAGGTAAGTCAACTTTCACATGCGAGTGTTTGGAATTTCGATCCCTCCTGCATATTCTGACGCTTTGAACACACTGCGCCACAACAAATCACGATAAGAAGATCACATACAGATGTATATGAAATAAAACCCCCACTGGCGTGTAAAAACGCAAGGGAAAACAGGGCGAACAAAACAGCTTCCTCTTCTTTCCATGTGTTTAAACTGTGGCCCTTCGAGGCACAAAGCTGTATTGTTTGCCCTGGACAGTGCGTATGCACGAAATCCACTTGCAATAAAAAGTGAGCTGAAAGGAACAAGTCGCAGGCATGTTTACAACGTGACAAACCGGAAGCGGAAGTGTTCCGGTGGCCATAATGGTGACCCAAAATATGCTAATCGCAAATCAAAGAATGGCGGCACATAAACATCCTACCTGTACACACTAGTGATGAGGTACGGCCCTGATAATCCCTCCGCGGACGACCCTCCAGTACCTGGGGATGCCGACTTCACGGCTGGGATGGACACCGTCGGTGGAGAAGATACTGGCTGGGCCCTTCTCCAACTTCCCGAGGTGGCAGGTGACGGCTTTGCTTCGGAGATTCGGCATGGACAGTCTCGCGTCGAGGAAGCAGTTCAACTCGTACCTCCTCTCCTCGTATTCGTCGGGTGATATGTGTCGAGGGTTCGGGCGTGGAAAAACATGGAGAACCACAACCTTGGTCACGTATGAGAGTCCCAGAAGAGTGTTTATCAGCAGGATCAAGTGTTCACGCACAACTCTAGCTTCTAGGTTGCAGAGGTCGTTTCCGCCGACTTGGATAACTACAATCTGTGGACGGAAGCGACGTACTACCGAGTTTGATGGAAGTACATCTTGTTGAAGGGTTACGAGAGCTGAAGCACCACCCCGGCCATGCATGCGGACTCTACACTGGCTCAGGTCCAAGTTCACACGAGGGGAACCGCGCCGAAAGGCCGCATCGAGTCTGGAGATGAAACTGTGACCAAGTACTAACACACGAGGTTTACATGTAGCCATCACTGGACTTTCCCAAGCACCGGAGAACCGTCTTTGGAGTCGGAAAATTACAGTACTTGCCTTGCAATGATGTTCGAGAAGGACAACGTATGCCGTAGAGGTAATCTCTTGTAGAAAAAACCGTTAAATTCGAAATTCTGATTGACTTGCTGAAGAAGATACGTCTTGACTGAATGCGAACTGTAGAGAGAATGAAGAGTCCAATTCAAATTTGGAGCTCTCACGCAGCCTCTGACGCAATTAGCCAATCCTGGCTATTTAGGCTGCGTGCACATGTCTACACGTGACCTAGCCTCGTATGCACAGGCCCTACACTTGACATAGCCTCACAACTGTACAACTCCCTGAATCAACAGAGACCCCTGGGGGAACTCTTGGGAACTTATTTTCCCAGGACATAAACTGGGCTATTTGTATAGCCATCTCTCTCTCTCTCTATATATATATGTTTACATTTTTGGTGTTGTGCATAATCGATGTAGGCCACACGTTGGTCTTACTATTGCCACTGAACATCGTCTCGTGTTTATTTATGCTGTTGTGGGAAACTCAGCACGCTAAACAGGCGAAATGCACGGATCTGACCAGGGAGGTGGAATGAGTCGTGCACGTTCAGATTGAGACCATCGACACAACAGACGACAATAATTAACCCGGTAATTCACTGTACATAATTTTATACAACTACCATAACTTATTGCAATACAGCCAGTTTACAAACGTTTGATGATGAATACACATGAGACGTTGTGAACTACAGGCGCCAATTGGCCATCACCGATAAGCGACCCCCCGCCCCCCCGGGACTCAATGAGAACACAAAAATGGACAAGCGCTACTGTGTGTCGCCTGTACTTACCGCGAGGTTGTGGCGTTTGGTCAGTGCGTTTGATCGCCTTCGCTTCGTCGGCGGACATTCTGAATCTGTGATATCTCCCTGTCTTTTCGGACTGTTCTAAATATGAAGAATTGGAATTACATCAATCTTCAGCCGCCCTTGCATTCCAAGTTTGCGGGCTATCTCTGGGTTCTTGTCGAACGCGTCTTGAGCAAAATGGTCACGGCACAACACTGGTTGCGTGTGATGGTCTGGATTAAATCCGGCTCTTTTGATCGCTGCCGTCCATGCTTTCCTTAACGTTTTGTTTCTTGGTAACTTGTAGAAACTTCCACCGAAGTTTGTACCGTTGGTACAACCAACGGCAGCGCAATACACCATAACTGCCCGGGAACCTTTGTAACAACTGGCAATCAATACAGTAATGGCCACTGGGTACTGGACCCCGATGACAAGAATGACGTCACAATTGTGCTGCGCTCCAGCAGGCCGTGTCCAAAATGTTCAGGAACAATGGCCATCTTTGAGGCTGCCAAAAAAGCGCTTATTGACAGATTTGGTTCATATTTTTTTACTTCAACTGGTAACTGTTGACTACTAAAGGGGCCTCGCATCGAAACAACACAAATTTAATAGCAAATTTGAGCTTGTCATTTGACCTTTAGGACATAAATGGTGGAAGAAATTGAGATCTGCTTTGAAAAACACAGTACACCACTACATCAAAGAAATCTAACGCTCCAACTTCTCCTAGGACAAAACAATGATCTCCGGCAAACAATTAGACGTGAAATCCAACACTCCGTGATGTCATTCCTACATGCTGCACAACGTGATCAGTGATTTGCATCACAACAAGTAGGAATCTGGTCACCACAAGATCTCTTTTACAGTCTCGTATTTGTGGGATGGTGGGTTGCAGTTGCTGCTCTCTCCCACTCCAGACTGGACCAAGAATAACACTTCTACCTAGCAAAAGCTGTAAGTTACACCATGCGAACTGGATGCACTATTGCACATCACGCTGTTTACACAAGCAGCCATGCCAATCAAACTTTTGTGCCATATAATTCATACTGCAGCACAAAGTAAGACATGGGTTTTTTTCTCCAATACAAATAGTCTTTGTATATAGCAATGCACTTTATTTTAGATAAATATTTTAGTAGGTAAATTTTCTATGTATAGAGCAATACACTTTATTTTTGATGAATATTTTATTTTGTAAATATTCTATGTCTACCTCTATTTTCCTAGTAACTATGTACTGGGACTGAAGCAACCTTGTGATACCAGAGTATGAACTATTTATTGTGACTATATTATGCAAACTGGTAAGACAGGGCATGCAGAATTTTTTACAAGTATGGTAGTGTTGAAATTTAAAGTACCTCAGCAAGTATACCTTCTTACTGCACCAAGAAATACATGTTTAAAATCTAAATCAGCACTTGAAAATAACGATATACTTTTCTTTTGTTATATATTTTAAACTGCAAATATTTCATGCATACCTTCAGTTTCCTAGTAACTTTGTACTAGGATACAAGTGTCCATATGCCACCGGCCCATTATTTTTCAATGTGTTCATGTTTACAGATACTGTTAAGTCAGTGCTTGAAGAACTTTTTACCATGGCTACAAGGACCATAAATGTTGACTTTTCGCAAGTCAGCAAGTACTATTGTACCGAACCTAGACACCAGCAAGTACCGCCCCCTAGAGACAACTACCCAATGATTAACTTACTCAATATTTTCTTTTCTTTCTTTTTTTTTTTTTTTTTTTGTTACTTCGAGTTCACTTCGAGAAGTAGACCCACGATATACTTTTGAATTACAACAACAACGTTCCATTTTATATCGTCTCCCCAATGCTCAGGGTCGTAGCATGCGCTCGAGAATTATATTGGAGTCTTGTTGTCTAGAACCACTTCCTAGTTGTTAGTACCTATTTTGTAGTTCAAACTCTATACTCTCCATAACCTAACTTGTCACTGTCCAACCTAGCGTATATAAATAATATGTAACCGGCCAACCAGTGGGAGCTCCCGAAGGCAGTGTTGCCAGTAACAATGACACTGACAGCCTGACACAAATCGGTAGCCAAACCCTGACATGTATGGCTTACAGAGTCACCTGGGCATTATCCCGCCTTTTTAGTAAGAATGCTACTCGCCCACCAGGTCACCGGTGTGGCTCGTGCATATATATCATGCCGTCCGCATGGCATCCCATCATGCGGACATTACACGTGGGGATTCAGGTTGCGTGCGGTTTGCAAAAATGCTCAAAGGAAGGTGCGTGCGGTTTGCAAAAATCCTCACAGGAAGGTGCAGCGCACACGGCATTGTGGGTATGATATGCGGGCAACATGAATGTGTATTACGCGAGAGGCCATTGTTTACTATAAGTGAAATTACGCTCCGCTATGAAGTGGATGAAGATTACTTCAAAAAACCCCAAAAGTTTGCTGCAGTTAACTCCTTCCCCCTCACATTTCCTTAGTTTCGGTCCATTCTATTCCTCAAAGTGATTAATCATGAACAATTAAAATATGATATGAACACCAAAGCAGTCACTTTCTGTTCCTGCATTGTACGAACAGGGATGAATAGTTTAAAAGCATCACAAAATTTGCTTTAAACTTTTGCGACAAATCGCAAATATTTTTGCGACGGCTGTCTAAAAGTCAATTCCAATGTATCAAAAGGAGGATCCCATCGCAAAATATTTGCGAGGAGTTCTCAAATAATTCCATGGCAAATTAGTTACAAGTGACGTCACTTTACGGGAATTCCCTGGTATTTTATGACTTCAGCCTTTTATTGCTCGAGAGAACTTCGTTTCTGGCTGTGACCCACCATAAGAATTCAGCACAACAGCTAAGTCGAGGCGATAAGAGGGGTAATCCCAGGCACCTGGCACCTTTTAGGTGCAACTAGACACTTAACTTTATATTTATCTATCTATCTGTCTGTCTGTCCGTCCGTCGGTCTATCTATCAATCCATCCATCCATGTTCATTTAGCTATCTATCTATTCATTCATCCAGCTATCTATATGAGCTAGAATGTCTCTATTAAAATCAGCCAAGAGACTGACAAAATGTAGTCTTTATGGAAGAATGGTCTCAACAGGAAAACCGGAATATGCACAAAATACAAAATTGGACACTAAAAAGTGGTCTTTATAAGGAGAGATGTCTCATTACAGATAGGTCTTAATAGGGACATTTCCCTATCGCTCCATCCATCAAGCTATCTATCTAAGGTAGAATCTCTCTATTAAGACCAACCAACGAAATGACAAGATGTGGTTTATTAGACGAACGGTCTTGATAGAGACACCAGAACATACGGAAAATTAAAAATAATGGACTACACAAATGGTCTTAATGAGGAGAGTGGTCTCATTACAGAGTGGGCTTACTGGAGACATTCCACTCTACCCATCTATTCTATGATAGCTTACTACCAGGAGATATTACTCTTAATAATCAATTTGAATTACCCCCTTTTAAGGCTATTTCCAAACAGTATAGAGTGGAAGCTCATTAATCTGTATGTCTCATTAATGTGAACACTTCTCCTGGAACGGAATTGTTAATTTCAAGTAATAGTGATTCAGTAATCCAGATGCTTCATTAATCTGAACATTTCACTGGGATACAAAGGCTTTCGGATCAACGAGGTTCCACTGTATAGGGTATTACAAAGGAGGCCACATGTGTAGCCTCTTTGGTATTATACCCTACTATTTAGCTATGGGTACCCCTTCCCCACCTGCACACACACGCACAAAACGCAAACGTCCTTCTTTGCCAGTACATACCCTCAGATAAACTAACATAAATTAGGTTATTCATAAGTATGTGTTTCAAAGTACACTTAAGATTTTTTTCTTTAAGGCCAAAGTATCCAAGGTGTGCGATTTAACACCATTTTCTCACAGTTGGCCTCTCCTGGCCCAGTAACATTGCAGGCACTGCACTAAACGAAAGGAAGTGGGGAGCCTTGAATATCTTGTCTTATGGATTACTTGTAGGTTTAGAGTACAAAACCTGTGGTCTGTGTTCTTGTGACTATTTACCAGTTTAAAACATATTGCCTATGGAATGTTTAAAGTAGGCCTAATGGGAAAATGGTAATGTACATTTATTTAAATAATTAATAAATTAATTATTGTTACAAAAATAAGGTTTCCCTAAAGTGGAACAAATTTAACAGATTTTGCAAGATTGGAAATATTTTTCATAATCTACTACTAGTAATTTTTTTTTGGGGGGGGGGTATTAAAAGGGAGTTTAGTAGACGGTATAAAAACGAGGCTGCCGTTTTATATAACACTTGGTTTGCCGTTATATAACTCTCATATATCACAGCGACTCTTCTTTTCTTGTACTTACCCCCACTGAATTACCACCTCATTTAAGCCATGGATTTGTATTTCACCATCATTGATAAAATACATGTTTATGATTGTTTGGTTCATTTGATAAAGTAATTACAGCAAATGTCCACAAAATATCTTGCACGGTAATGCAATTTTGCCATTTTGGTTCTGCATCCCTATGGCAGTTGCATATGGCTAGCACCGTAAAAAGCGAGCGCTTATTCAATCCTTATGGTCTTGTGCATCTTTAATGTATTGTGCGCCACCTGACCGCCAGTCAAAATGTGGCGTTCGGAACTTCGAAGTTCAGTCCACGGCACCTGTAATCTGCACACTGAAACAATGTCATTCAAACCTGGAATCTGAACTATGTAGACCTTAAAACACACCAAACCAACTGTATATGCATGTGTGACTCAGTTTACTGACTGAGAATAAAATACCGACAAGGTGAGATCGTTATATCTTTACACAAATGGCATTCCCCACGGCGAAAATGTCGGGCCCGAGAAGTCGACCACACAGTACATATACGCATGTAACCATAACGTAAGAACTCGCTTACAGTCGCTAATATGTAACTGGCTAGCGCTTTAAATGCGAGCTCACCACCAATGTTTATGGTCTTGTGCATCTTAATTCTATTGGGCGCCACCTGACGGCCAGTCAAAATGCGGCAACCGCTCCGCGTTCAGAACTTCGAAGTTCACTCCACGGCACCCGTAATCTGCACACTGATACAATGTTAATCAAACCTGGAATTTGAACTGTGTAGAACTTAAGACATACCAAACCAACTGTGCGTGCATGTGTGACTCAGTTTCTTGACTGAGAATTAATTACCGACAAGATGAGATCGTTATTTCGTTCTACAAAACGGCGCTCTCCATGGCGGAAATCTCGGGCCCGAGAAGTAGACCGTGATTTGTGATCAACACTATGCACTCTCCATGGTAGGAACACATTTCATATACGTACGTTACCATGAGAACTCGCTTGCCCTCGCTAATATGTAAACGGCTAGCGCCCTAAAAGGGAGTGCATGTACCTTCAATCCTTATAGTCTTGTGCCTCTTCATTTTATTGTGCGCCACGTGACGGCCAGTCGAAATGCGGCAACAGCTTCGCGTTCGGAACATCGAAGTTCAGTCCACGGCACCCGTAATCTGTACACTGATATTTCATTCAAACCTGGAATTTAAACTACCGACTTTAAAACTTAAAACATACAAAACCAACTGTATGCGCATGTGTGACTCAGTTTCATGACTGAGAATAAATTACGGAGAAGATGCAAATCATTATTTCGTTATACAAAATGGCGCTCCCCAAGCCAAAAATCCCGGGCCCTAGAAGTCGACCGTGATTGTAATCAACACTTTGCACTCTCTCCCTCGTAGGAACACAGTTCATATATGTACGTAACCATGAGAACCCGCTTGCAGTCGCAGAATGAATGTTGAACCACAAATACTGATTCCATACCTTTGATTCTTTTTTTCTGGATACCTTTCAAATCACGATTTACTCCAACTCTTTGCAACTTCAGTCCAGAAAACAATTTTCATTTCTTGAAATACTGAACGTTTTGTATTAAAATTGTACTTCAACATTTTTAATGTTTTTCATGATGCTGTCTCAACAATACACAGTCTTTTTACCCATGAAGCTTTTAAAGAGTTAAAATATGATGGTAAATAGGAAAACTATGATCCTCCATTTTCAGTAGTAGGCTGCATGTAATTTGGTCTGGTTTTCCATTCCAAAGGAACTTAAACAAAGTAGCAATTAATTCTTTTGTTAGTTTTTAGCCTGGGCCTGGAAGTATTTATGCTAAATATATGAACTGAGGTAATGCAATACTATTTATTATATGTATTTTTTCTATGATCCTATGATGGTTAGATCTCTACTTTGCCTAATGTGTAGGATCTGCTTACACTTTTTGACTTTGGAGTAAAAATTGCGTTTGTTGAAGCTATTTATAGCTTATAGATATTTCCTGAGATGTAGTTAACACCACAAATGCTTCACGTAAGGATGGTTCATCATAGTGGAGGAGTAGTGATATGTCGTCTGCATAATGGCTTAACTTGGTTGGAAAGTTTGGCTAATGCGTGTGTGTCAACACACCCCTTTCTGTTTCTCCTAAAGTTCTTTCTTTTTTTCTTTCTTTCTTCTTCTTTACCAGTGAAATTTTCCGACACTTTTCTCTGACACTTTTAAACATATAATCTCCAAACTTGACATGATAGTACCTGCATACAAGGAGCTTTGCCTTTCTATGCAGAAGAGTGAAGATGTATAAAATTTTGCAAATAAGGGGCTTTTGAAATTTTAAATCAATTGTAGCAATTTAAATTTTGCTAAACAGCACCACTGGAAATCTGAAATCTTGAATAATTCAAAGCTATAATAGATCGAGATGCCATTCCAACTTCTACTGCTATGTTATGGACTATTACACATCTGATGAATTGGTAATGAAAGATGCACAAATTTAAATATTGCAAATTAAGGGCTTTTGAAATTTCAAATTTTGAATATCTTCAAAAGTATGCACACCAGGCAGATTTTTTTTAGCTCTGATAGGCAGTGACACATGGTGTGAGAAATTAAAAATGCAATAGAGTCTGGAGGTTAACTGTGTCATCAAAATATAATAGTTACATACACTGCAGTCCTGAAGTACCCATTACACTGTCCCAACATTGTCGTACTGATCATACACTGTAGTACTGGAGTATCCAATGTACACAGTCGTAACATTGTCGTACACATCATACACTGAGCATTGAAGTGCCCATTGTATACTCTCGTACAGATCATAGACTCTTGTACTTGAAGTACCCATTGTACATTGTCGTATCTGGACTTGGATATTCAGGTCACTAATGACGGGGTTTTTTTTTATTAAAGTCTATCACAAAATGAATGAGTTCACCTTTGAAGTAGTTAACTATCCTTTCTCGGGCAGTAATATTTCGGAAACTATTGGATATAAGACATTTTTGTCACAAATTTTGAGTTTTGGTCGTATTTGTTTCAGGACTTTGCATCTAGAACCAAATTTATTTATAATAAACTTGAGTCACAAGGATTCAAAGATGTACTTTTGATGAAATATTTCTACAAATTTTGCTGTAAATATCCAGATATGGTTGGAGTGTTTGGCTTCAATAATTTTAGAGATTTTAGAGTTGCCTGTTTTGCTACTTAATTGTATATTTTGGCATCATTCTGTTTAATATTCACCTTTGGGAAATTTTAGGCTAGCTTTTATTCTGATAGAGGAAACCCCCAGCGGCTATAAGTTGCAAGCAGCTACCCACGACAGTTACAAGTTTGCCTAATTGTACTTGATATCTGGTTAATGAATATTAAATTTTGATTGCATTCTCTTGACTGAAATATTAATGACTTTCATTCATGACTGACTTGCCCTACAAATTTTGCTGTTAAAATCCAAGGATTATCAAAACGTTTGGCTACAATAATTTTACAGTTTTTGCTTTGCTTGGCTTTTACTTCTTAAGTTTTATTTTATCTTTCGGCATCATTCTGTTTTAATATTTACTTTCGGGCATTTTAGGCTTGCATGTTTTCTGTCAGCTTAACGGGGGGGGGGGGGGGGTATCGGTAGCAAGCAGCGACCGACGACAGTTGCAAGTTTGCCTAATTGTACTTAAAATTGCGTTCAGAAAAATTATGTCTTGATAACATGTTTTCGACAATTAAGCTAACAACTTTCATTCTTTCCTGACATGCCTAAATGCACATTTATGCAAAAATTTTTCCTTTTTTTTTTAAATGATCAAAATTGACAGTTTTTTCTCAAATGTCATAAACTTGACACAGTATGTTAAAACATTGACTCAGTGGTGGCAGTGAATTAGAACTTGGTTCCTGGAGACTTTCAAAGTGAGGAGTAGGTGTCATCATGGGCTTTGTTTTACATTTCTGCTGCAGGATGTTCATTGTTCCAGCACTTGTTAGGAGTTCCCTTGGTTTGTACAGGTGGTCTACTACAACTGTTTACTTTACAATCACTGAGACTGAATATTAGGCCCCAGAGTTTGTTTCTACTTCGGTTATAACTGGCAGGTAGTTTAACTAGGATAAACTTTCGAGCTACAAAGGGTACATACTAGTTCAGGGGTAAGTCAAATTGTTATCTGAACCTGTACTATACAAATTTAGTAATTATGTTTTGTTTGACAGGTTTTTTTTATAATGACGCTCTGCATTTATAAGCATATATTGTGTGGGTTGGCTTTGCTGAATATTTAGCTTGGACAAAGAGCTACAACTCAGAGAGACATGTAAGGGTACAGACTCAGAAGCATGTTCTGAGATTTTACACGCTGCAGACCTATTTCTATATGTACATATAGGCTAATGCAGCCGATTTCAAAATTCTACAGAGGAATGTGGACAATATGTAAAATAGTACTTTCATAACGAATATAAGCAAGCTCTTGTGGTTACGTACGTATATGAACTCTGTTCCTATAATGATTCATGGATAGTGCCTACTGTTGATTAGAAATCATGGTCAACTCTCCCACCTCAGATGTTTGCCGCATTTTGTATAACGAAATAACGATTTTACTTTGTCAATAATACACAGTAATTTATTCTAGTCATGGAACTGAAATACATAAACACGTACAGCTTGATTTTGCATGTTTTAGGTTCTACACAGTTCAAATACCAGGTTTGAATGACATTATATCAGTGTGCAGATTTCAGATGCTGTGAACTGAACTTTGAAGTTCAGAGCACAAAGAGATTGCTGCATTATGACTGGCCAACAGGTGGGGCACAACAGTATAAAGATGCACAAGACTATAAGGATTGAAGGTGCGCTCACGTTAACAGCACTACCCGTTTACATACTAGTGACCGCAAGGGAGTTCTTATGGCTACGGACATATATAAACTGTGTTCCTACCATGGAGAGTGCATGAGTGTTGATTACAAATCACGGTCAACTTCTCAGGCCCAGGATTTCGCCGTGGGCAGCGCCATTTTGTATTCATAACGATCTATCCTTGTCGATAATACACAGTGATTAGTTCTAGCCATGAAACTTAATCGCATAGACACGTAAAGTTGGTTTTGCATGTTTTAGGTTCTAGCGAGTTCGAATTCCAGGTCTGAATGGCATTGTATCAGAGTGCAGAATGCGGGTGCTGTTAGCCCCAAGGGATCTCTTTACGCTCTTTTGGCTTAGGGTTAGGTCCCAACTCGACTCTGCTTCTGCCAGGTAGTTGTCCCTTCTATCTGAGCACTTTGCAGTAATAGGGCATACCCAATTAATATCTACTAAACGTTTGTTTCCTTAGGGTCATGGCATGGTGGACGCTATATAATCAGATATGTTACAGAAATATAATAAGCGACATTCCATGCATTTACACATTAACCTTAAAACTCGTCTGCTTTTGCTCTCCATGACGGTTGACTAGAAAGTAAGTAGGTAAGTAAGTAAGTAAGTAAGTGTTTTACTGACATAAAAGGGGTCAGTTCTGACCCCTAAGTCATACAATAAATACAATTATTGGTTGTGCGAGTTTGCACTGAAACACAAAACACAGTGAACCATTGGTACCGCCAGTCACTAGTTATGTGTCTGCACATGCATGAACGGAAAGATGCGAAGGTCACCAGACCCACGTGTGTGAGTAAGCGCAGCACAACAAGCCTGTACAGAGGAGTTGCATTTTTCTGGCGCATGCAGTGTATTCTTGGTGTTCTATCTTTGTAAATACACATATACTGGTTTAAGGCTTTGACATGACTAAAAATGATCACTTAAGGAGGCTTAAATTTGTGTATGAAAAGACATTTATCATAGACTCTTATTGTTGTGATAGGTGAAAAGGAAGTGGAGAAAAGACAAAATGGACGATGGACAAAGAAAAAGGAATCTAGTGTGAATATTCATAAAGTCAATGTGTGTGTGCATCAACTGTGGAGAACAATTTTAGAAGAAAAGAGGTGGATATTCAAAGTATTCTGTAACCTAACAAACTTCCCTCAGGACTTTTGGGAAAGTTTTTCCAGGAAACATGTCACCCAGGACATCCTTCAAGACTAAATTTATATGTATCAAATGTAGAAATGAACATAGATAGAAGACATTTTACCCCCCCCCCCAAAAAAAAAAAGGCAAATCAGATCGTGGATCACCAGGAAAACCCTTTCTGATTTTATATACGTCAAAATGAGATGGAAATGTGAAAACATATTGCTTGATCTAGTTGAAATGTAATGGTATTTTTCTCCTTTAAAATCTTTCCATGAAGTACAGGTAGGAAGAAGGGACACCCGGATCTTGAAGAAACTGTCACAAGGCAGGCAGGGTATGGCTTTGATTATACGATGTATTTTTATATTTTTGAAACGCTCATAACAGTGTAAAATGCCCAATCTTACCTTACAAATATCAAATTTGCTTCGAACGACAAGGTACTGAATAAAGAGCAAAACTATATTGAGAATTGACCAATTTGATTTTGTTATTTGTTGAATTCCACACCATCTTGTTAAGCAGTGCACTCCATCTATTGCCATCACACACTGTCTTCTAGTACTTCAATGTTATCCCACAATGGACACTCGGTGATAATCTCTGGTGATGCTAGTACCAAACTGCATTGCCCATTCTGAATCACTAATGCAAAAAAGTACAGTGAAACCTTTCAAATGCAGACACCACTGGGACTGAGCAAGTGTCCTCAATTAACATCTGTCCACATAAGGCCTTGGTTGAACTTGTGTGGCCTCTAGGTAAAATAACCATATATATATATATATATATATATATATATATATATATATATATATACAAATAGATATGTGCATGATAATTAACCCTTGAATTAATCGTTATAAAACTGACACAAGGTTATAAGATACAGATCCCACCCCCCGAAATTATAAACCGAAACTGAGTAGACGTTCATACATGTACATGACTGAAATGCTGTTCAAATTTTCGTTTCAGGATTATGATATGGCAATTCAGCTTGTTTCTTTCATTGACGTAGTAACTGTGATGACCCTACTCAACTGAAGAATAGCCTCCTTGCTTCACTGATTATAGATAACGTCACTCAACTCAAAACACCCTAAGGTCAATGGCATGTAACTGAAAATTCAGCTGCCTGTGTATGTTTATTATGCACTAGTTCATTAAAAGCATTAACAGTTGGGACACATTTTATTCAAATTATTTCCATTCTTAACTTCAGCAGAATGTCCATCTGATCACACACAAAAAATGACTAAGGTACTTGCGACAGGAATGAAAAAGTTTAACCAGATTTAGTTAAATACATTCTTAAAAAACATATCTATGTTGGAGAAAACATCAGGAACATTTTAGATATAATTGGAGTATGTAAAAAAATAAAGCCTTTGATCGATTGAAATGGTTGCATATGACTAAATGTTTAGAATATTATAATTTTGACCCCTCTTTCAAAACATGGATGAACACTCGTTATATAAATATTTATGCTAAGTAATACCTTTAAACTTTCAAAATGTGTGAGACAAGGTTGACCAATTTCGCCATACATGTTTATTCTATTGTATTTGTGTCTGTTTGTGCAGAGCCACTTCCTAGCGGACATAACCCTATTCTGCAGTCCGAACTCTTTACTCTCCATAAGCTAACCTGTCACTGTCTAACGTATATACATATGGAAGCACTATTGTCCATATTACACACGTTCTTCTGTAGAATTTTGACACAGGCTGTATTAGCCCAAGTAAATTAATGAGACTTGAGCGGGTTATTACTCAGAACATGTTTCGGAGCCTATACCAATACTTGTCTCTCTGAGTAGCGGCTCCTTGTCTAAGCTAAATATTCAGCAAAGACAACCCACACAATATTGAATAGACATGAACGTGTCAAATGATGAATTAGCTAAATAAGTGAAGCTTTGCTTATAATGCAGAACTTCAATAGGAAAAAAGTATACCTATCAAACCAAGCATAATTTCTAAATTTGCCTAGTACAAGTTCAGATAAGAATGATTTGGCTTACCCCTGAACCAGTACGTACCCTTTCTAAATGGACCTTAGTCTAACCACTCGCAAGTGTATAACTGAAGTAGAAACAAACTGGGACACTATATTCAGTACCAGTGATTATTAAATAAACAGTTACAGCCAGACACCTGTGCAAACTTACGGAATTCCTGACAAGTACTGTGACAATGGAAATCCTGTACCAGAAATGTAAAACTAACCCCATGATAACACATACTTCTCACTACGAAAGTCTCAAAAAAAAAAAAAAAAAAAATCAAGCTCTATTTTGTCGTCAACTCTGAGTTCATGTTTCAAAAGAATGAGTCAAATGTGTGATAATTGACTGAATGCTATCAATTTCTGGCCAAGCATTCGGGACAGCCTTTGATCGACTCCCAGCTCTGGAGTAAAAGTTTCAAAAGAATTAGTGTAGTTAGTGACAGTTGAGTAAATATGGCCAACCAATCGGGTCAGCTCATGCAGGACTCCTGGCCCTGGTGTGGGACAACCGACTTGAACAATTGTTGACCCTGAATAAATGTGTACTTACATGCTAACTTAAAATGTTTGAAAGGTGAATATTAAAACAGAATGATGCCAGAAGATGAAATTAAGTAGCAAAACAGGTAAGTCCAAAATCTCTAAAATTATTGAAACCAAAATTTTCGAACAATCTCTGCATATTTGCAGCCACATTTGTAGAAATATTTTTCAAAAGTACATGTTTGAATCCCCTTACCTCGAGTGTGTTGTAAATAAAATTGGTTCTGGATACAAAGTCCTGAAATTTAAATCAAATACAACCAAATGTCAAAATGTGTGGTGAAATTGTATCGTATCCATCAGTTTCCGCAATACTGCTGTCAGAGAAAGGACAATTCACTGCATCAAAGTAAAACTCATCAATTTTGTGATGGACTTTGATGCAAAACATCTCATTTAAGACCCGAATATCCCTGTCCACGAATACATCCCTAAAATAACCTGAGCTGTTTTCTTCCACAAGGGTATCTTTTGAGCAAATTTCTTTAGCAATTTCATTAAGATTTTGCACATGTACACAAGCTAATGTCATCAATATACCTTAAATTGTTTCATAATTATTCAACCATGTAAAAATCTTTCTTATAAATTTATCCATACATTTAATTTCAAGCCATGTTAAATATAAATCAGGGAGTCGAGGGGAGCAGATGCAACCCATAAGAATGCCTTTTAATATTTGAAAAACCAATGGGCCACATTGAACAAAAGTATTGTCCGAAATAAATTTCATAACATCTATGAAAGTCTCCACAGTGTAAGATTAACGTTACTTTTAGAATTTTTATACTGTCACTGATATGCTTTCTTTGGCTATGAATTAATATTAATGTATGGTTTACCAATAAGATTGAATATTTCGGTGATTGATTTTAAAAAAAGAAATTTTGATTGTATCTATAGGTAGATTTGTATAGAGTTTAGAATAATCAAAACATTTAATACTTTTCACTGTTGAATCTTTGATTTTTTATGTAGAATATTCTTGTGCAAATTAAGAATTTGAGCACAAATCACTTTCTGTTTCTGGCATCTGCATAGTTAGAGGGGGCAAGCTGCAGTCACTCTTAATTGATTGATCTGTCAGAAAGGTCTACTCACAATAGCCTATCAGTGATCTAAAACAGGCTTGCTTCTACCAGCATACAACAACTTTGCTGCAATTCATGTCGGTAACTTAAAGGTTCGAAGATGGGCCAGCATTGGCATGCCTTTGTAGGCTTGATGTATAGTTGTGGATATGGGTCCAACAAAGATTGCACAGTGGACAGAAAGTACATTCACATTTAGTGGTATTTACTGCGAAGGTGTGTGCGTGTGTGTGTGGGGGGGGGGGTGGCTAGGCCCCACTTTCCTTTCCCTGTCCCACTCTCTGCAGGACATCAGGGAGATTATAAACTTTACATTACATTCCTTCTACAAATCAACCTTCCATTTACACTGACCACACATGTTTTTTGGATACTACCTCTTCAAAAAATCCAATCGGGACTAATCCCCGGAATAGACGGCAATTTTCAAAATTGTAGATTGCGCACCCAATGGTTTGTATGTGGGGACAGTATTGGCACGATCTTGGGGTATATGAAACCAAAAGTATATATTTTGCAAATATTTCTTACCATCAATTATAACTTGATAATTTTTGTGGCTGCAATTCATTTTGAAATCCAAATCAAATATTTTTCGTGCGACACTCCCGCAATGTGTTATGCCATGTTCAAAAATGGTGCTTACCAATGTGCATGATTTGCTGGCTTAGGGTATCGTGTCAAATTTGCATTTGTAACTAATGATGTTAACTGCTTCTTACACAATAGTGCAGGGCATATTAAATTTAGATAGTAAATCATGTTTTAAAAGTACTTTAACGACCGTTTGGCTTGGTTTCTTGGAGAGCGGACACCTGGAACCCAGCGAAATATTATGATAATGAACCCAGAACAACCAGGACTATGTAGCTATGCTGTTTCCGAGGCCCAGGGTAACCCTCCAGAGAAGATGAAATAAAATGCTGTGTTTGAGTTAACTTCACTACAAAATACCGGTTCACGACGGCCTCTTTCTCGGTAAAATCTTTCAATAAGGGTCAATCAATTTTTATTAAGGAAGGGTAGCTTGAAACGCTTTATCTATGTTCCATAAAATTCATTTATGGTTGCGGCTTTTCAGTAGGGTGCCGTCAGGTTACCAGAACCACACATTTACACACAGAGCACATGATTCCACAAGGCACCAAATACACGGTTGGAGAAACTTATTATTTGAATCGCTAATCTCATACAATATTCCCGTACTTTCAAAAGAAGAAAAATGTATAGTTCTGATGGCTTACAGCAAAGGGGATCTCAAAGCTCTCAAATATGTAACTAAGGTTGTGGACTCAGCCTTTGAACAAGGATCACAGAGCAGTGGTTGATGTGGCAAATATCATTAGCACTAGTTTGCATGACCTGTTACCTTTTTTTTTCTTTTTCCCCCTAGCTCCCTCCATTTTTTTTTCGGTTTTGTTTTGTTTTGTTTTGTTTTCATATATCTTACGTGAATTTTGTTGTATAAGTTCTTATTGTACGTTTACACCAAGTTTGCAGAAACAGATCGATGTATATGTAGCGATTTGGACTTTCTTATATATTTTTGTTAGGCCTTGATTACATGGACATTTGGTGAAACGTGTTTAAAATGTATGTTCCTTCCGCTTTTACACATTACCTTCTTTGACGTCAGTTTGATTTGTTACAAAGGCACAGCCGGAGACACAAAAATATGAATAACCTGGTACTTTTTTCAGATTGTAAGGCTACGCCACCCAGAGTTGGTCTAGGGCAGCAAGTTCATGGTATATAGGTCAGAGAGGCTACAGTGAGGCCATTGTGATCATTTAAGTCCTTCTTCTTGACTTGTGCTCACAAACTTTCAAAAATTCTGCTGTTTGTTAATTATTGAAACTAACGTGAAAACATTATTGTGGAAGCAAACAAGTACACGGCGAGTTTAAGGTGCTCCTATTACTTGGAAAACGTTTCAATTGAGGTTTCTACTTCAGCCGACTCATTTGACCTATTTTACAAGAAATGATACAAACGTTTTACATATTTTTAGATGGAGGCATGGTGAGAATGGCTTGACTTTTTGTGTGATTTGATTACATATTGCATATGGTTACTATTGTAACCATTTTGCATTGAGGTGATACCCGTGCCGAAACAAGGATGTGTTGCCAGCCATTTCATGGCTGGGCCCTGGCTGGGAAGTAGCTGGGAGCAGGCTGGGAAATTGAATGTAATGGGACACCAACATTTCTAAAAGAAAAATCCAAGTTTGACCAGCCGGTTTCTTGGTATATGTGGATGTCCAAGTGTGTCCACCCAGTTTCCAGCCTGTGTTCAGCCAGTTGGTAGGCTGTGCCCAGCAAGTGCCCAGATATATGCATATCAAAGTGGGTCCAACCAGTTCACATATATTCAAAGTGGGTCCAGCCAGTTCCCAGGTAGCTGGAATATGGCAGGCCACACTTTGACAATTGCTGCAAATATTATTTACAATGCAAAATTGTGGCCAAACAGTTCCCAGATTGTGGCCAGCCAGTTCCCAGATATGATGACCTGTAGCAATAGCTAGCTGCATGCATGCACTTTTATGTACTCGTGAATTAATGACCAACCAGTTCCCACTTTGCTGGGTCTTAGATGCTGTACCCAGTCCATTTGTAGATCTATGCATGCAGGTAATACTGCTGGGAAATTATGGCCAGCCAGTTCTCAGGTATGCTGTTTGACCAACCAGTTCCCAACCATAGTAGTTTCCAGATTGTGGCCAGCCGGTTCCCAGTCGTGCTGTGTGCCCAGCCATGCTGTGTGACCAGCCTGCTCCCAGGTTAAGATGACCTGCAGGCAACTATACTCTAGAGAAATTATAGCCAGCCAGTTCCCAGATATCCTGTGTGACCAGCCATTTCCTATAGCTATGCTGGATCCTAGCTAGATGCCAGGTATGCTGTGCAGGACCAGCTAGTTCCCAGAATGTGGCCAGCTATGCTGTGTGGCCAGCCATTTCCTAGCAAGGTTTCAGTAATGCTATGTGAGCATCCAGTGAGCAACTATACTGGTTCCCAGATTGTGATCTGCCGGTTCCCCGCTATAATGCCAGTTGCCAGATTGTTATGACTTGCTCGCATTGCTCCCAGCTATGCTGTGTGAGCAGCCATTTCCCTGTGATGACCTGATTGCATGCTTCCCAGTCACTTGCAAGACTGTGATGACTTACCTGCATGGTTCCCAGCCAGGCTGCTTGTACCACCTTGTCGCAAACCTGTAAGCAGTTAACAGATTAGATTGTGACCACCTGGTTCCAATGGAGCGATATATGCTGTGTCACAGTATGACCAGCATGTTGCAGGGCTTGATACTAAGGCCTTTTTGCAACTTGTCCAACTGCACGTTTTTGTCCAAATTCTACAAAATTAAGTAGTAGTACCCTGCCATATTGTCAAGACTTGTACTGCAAAATTCTGGTGGAACACTTCTCTGCAACACTGTGAGGCCAGTCCGTTCCCACCTGAATTGGCAACAGAGTGGTCATTGTGATAATAATAATAATAATAATAATAATAATAATAATAATAATAATAATAATAATAATAATAATAACAATAATAATAATAGTAACAATAACAATTATAACTACAATAATAATAATAATAATAATAATAATAATAATAATAATAATAATAATAATTATAATAACAATAACAATTATAACAATATTAATAATAATAATAATAATAATAATAATAATAATAATAATAATAATAAATTCTCCAATCTGTTTTTTAAGAATCCTGTCAATTATATCTGTTAAAATTTTTTTCATTCCTGCAGCAAGTACCTTAGCAATCATTTTGTAATCAGGCCGAGATTGTGCGGAAGTTTGCAATGGAGATAGTTTTGAAAAAATGTCTGTGCCAACAGTTAATGCTTTTGATGAGGGAATTCCATAATGAACATACGCAGAGAGCTGAGATATCAGTTACAGACCACTGACCTTAGGATGTTTTGATTTGACTGAAGTTATCCATAGTCAGTGAACCATGTAGGCTGTGGAAAATATGTAAACAAACATTTGGGTCCACAATCAAAAGGGATTACGTCTTCAGTTGAGTAGGGCTATCACAATTACAGTCAAAGAAAGAACAAAAACTCAACTGACATATCATAATTCTGAATTAAAGATTAGAAAAGCATCTCAGTTGTGTACACTAACTTTGAGAACTTCTGCTCATTTTCTGTGATTTATTATTTTTTGGGGGGACCTGTGTATTTAAACCTTGTGTCAGTTTTATTATGATTAATTCAAGGGTTAATTATCATGCTCATGTCTATGTATAAGCTTACATATATACATACATACATACATACATACATACATACGTACGTACGTGTGTGTGTGTGTGTGTTTATTTTACCTAGAGGCCGCACAAGTTCAACCAAGGCCTAATGTGGACAGATGTCAATTGTGGACACTTTAGCTCAGTCCCAATGGTGTCCCCAATTACTGAACTTTTTTTCCACTGTACTTTTTTTTTCCATCAGCGATTCAGAATGGACAATGCAGTTTGGTACCATCATCACAAGAGATTATCACAGAGAGTCCATGGTGGGATTCCATCGAAGTGCCAGGAGACAGTGTGTGTGTGATGGCAATAGATGAAGTGCACTGCTTAACAAGATGGTGTGAAATTCCACAAATGACAAAAACAAAATGGTCAATTCTTCATGAAAGTTTGCTCTTTATTCAGCACCTTGTCGTTCTAAACAAAATTGATATTTACGAAGTGAATATGGATATTTTACACTGTTATGAGTACAACAAAAATTTAGAAATACATCATAAAATCTTACTGTATCCTGCCTGCCTTGTGACAGTTTCGTCAAGATCCAGGTGTCACCTGCTTCCTACTTCTACTTCTCGGACAGACTTTAAAACAGAAACGTATCATTACATTTCCAGTGAATCAAGCAATATGCACTCTCCATAAATCATTATAGGAACAGAGTACTTATACGTACTCAACCAGAAGAGCTTGCTTGCGCTTGCTATGAAAGTACTATTTTAGAGAGTGACCACGTCCGTCTGTAGAATTTTAACATTGGCTGCATTTGCCTACATGTAAATATAAAAAAGGGTCTGCAGCATATAACAACTCAGAACATGCTTCAGAGCCGGTACCCTTGCATGTCTCTCAGGGTTGCGGCTCCTTGTGTAAGCTAAATATTCAGCAAAGATAACCACACAATAATAAATAGATATGAACGTGGAAAATGATGAATTAGCTTAACAGGTGAAGCTTTGCTTATAAATACAGAGCTTCAATATGAATAACGAATACCTATCAAACCAAGCACAATTTCTAAATTGCCTAGCACAAGTTCAGATAAGAATAATTTGCCTTATCCCTGAACCAGTGTGTACCCTTTCTAACTGAACCTTAGTCCAAGCACTCGCAAGTGTATAACTGAAGTAGAAACAAACTGGGACACTATGAACCAGAAATGTCAACAACAAAAAAACAAAAAAAACCAAAAAAAAAACGAATGATAACACCTACTCCTCACTATGAAAGTCTCAACAAAATCAAGCTCTATCTTGTCGTCAACTCTGAGTTAATGTTTCAAACGAATGAGTCAAATTTCTGATAACTGACTACATACTGCCAACATCTGGCCAAGCATTAAGCACAGCCTATGACGGACTCCCAGCCCTGGAGTTAAAGTTTCAAAATCATTAGAGTAGTTAGTGACTATTGAGTAAATATGGCAAACCGATTGGGACAGCTCATGCATGACTCCCGGCCCTGGTGTGGGACAGCTGACTTGAACAATTTTTGACTCTGAATAATTGTGAACTTATATGCTAACCTAAAATGTCTGAAAGGTAAATATTAAAACAGAATGATGCAAGAAGGTGAAATTAAGTAGCAAAACAGGCAAGTGTAAAATCTTTAAAATTATGAAACCAAATCTTCTAAAAATCACATGATAGTAAGTCATGTTTTAAAAGGACTTTAATGACCATTTGTCCTGGTACTTTGGAGAACGGACACCTAGAACCCACCTAAAATATTATGATAATGATCAAAGAATAACCAGGACTATGCTGTTTCACCAAACAACCATGGCTATGCAGCTATGCTGTTTCCCAGGCCCAAGATAACCCTCAAGACAAGATGAAATCAAATGCTGTGTTTAATTTAAGTTGACTTTACTGCAAAATAAAGGCACACGACGGCCTCTTCCTCGGTTAAATCTTTCAACCAGGGTCGATCAATTTTTATTAGGGAAGGGCAGCTTGAAACGTTTTATTTGTTTCATAAAATTCATTTATGGTCGGGGTTTTTCAGTAGGGTGCGGTCAGCTTACCAGAACCACACATATAAACACAGATCACATGATACCAGAAGGCACCAAATACATGGCTGGAGAAATTTATTATTTGAATTGCAATCCTCGTATAATATATCCCTACTTTCAAAAGAAGAAAAATATGTATATTTCTGGTGGCTTACAGGAATAAGGATCTCAACGCTCTAAAATATATAACTAAGGTTCTGAACTCAGCAGATGAACAGGGTCACAGAGCAGTGGTTGATTTGACAAAAATCATTAGCACTATTCTGCATTACCAGTTACCTTTTTTCTTTTTCCCCTTCCTTTCTTTCTTTCGTTGTGTGTTTTTTTTTAAAGTTCTTTTTCATATATCTTGGGTGCATTTTGTTTTATATGTTTTTATTGTACGTTTACATTTAGTTCTGCAGAAACAGATCGATGTATATGTAGATCTTGATTTCCTATTTCGCCATGCTTGCCAGATAGCAAGTGTATGCAAGAAAGTATTACTTATATATTTTTGTTCGGCCTTAGATTACTTGGAAATTTGTCAAAACATGTTTAAAATGGATGTTCTTTCCCCCTATACACATTACCTTCTTTGACGTCAGTTTGATTTGTTACTTAGGCACAGCCAGAGGCACTTGTCAATAATATGTACAACGTGGTACTATTTTAGATTGTATAAACATGCCATTCAGAGTTAGTCTAGACCAGCAAGTTCATGGCATATAGGCCAGAGAGGCTACAGTGAGGCCATTTTGATCATTTAAGTCCTTCTTGTTGGCTTTTGCTCACAACCCTTCTAGAATTCTAAAATGTTGAAGAACAACCAGGGACCTCAGACATTACAGGGACGTCTCAGTGATTTATCTGATGCTTTCTCTACTGCTAGAAGTAATCTAGAGGAATCTGGATAGTTAAACAGGACTAGATTAAATCAAAAAGAAAATGTATGACTTTATATCATGAGTATGCTGGTTATGTCAACAGCAGACTGAAAAAACCAAGGTTGTCAACAGGATAATAAGATCAAACTGGTTGATCCAAATATTGCTTGAGATGACATACAACCACCTCCTGTTAGGAACTCTAGAAATACAGCAGTTCCACAGCTCAGTTCTACCCTGCTACTCAACCAGAGCAGACTGAGGAGGAAGAATATACAAACAAACCAGAAGAATCAACACCAGGATCAAGTACCGGACAACAAGAGAAGTTCACACCAAGAAACTTCACAAGATTTTGGAAAAGACAGCTAGATCACAGTGAAATTCAACTGACGTCACAAAAAACAACATGTATTCCGAGCGAGGAACCTGCTGAACTTATGGAACAGTAATGTTCATGGTGATAGCAGTCATCATTATGCAATCCATAGCTGATGATGTCAATTTTTTGGCAGATGGAGTATTGATAGCAGGAAAACACATAATGAAGATACAGAGAGGTAAATGGACAGTCTTGTTTACTCTTGATGGACCACCACACCCAATTGCCCTTATTCAACAGCACACTGTCATTGCCAATATAATCAAGACCATTAAACAGATGCAGCATGTAGACAAACCTCAATGGATGGACTGATTAAGACCAAATTAGAATGATTATATATACACACATCAAACTCAATCCAACAGAATTAAAAAGAAGTAATGGATTGAACAGAAATACCAGAAGAAAACAAGGACTATTTAACTTCATTGGAAACATTGCTAGTTCCTTATTTGGAGTTGCCACAGATCAACGAATTGATAAAATTCAAAAAGTAGTTAGCAAGTCATACCTATATGGGAGGAGACTATGATGTTCTATCGAGCCAAGATTCCACTTGTACAGGAAACGGACTATTGGTGATATAACATTCACAGTTGGCCTCAACCGTTTAATAAGACAGATTTGGCTATAGAGCTGGTAGTTGAACAGAATGAAGTTGGAACTAATGCACTTACAAGAGAGATCTTTTATCTTTTATCTGAGATTATGTTCTCATAACTGAGGGTGAGACAATCTATACTAGATGTAAATCTAGTCCTGAAAAACCTCAACAACTCAAAGCAGAAACCTACCTAACTATGATTAGGGACAATTGCACTATTAGTGGAACACAGTGGACTTTACCTAGTATGACTGAAAGAACTGGTCGCCTTTCTGTACACACATGGCGAGTCAAGGAAATAATATCTTCCTTAATATACAAGTAATACCTGATGGGGACACTCTGAAGGAATTGGAGAAGGTAAGATTTCAGGCAATCAAACCAGATTCTCATATCATATTAAAACTGGTAATAAAACTGGATAAAGAGATGAATTGGACTAAACATGGTAGCCATGTATCTTGGGTGGTATTACGCATCCTGGTATCACTCCTGATTGCAGGAATTGTGATTGCATTGCATGTTTACAAATATCATTGAAATGATATTAAGGAAAAATCAAGTGAGCTAACATATAAATCAGAAGAAAACAAGGTGGATAAAGACATTGAATTGAAAGTAACAAAGGGAACTACGGCTTCCATATACCCTTCTCTTATATTTCCTTACTATAGCGAGATACGTATATCTGCTGGAAATGACACTTCAGTACAAACTGTAGCCTAGTTTTTATGAAAACTAAAGTGAGTTTTATGATGTTTTAAGACACATATTTTTCCAGTAATATCTGTGTTAAGATCCCACATTTTGATTTTTTATGTTTTGTAAAACATAGTGGCCAGCACTATTGCCAATGAATTCAGTACGGTATAGATTATCGGTAACTTAAAGAGCAGGTAACAGCTCCTGCAGTCTGACCAGTTGCTTTATACTAGCAAGCCCTGTGCAATATATATTATCAGTGCATGTTTATGCTTAATTAGTTTAAGGTATAGTTAATCGATATTCAATCCATTGATTGTTTATTATATAACTATTGCAAGAAATGTTAATTGTTTTGTATTGTATTTAACATAACATGAAGGTGGAAAGATTAAGTTCAAAAGACTTGTGTATGTATTATATTGTGAATGGTATTTCATGTTTTTTGCCATAAACAGCATACAATTTAAGGATTAAGTAAATGATCTTTTGAACTTTTAAAGGGTGGACGAATATAAAGTCTCCACTGTAGACTTAACAATAGATACAGAAAAATCCCCTAAGGGAGATCCCCTTGGGAAATTTTGTATAATATTAATGATCTAGTTGGCTCAGATAATAACCACAGAATAACCACAAGGTATTCTGATTGGAGAATATAATTGCACTAGGGGAAGTACAGTGGAAATTCCCTAGCTTTTGAGATGTTATCAGAGGAACACTGGAAGTCCCCAAAAATAAAAATAGTAATATTGGGAAATATATTATTGTAAACCTACGTCACACACAGTGGAAAAACCCAGAGTGTTTATTTCAGTACAGGAATTGTGCAAGAACATAACTTGGATACTGTCACGAGATAATGATTCAGCCCAGGATGTGTAATCAACATATAGGATATAACTATTATCTATGCTATTGATGGATTGGAGGTTGTGCAGTACAGTAAAATGTGTTGTATAGATTACAGTTAATTCTTTCCAGAATGAATTAACTGATAATTCAAGTGTGGATTGAAATTGTATTAATCATGACAAGTCTATACATAAAAAAGGTAGTCTTTTCTATCATGTTTTGGAATGAACTTGTTCCACTTGATATGTCATTTCTGGTATGAGAATAGAAGGAGGGTAAATTTCATATACACAACAACTGATAGAGGGAGCTAGTGTACAATAAGGTAAAAACATATTTTAGGGTTTTGACATCACTAGGTCATATTTTGTTTTGATGACATGTAATACTAACAGGATTTATCTGGTTATGACTGGATCTGGGCAGAGGGAACTGCTGTGTAGAACATTTCCATGAGATTTTTCAGTGTTCATGAGTCAGACTTGTGTATATAAGGAGAAGGATTTGCCATGCTAGGCAGAGTCTTAACTCTTGACTCCATAGAGAGTAGAAAGGAAGAACCTTTAGAAGGGGGAGATAAGCCTAACCAGATCTGCTGTCTAACTCTTTGATGTACAAGGTCAAAAGAGAATAAAAGATTGAAGTGGACATTACACAAAACCTGGAGGAGTTGTTTCATCATTGCTAACAAGCCGACCTTGTGTGACCGCCCAGTCAACTTTTGTAACATCCGAACGCAAATTGATATACCATAAACCTACCGAGTGGTTTAGAACCTGTTCCTGGCTTCAGGTCGGCAAGACTGAATTCTGTGGGAAAAGCTGCCTGAGGAGCCACTGCAAAGTCCACTTGGCGAAGATACATAAGGGTATTCAGATCCCAGAGCCCTGATGAAGATGCAGAAAAGGGTCCAGAGTGGTATCCAACTCTGTCAAGCTTGCAGTCGGGCATAAGCATCTGGCACTGGAGAGAGCCATCTAAATGTTGTTTGAGGTGACCATAAACCAGCTCTGTCCAGTTCGACCACCCATTTAGATGGATACCGTGCAAGGTGAATTCCCTCATGAGTACCATGGATGCAGCAGATCCAGGGTTTCAAGCTTTTGGAGTCTCAAGAGTTCCTCTTGTTAAGATTTCACTTAACAGTTAAAGTTTCTAATTCAGCATCTGTAGATGGCAATTCGTGGCCTGACTCGAGTTGATTGGGATCTGATTCTATTTTATCCATCGCCATCGGGTCTTTTCCAGAATTCAAGATCATGGAAATCTCGTCGTTCAGACGTAAATCCTCCATATACGACATGTCCACACCTTGTGCAAGCAACTTATGGTCCACCTTGGGTGCCCTCTTCCCGGCAGCTTTGGCCATCAAACATGAGCCAAATCCAAAGCCTCTAAATTGTCTATATAATGCAACGTGAGTCGGTGGTCACTAAGAAGATAACATTGACCAGCACCTGTCCAAGAAGTGCCAGATTGACAATCATTTTTTTTAAAGAACCGCAAGGCCCCACAAACTGGCATGTCTACCACCACTGATGAGTTCAAAAAGAATAAGAGCTGCAGCAAGATAAAACAATAGCAGCCTGCGAAAATATGTTACCTAATTATTATATATGTTTGTGTCCCTAATTAACATACAGTTGCATTCCATGAAACAGCATAGGGAAAGTTATGATGTAAACCAATGCCAGGCACGGTCTTAATAATAATACATATAATCGACCTTGCGAAAAAGACACAATGAACATACACTTGAATATGTGAGCCCAAATTAAACATACACTTGAATATTTAAGTCCACGAAAAAGGTACACTTCAATATTTCAGTCCCGTAATCAAGCATTTTGATAACAAAATTGATCAATACCGTCATGAGTACCATGGATGCAGCAGTGCAGCAGTGCAGCAGCTGAATTGCCTTCTACGGCAGGGACAGATTTCACCCCAGACTTCTGCAGACAGCTTCAGCACTCTAGCCTTGTACCAGTAGCACAAGCGGCCCCCCCCCCCTGCCCCCCCCCCCGTGAGTGAACCACCCTGGCCCTGCATCAGTGGCCTAACCCAGCCCCACATCAGCAGCACAAGCAGCCCACACCAGACCCATGCTGACAGCATGAGCAGCCCACTCCGGCCTTGCCTCAGCAGGGCAAGGAGTCAACACCGACACCGTTTCAACAGCGTCACGAGCAACCCACCCTGGCCCCCTACTGACAGTGTCATGAGAAGCCCACACTGACAACATCGTGAGCAACCCACCCCAGCCCCCTGCCGACAGTGTGAGAAGCCCACACAGGCCCCCAGCAATTGGCTGACAGATGCAGAGTCTGACCTGCTAATGAACACATTTTTGGAGAGGACCTGTTGTTCCACCAAACTACCTCGGTGATAGGCAACTACCTAAGGGGGTGGCAGAAGGATGTGCCCAGATGCAGAGTCTGACCTGCTAATGAACACATTTTCGGAGAGGACCTGTTGTTCCACCAAACTACCTCGGTGATAGGCAACTACCTAAGGGGGTGGCAGAAGGATGTGCCCACCGGACATCCCCTCAATACAGACCCGAAAGCTTTCCTTGAAGGTGTGCACCCCCAGATCTGGGAAAAGCTACAAGAAAAAAATCTGAGCCCTCCAAGGCATCAAGTGTCAAATATTGAAGTTAAATATTTGAGCAAATAGTATATATAATAATCTATTCCGTTTCCTTACGATATTTATGTCCATACCGAGTTATGTACTGCAGTTCTTGTTTTTTACTTCACTTTTTTCTTTTGTCTCATTCTGTCCTCGGAGCCAGAGAATATATAGTCGCTCTCACTTTGGCTGGAACCATTCGACTGTGCAGATCGTTGTTGGCTATCAGGGCCCTCCTCATTACCATGTACATAATTTGTATTATAAGTTCAGTTTATCATCGTTCCTGCACTGTGTTAAAGTAAGTATACCATCGATATATCTGTCAGTTTCCGATTTTGCGAGAATTATTTTTGCTTACATAGATAATTTTTTACCTTGAAAAAAAAAAAGCTTGCTCTTTGACACACTTGTGATACACAAGTATCTTGGCTTGTAGGTTTGCATTGAGCCTGCACTGTGATTAACTTTTGTTATGGGTTGATCAAGAGCACCAAGGTCCACTAATTTGTGTAAGTAGTAATCGTAACTATGAAGGTATGTATATTAGAGCTTTGTGACATATCTTTCTTTGTTCTTTGTCTGACAAAGGTACACGTGCTCGATACAGAATTTCGATTATGGCATAAATCCAGAGTTATCCGGTATATGATGGTTCAAATGCTTGAATAAGTCTCACATATAGCTTATCATAAGTTATGGTCAGGTATATCTTAGTTCGCGAATTTGCAGTTGGGCTTTTCAATGTATTGTAAAGCACACGTAATTCGGTCACATGTTCCGTAGTGTATGTAAGGTATTTTTTTCATGCAAAGCCATTTGTCAGTTATCTTGTAATTTAGTTTCATTATAAGATTTTCTCATGTGTTTATCGTAAGTAAATATGATTTCGTCCAGTATGGGTAACGGGATCATTAATATGCAGTTGCAATTTTGATAAAAGTTATCTTTGTACTTTTCACGCACAGCTTATCATTGACTCTTGCGTACGGGATTAATGTATTGTTTTAGCCACTAGATGGCATTACCTGGTTATTTTTCACATGTATTGTTTATACTCCGTACCTGGAGTCTAAAGTTTAACGTTAATGGTTAGTTGATAATGGTATATAAATTACGTGGATTGTATATTAGGCTGGAAGATAGGAAGCTTTGTAATTAATTTCTTTCTTTACAGTCATTGCATTCTGCATCCTGCTTATCTTCTACATGCTTTCCATCTGTCTCCCACATGCATCTGTGCATCTGTGTCCTCCTGTAACCTGTCATCAACTGTGAATAAAAATGCAATTGAACAAGCTGTTATATCGTTGGTCGTGATGTTAAACCCATAGCAAAAGTAATTAACAGAGATGAAAAAATTAATGTTTCCATGGTGCCAAGTGATGTAAGAGAGTCCAAAGATACACATCGCTGGAAAGGGATTCATCTTTTCACTGTTTCATCGTTCTGGATGTTGACACAACCGTGGTGTTGATATTCAATTTGGTAGCAAAATTATATTGTATTTATATGTGCAGACGGACTGTGCATATACCTTTTTCCAGCTTTACACCTGACTGGACAGTCTCATCAGTATTCTGTAGGATTTCTACCTCAATGTCATCACGGACCAGGTCTGTTTGACACGTACTGTACCACATATTTTATTGTATGATACATATGTTACATATTATTGTATGATATACATATAATCATTGTTGTATACAATACATACATATTGTTTGTCATATTGCATACCTATTGCTATTGATTTATTGCTATTGTACATGCATTGATTTATTAATTTATTCTTTTGGGAAACTATATTTCTTTTTTTTTCATTCTTTGGCCAAACGCTTTACTCTCTTTGATTTATATTTTGTTCAATTTTCTTTGATTTTGTTTCATTGAACTTTGGATTTTGTATTCTAATTGATATTACCAGATTATTTTGTTTATTTACTTGTATGGTTTATTGGTTGCATATGGTACACTATATGTTGTTGTATATCACAGTTTGTGTACTTGTATATTGTTGTGTACCCAATACATTCTCTTCAACAACCATGGAGCTTGCTAAGCAAAGTAGGGCTAACGCAAAGCGTAAGTTACATCCCTATGTAATGGTCTTGGCAGATTTGTAGTCAAAGAGCAAGACTTTGTCAGTATCCAGTGCTCGAATTAAGCGGTCTCGCATCGCATTGTGCTATACAAAATGTAGCCTTTTGCAGCTGAAATGAAAAATGCATAGCATTGTCTGCGATTCAATTAATAGTTGAAACAAACACGCATTTTTTATTCTGCTGAAGAGGTTCTGTGGTATTGTCTTGCCGTCATCGCTGGACTTCGTCTGCAAATAAATAAAGTCTCATGCAACGAGATCTCATTGTAGCGAGATTTTGTCATTTTCCCCCAGCGGGGTCCTAGTAATTGAATTAGGCCATGTGCAGCCATCGATGTCATCACCGTTCGACATGAGTGCAGGCAGTAGAAAACAAACCAGGCGCAGCATGGTGAGGAAAGTCACAGGCACAGATTGTATAAAAAAACTTGAACCACAGAAGAAGTGGCTAGAGTTGGAGATGGATGAAAGTGACAGTTACATCACCGGAGTCTCTTGCAAAATATGCAGAAAATATGAAACGGCCACCAGGCATCTTCGGAACTTTAATAGAACTTTTATCATGGGTGTGACAGAAAGCCAAAAGATTAAGAAGGACACTATAGAAAAACATTTAAATTCTGAGCAACATCGAACGGCAGAAAACATTGAAAATAAAAAACTGGGTGAAGCAAGTAGAAGCAGCATATATGCCACGCCAATCGGTGAGTTTATTTTATTGAAAACTTGGAATTGGTGATCATAAGTGGGGAGTGGGGAGATTGTCAATTTCTGATCACATGCATGATAATTTAAAAGAAAAAATGATACAGCCAATTTGGAAAATATAGTCAATATTCATTAGAAATTATGAAGCTTGTCCGCTTGCCCTAAACAAGTGAATTTTCTGACAGGATAGGGTGATTTGACAACAGTTTTTAATGTAACCATGGTAACGTTAATAGCATGGTTTTATGGGATAGTCCAGTGAGGTGAGAAGGGCATTTTTTTTTTCTTTATGATCACTGACACTTGTGTGGGAATTTGATTTTGCTGATATTCATAATTCTGTGTGGTAATTAATAATTATTGATGGTTTTAACTTTTATCAAACTTGAATTTTGAAATTTTGTCTATTTTGTTATTTATTTATTATTATTTCTTTTCAGGCAAAGCCTTTTCCGGGGCAGAAAAACAAGACCGCCTTCGAGTGAGCAGGCTAATTGACATAGTTTACATGATGGCCCGCTGTGCAATGCCTTTTACCTTCTTCCCTCCCATTGCCAAAATGGAAGTAAGGCATGGTGTTTGCCTTGGCATGACATACCTTAATGATAAGGCAGCAAGAGAGTTTACATCTTGCATTGGCGAATCACTTGAAACAGAACTACATGAAGAGTTGAAAGATACAAAGTACTTTTCTATTTTATCAGATGGAAGCACAGACAGCAGTGTGGTTGAACAAGAACTTATTTACATTATATACATAAATAAACGTGGGCATTTCCGTCAGAATTTTCTTAAGATCCGTGATGTGAAACATGGACATGCTGAGGGACTGAGCCAGTTGTTACTTGACACCCTTGATGCTGCAGATATAGGTGCAGACTCCCTGAACCCCACAAAGTACCTGGTTGGTTTTGGGGCAGATGGGGCGAGTGAAAACATGGGGAGAAAAGGGGGAGTAGCTGCCTTGTTGCAAGAGTCCATAGCGCCTTGGCTAATCAAAGTTCACTGTTTCAATCACCGTCTTGAGCTGGCAGTGCGTGATGCTTTTTCAAAGACATATGTGACTGAACTCATTGATGTTTTCAGAATGCTGTACTATTGATACCAGAATAGCCCCAAGAGATTGAGAGAGCTTAAAGAGCTTGCCGATATCATGGAAGTACACATTACCAAGCCAAAGAAGGCAAATGGTACGCGTTGGATTCAGCACAAACTTAAAGCCACCCAATCACTTATCAAGTCCTATTCAGTAATAGTTGCACACTTAGAATCAATGGCCAGTGACCCGGCACATGACAGGGCAAAAGCCTTTGGTATCTGCAAAAAACTGAAGAGTTTTAAATTTATTTGCCATCTCTTATTTCTGGAGAAAATTCTTATTCCACTTGCTAGGCTGTCCTTGGCTTGGCAGGAGGACAGTGTAGAGATCCCGAACCTGCTTGCCGCGAAGAAGACCCTTCAAGAGAGTCTGGATGGTCTAAAGAAGGGTCCAGATGAATTGGAGCATGACAAACTCCAGTTTGTTACAGGTTCAAGTGCAGATCTCCAGAGCCAGAAACAAAGACTTATTGATGCACAGCAAATTACTGAAACTGAATTATCGGTCACTTTCAAAGGAGTGAAACTTACAGGTGCACACAAAAATGTACTCACTCAGTTTACTACTGAGTTGAGAGACAGTTACATACAGTGTGTTGAAAGCTGCTTAGAAAATCGCTTCTGCTTTAACACTGACCTTGCATCTGGATTAAGCGACAATGAAATGATCTTCCGATGCGCAACAATGCTTGACACACGCTTATGGCCAGTTGAATCCATGGAGTTGAGAGACTATGGTAATGAAAAAGTAAAGAAAGCTGGTGAACACTTTCATCCAATTGTATCTGTAGGGGACACTGATTCAAAAGCAGAACTTATGAATGAGTGGATGGAAATGAAAATTTTTATCTCAGACAATTTCGTTAAAATTCCTCGAGGAAAGAAATTACCAAGTGAAATATGGCAAACAATGCATGAGTCATATTCTCACATGTACCCACATATTTGTGAAATGATCAATATCTTGCGTGTGTTCCCTTTCTCAAATGCTCTTGTAGAGCGTGGCTTTTCTGTCATGAATCGCATAGAGACAGACTGAAGAGCATCACTTGATACATGCACAGTGGACAATCTGATCAGAATTAAGAAAATTGGTCCTGAAATAGATTGCTTCTCATCTGAGAAGTCTGTGCAGGTTTTCTTTTCCAGGAAGGCGCGTAGACCCAATGTGGCACCCTATGGGCCAGTGAAGTGTTCTGGTGACAGTGATAAATAATTGAAAAGGGTGATATTCTGAGTACTTTTGAACATTTTGTCTCAAATTTATAGCCATGTCAAACTGAATGGCTCAAAGAAGATTATTACATAATTTACAAACTGTGAGACTTACTAACTTACACATTCATGATAAGAGAGAAGTCTGTCATGATATTAATTTTATTTAACTTTTGTAAAAAAAAAATTGATTTTAAAAGAGGCTATTTTAAGAGTTACAGTAAAAAATCAGTTATAAGGATTATGCTTCATTTTTAAGTTTGACTCTTCAATGACTTATACGATTATGAAAAATACAACCTTGCTTAGTGCGGATATCAGCACTTAGCAAGTTTGTATGCAGACTAACTTAACTCTGGACCTTACTAATATGGCTGCCATCAGTCATAAATTATGTGCAATATTTTCTTTGGCATAAAAGGGTGAATAATGTAGTACCTTAATTATGCTCAAACTTAGTGTTTAGGTTTTGCATATGCCATAATGATATTTTTTCTTGGAAAAGAACAGATCTGATGGGTGAGAAGTGTCTTTTGGCTGGGGCAAAGTGTCAAATATTATAATACAATGACTGTGCATTACTTATTGTGACACTGTGTGTGTTGAAAGTGTTATCATAGTGACTGTTTTAATATCTTGACATTTTTTCATAATCTCTTTAAACAGTTGAACTGTTCAAATGGATCACATGTAAGTACTGTTATTAAATGTGCCAAAGTATAATGATGAAAATGTTTGGGGAAAAATTGGTTGGTAACAAGTTCAAAACACAATAAATGTCTATGTGACTTCAAACATTACCTATTGATTAGTGAAAAGATTTTATTCAGTTGACAAAAATGTGTTCTCAGTTCTGTTAATGTAAATTTGTTGATAAATTTCTAATGCTAGGGCATTTGAAATAAAGAGCATAACCATTTCATTTTGAACTTATCCTTTATTGTTCATTACTATTTAGACAAGACTGGTCACTGAAGTCCTATAATGTACAGTAAAATAACAGCCAGTGACTCACACTCAGACTTTCATTCACATTCAACAGGAGCGGAGTACCTGCCTCAGTAAATTCAATTGATATGTCAGAATAAATTAATCTTGAGATAATAAATTTTTGAAATTCCACCTGACTAGATTCCTGAAATTAACATGACCCTGAATAATTTTTTTACACTTTCTGGCAGTTGGCTGTAATCTGGCACAAGAACTCTGACACTGTCCATTTCATTTTCTGTGTCGACTACATGTCCCTTTGCCTGCTTAGCGGCTTTGTTCATTCAGAAACAATAAGAATAAAGTTAGCTATGCAGGCAACAGGTTTCTCGGTGTTCTTTGAAAAAGAGATTGACAGCGAGACAAAAAGGTCAAATTGTGGCACCTTTGCATATTATTTTGTTTTAGAAATTTTTTACTCTACATAAAAAAAAATATGACCCAGCATGCACAGCTTCATCTGGGATGTTGAAATTAGTACACCATGATGCAGTACATTTTAAACATATATATATATATATATATATATATATATATATATATATATATATATATATATATATATATATATATATATATATGTATCTATTTTTTCTCAAACTGTAGCCTTGGCAGCCGAGTGACAGTCTCTCTACTCTAGACTCTGCTGCCACAGTGACTTTCCTTGCTGCTGCTTGTAGTAAGTAAGTACTGTACTACTTAGTCCCAATGTGAGAGAAAAACAAAAGCTGTTTGGAGAGGATTAGGAATACATTTGTACATGTACTTGTCTGGTCGGTTACTCTTACATGCTTGACATAATATTTTCCAATCTTCATGTTGGGAGACAGTCTGTCAAACTGCAATAAAAATGAAGAAAATTAATAAGAATATGCATCAGTCACACAAATTTTATTATTAAGTTTACCATCTTTGGCTTAAAACCCAACAATTAAGTTGTACTAAATTGTCCAGGTTTCGTTGAGCTTAAACCTGAGATGACCTCAAATAATGGCCAACCATGAAGGTCACAATTCCTATTCCATGATGAAACGTTCTTATTACTGCTATGCAAGATGCAGCATTGCTAATCAATTTTGTACTTGTATAGCAATAAGTGCTTATCATTTTTTTGGAGTTAATTCGAGCACTGGTATCCCAGGTATGATTTCAGATCTAAGACAAGCGTTTAATGTATTTCAAAATGCTCATGATGATTTTTCAAAGTTGGCTATGCAGAGCGAAACTGCTAAAGTTGAGGAAGCTGAACTCCACAAATATTTCAACGACGTGCAAGCAAAATATGTAAAGACACTGAGTAATGCTCGTAGCGTTTTACAATCAACTTGTAGTGCGGAAGTTAAACCTGAAATTTCTGGACCAAGTAATCTTGAAACAAATCAGGAAATTCTTGAAATCATGAATTTACCAACGCTAAATCTTGAGTCTTACGCAGGAGACCCGCTTGGGTATCATAGCTTCATAAAAGTTTTTAAACTTTCGGTGGAATCATGCATTAAAGACCCAGCGGCGAGACTAACCCGTCTGCTTTTGTTCCTAGAGGGCGCTGCGTTGTCAGCAGTCAGATCTGCAATTTTCTGACCCCTTCAACAGGGCTATGACTTTGCAATGTCAGTTTTGAAACAAAAATTTGGTTGGCCAAATTTGATTACCCAGAGTATTATCAAATCGCTTAGAAACACGAAGCCGGTGAGAACCGTTGAAGAGATGCAATCATTATCTGATGAATTGAATAATTCATATCAGGTTCTGAAAGAAGTAGATTGTCTGCATGAGGTAGATTCCCAAGTGGTCGTATTTGATATACTCGCGAGATTGCCTACGTATGTGCAAAATAGATGAAGTAAAGAAGAGCTGAAGAGTAAACGTAATTCAGGTAAATACTTGAAATTTGAGCACTTAGCATCTTTTATCACTGATATCTATGCCGAATTTTCCGACCCGCTGATTGGATCGGCAGCTAGGGCTGAGAGGTTTCAAACTAGGAAAAGGTTCACTTCACATGTAGCACAACGCGAGTGTTATGACCTTTCTTCTTCCCTTGAATGGAATTGTTTCCTGGAAGATACACCAGAGGGTGCTGTGGTACCTGTTGCTGAGTTGGATGTCTTGGTGCAGGATGAGAGCTAAAGAGTAAACGTAATTCAGGTAAATACTTGAAATTTGAGCACTTGGCGTCTTTTATCACTGATATCTGTGCCGAATTTTCCGACCCACTGATCGGATCGGCACCTAGGGCTGGGAGGTTTCAAACTAGGAAAAGGTTCACTTCACATGTAGCACAACACGAGTGTTATGACCTTTCTTCTTCACTTGAATGGAATTGTTTCCTGGAAGATACACCAGAGGGCGCTGTGGTGCCTGTTGCTGAGTTGGATGTCTTGGTGCAGGATGATATGCAAAATGTCAATAGTACTCTACCTTCCTCCCGTGGTACTCCTGCTTGCCCCCGGGGTACTTTCCCTCTTGCCTTGCATGTACAGAACACACAATCACAAAAATGTGCTTTATGCAATGAAAACCATTTCATCATGAAATGTCCCAGTTTCAGAAAAATGGAAGTGAAAGATAGAGTAGAATTTGTAAAATCACGTTTGTTGTGCAGTAACTGCTTGAGAGATAACCATCAGGTTGTTGATTGTCAGGCTAGTGCCAGGTGCTTTGTTTGTTCAGGGAAACATACAGCTTTCTTACATGTTGATAAAACATCTGCAAATTTTGCAGTCAATACGTCATCATGTTTGATGCCTGTAGTTGAGGTTCTTGTAATTCAGAAAGTAAAAGTGAAAGCTTTACTTGACACAGCTACAACGACGTCATTTTGTACTGAAAGTTTAGCAAATCAGTTAAACTTACAAGGTTCAGAGGACAATTACATCTTGAATACAATGAATGGATCTTCTATGAATTCAAGGAGAGTTTCTTTGGAGATTTCTTCAAATCTAGAGTCTTTGAAAATGTCAGGGGTAAAAGTAATTCCTCGCCTTCTTGTTTCCACGGGTACTCTGAATCTAGATGATTTTCCACATTTGAGAGGTCTTGATATAGCAGCAAACTTGAATTGTGACAGAGTAGACATCTTAATTGGTCAAGATTTTGTTCAGGCTCTTATATCTTCTTGGAGGGAAACGTGGAGATAGGCCTACCGATCCTATAGGGATTCGCTATTTATTCGATTGGCCTCTGAATGTAAAGATTCAGAAAACTGACGTAAACAATGTAGTGGTATGCAATTTTATTTCTGCTTCTTACTCTCCTATGCTGATAGAAGATTCTTGCCATGATTCTATCAGTGAAGATATCAACAAGTTGGGGATATTGAAAATCCTGCCCTTGAACGTCAGGGTACTTCTGTTCTTGACAAGAAAGTGATCAAGTTATGGGATGACAACTGTAAGCTTGAAAATAACCATTAAGTCTTGCCCATTCCGTGGAAGGATCCGTATGAGCCCATTCCCAATAATGTGTCAGTTGCTCAAAGAAGGCTTGACAATCTGGTTGAATGTCTGAAAAAAAAAACAATTTGTAGGACAGATATGAATCTGAAAATCAATAAGTGGCTTGAATCTGACTATGCAGAGATTGTTCCTGCAGAAGATATGGAAAAGTCAGATAAAATCTGGTATTTGCCACATCTCTACATCTTGAATGAAAGGAAAGGAAAATTGAGAGTGGTATTCGATTGTGCCTCTAGATATAGTGGCAAGTCCTTGAATGAACGTTGTTGACAGGGCCCAGACCTTGTGAATCAATTAATTCATGTTTTATTAAGATTTAGATCCCATCGCTACGCCACACAGGCCGACATAAAAGAATATACCATCAAATAAGAATTCCTTTACAAGATTGGGATGCATTGAGATTTTTATGGTACAAGGATGGCAAGCTAGTTCGTTTGCTGTCAATGACGAGCAACTGCTGAATGAAATTCCTTTTGAACATGGTGCAAAAGAAGTTCATACTTTTGCACCTGAATCAACATGTCGTGTACTTGGTGTAAAATGGAAAATACATGAAGATATATTTTGTTTTGATGTCCCATCCTATGATATGACACATGTAACACGTCGCAATATGCTTCGGTTCATAGCCTCTTTATTTGATCTGTTAGGTTTTGTAGCACCGTGGGTCAATCCATGTAAACTGCTACTTCAACACGCAGTGAAGCTAAAATTAGACTGGGATTTGTCATCCCTGATAATTTATTCACGCAGTGGGAAACATGGACATCTCCGTTGTCAAATCTTGAAAGGCTGCAAATACCTCACTGTATAAAACCACATGAATTTGCCGAAGGTTATCCTGAATTCCACATATTTGTGGACTCAAACCATCTTTCTTATGGTGCAGCGGCCTACATGCGTTCGATAAGTGTCACTGGACATGTGTCAATTCATTTGATTATGAGTAAGTCCCACCTGGCTCCGTTGAACAAAGCATATTCAATTCCGAAACTTGAATTGCAGGCAGCCCAGACAGCTGTTGATATATATCTTCTTCTAAAGAAAGAGCTACACTTGGTCCTGTGTTTCCTAAGGTACGACTCCACAGTGGTTTTAGCATACATAACCAGTGAACGCCGTAGGTTTCATGTATTTGTGGAAAACCGAGTCATCTATATTTGTCAGCACATGAATATTAATTCCTGGCATTACGTCAACACACTCAAGAACCCGTCTGACATGCTTACGAAACCTAGGCCGATTTCAGGTCAAGGTGTGATTGATTTGTGGCTAAGCGGTCCTGCTTGGCTGAGTCAACACTTGTTGTGTTGTGGAGAAAGAGTCCCGCTGTTTCACCTGAATTTACCGTAAGCGAATGTGATCTTGAAATTAAAAGTGAACTTACTTCTTTTGTCACTCAGTCAGATAATTCTGAAGAGAATTCATGCGTCCAAAAGATTTGCGACCATTTTTCATCATTGGACAAGATAATAAAATCAGTGGCATGGTTGCGCAGATTTGTGCAGCTAAAAGCTAAGCGCAGCTTTGTTCAAGGTCCATTAACTGCCAATGAATTCGATTCGGCTTACATTATCGTTATCAGAAATGTACAAGAGCGGTATTTCAAAAAATAAATACAAGCATTGAGAAATGGTAGACCGGTTCCCAATTCTAGCAGTGCATTATGTTTGAATCCTTTCTTGGATCAAAACAATATCTTGAGGCTTGGTGGGAGAACAGATAATCATCCAATTTTGTTGTCACATCATGGATCCCTTGTGCGTGTCTTGGTTACTAAGTATCATTCCAATGGACACTTAGGTTGTCACTGGACGCTTAGTTCAATACGCGAGAAATATTGGATAACTAAAGCATGTCATGTTATTCGTGGTGTCTTGAACAAATCCATGTATTGCAAGAAATCATATGCAAAACCGACAAATCAAATCATGGCAGATATTCATGATTCACGTATTCAGCCACATTTGCCAGTGTTTACCCATATTGGCATAGACTGTTTTGGACCGTATTATACCAGTTTTTACCGTAGTGGTTCCAATAAGCGGTATGGTCTTATCTTCACCTGCTTGTCATCTAGGGCCATACATATCAAGATGTTGAAGTCACTTGATGCTGATGCATTCCTTAATGCTTTTCGGAGATACATAGCTAGGAGGTCTACTCCACGCACCTCTGATCACGGAGGAAACTTTGTCCGATCTAAATCCGAGCTTCAGCGAGCTATCGATCATCACCCAAAGACCACACTTCGAGCATATTCTGTTACACGGTCTATACAGTGGTATCATATCCCGCCTAAAGGTCCACATTTCGGGGGCTTGTGGGAATGTTTAGTTGGAGTTATCAAGAGAGTATTTAAAGCAGTCTTACCACATGCTAAACGCTTGTCGGCTGAAATATTGGAGACATTTTGCGAAGCGGAAGCTATCGTAAACGGTCGTCCTTTGACGAAACTTAGTTCGGATTCGAATGATCATACTCCACTCACTCCGAATACACTGCTTACCATGAGGCAGTTTCCTGATTTGCCTTCAGGGGGGTGCTTTGCTTCCAATGCTTATCGTAGTCGTTGGAAATATGTGCAGCACTTGGCAAATTTATTCTGGGCCAGATGGATAAAGGAATATCTACCTGGTCTCAATGTTCGATCCAAGTGGAAAACTGCTAAACCAAACATCAAAGTTGACGAATTGGTATTAGTAAATGTTTCAGGTATGCCACATCACCTCTGGCCATTGGCACTGGTTAAAGAGGTATATACTGGTAAAGATGGCAAGGCTCGTTCCGTCTTGTTGAAAACAAGAGTTGCTGGTATAACCTGTCCAATCAATCATCTCGTACGTCTCGAGCTTGATATCCCCAGCAATGAGTTTAAGTTCCTTAAGCAGGATAATCATTTGTTGGTTTGTACAGGACGAATGGTGGCTACCTTCCCTTATTAGATTCATTTTGATCTAAATTTGATCTAAATTTAAAGAGGCTGTTCACTTTTTTAACCCTAGAGATATTGTGATATCGGTTGATAGTGGTGAAGTCTTTAGTTTTGATCATAGTATATAAGGTGTAAATGCTGGCTCGTTGCTGGCAAAGTGTTTTTCAAGTAATATGGTTAACCTTGGGTGAGTGTACTACCTGTGCAGTAAGCACAAAGTGTATGCTGTAGTACTAATGTTAAAGGTTTTGCGTAAATGTAAATTGTTTTTCTCCGAAATGTATGTTTTCAGGAGACTTACCATGTGTCCGAAAATCGTTTGCAGGAACTTGGTTTAGTTGCGTCCGAAAATCGTTTTCAGGATCAACTATCTGTGGTACGTGTTATATGTATTTTTCATTTTTTTTTTTATTTTCTGTCTCTCCAGCCGCATTGTTTGTACATGTAAATTTTCTAGAGAGGGTCTATGGAAAGGTCCGCTTTGTAGTTCTTCGATCAAATATTCTCGTGAATCGTACACAGGGAATATGCGATCAGTTTTAATTATGCTTGGAACAGTTCAAGTTAGTTATATAATGTTCTATAACGTTTTTCTACTCCATGTAGAGATTTGTTAGGGTCACAAAAGACATGTATAGATAAATGTTAGATAGATTGTACATTTTTGTTTCTTTTTTATAAGGTGGTAATGTCAAATATTGAAGTTAAATATTTGAGCAAATAGTATATATAATAATCTATTCCGTTTCCGTCCGATATTTATGTCCATACCGAGTTACGTACAGCAGTTCGTGTTTTTTACTTCACTTTTTTCTTTTGTCTCATTCTGGCCTCGGAACCAGAGAATATATAGTCGCTCTCACTTCGGCTGGAACTGTTCGACTGTGCAGATCGTTGTTGCCTGTCAGGGCCTTCCTCGTTACCATGTACATAATTTGTATTATAAGTTCAGTTTATCATCGTTCCTGCACTATGTTAAAGTAAGTATACTGTCGAAATATCTGTCAGTTTCCGATTTCACGTGAATTATTTTTGGTTACATAGATAATTTTTTACCTTGAAAAAAAAAAAGCTTGCTCTTTGACACACTTGTGATACACACGTATTTTGGCTTGTAGGTTTGTGTTGAGCCTGCACTGTGATTAACTTTTGTTATGGGTTGATCAAGAGCACCAAGGTCCACTAATTTGTGTAAGTAGTAGTCGTAACTATGAAGTTATGTATATTAGAGCTTTGTGACATATCTTTCTTTGCTCTTTGTCTGACAAAGGTACACGTGCTTGACACAGAATTTCGATTATGGCATAAATCCAGAGTTATCCGGTATATGTATTCAAATGCTTGAATAAGTCTCACATATAGCTTATCATAAGTTATGGTCAGGTATATCTTAGTTCGCGAATTTGCAGTTGGGCTTTTCAATGTATTCTAAAGCCTGCGTAATTCGGTCACATGTTCCTTAGTGTATGTAAGGTATTTTTTTTCCAGTCAAGAAGTACACGCAAAGCCATTTATCAGTTATCTTGTAATTTAGTTTCATTATAAGATTTTCTTACGCATTTATCTTACATAAATATGAGTTGGTTAAGTATGGGTAACGAGATCATTAATATGCAGTTCCAATTTTGATAAAAGTTACCTTTGTACTTTTCATGCACGGCTTATCATTGACTCTTGCGTATGGGATTAATGTATTGTTTTAGCCGCTAGATGGCGTTACTTGGTTATTTTTCACATGTATTTTTTATATCGTACCTGGAGTCTAAAGTTTAACGTTAATGGTTTATTGATAATGGTATATATATTACGTGGATTGTACATTAGGCTGGGAGATAGGAAGCTTTGTAATTAATTTCTTTCTTTACAGTCATTGCATTCTGCATCCTGTTTGTCTTCTACGTGCTTTCCGTCGGTCTTCTACATGCATCTGTGTCTTCCTGTAACCTGTCATCAACCGTGAATAAAAATGCAATTGAACAAGCTGTTACATCATTGGTCGTGATGTTAAACCCGTAGCAAAAGTAATTAACATCAAGTTCAAGGTAACCCTAACGCTTTCTCTCCGGATAGATGGGCCTGATGGCATGGAGGAGATGACCAACCACATTCTGTGCCACAAGCAGCAGATCCTTCTCCAGGTCAACAAAATAGATGAAGCATTAGACAAGATAACCCCTCACATACTAAAGAAATTCTAGAGAAGTAGACCAACAGGGGGTTTGGGTGGGTGGGGGACAGAGTGCTCACCCTCTGGCTGGACATCGCCCGGTACTGGCCTCTTAGAGGTGGCTCTTACATCCAGCTGCCAGCAGCTGTGAGGAACAAAAAAGCAGTTGTGATTGTGATAACAAGGACGATCACTGCCTCTGATCGGCTCTCAGGTTGACTTCAACGGGATCGATCCCCCAATGCCCATCTCACAGATCAACAAAGTGGACAGGCAGAATGGCCTAGCCATCAATGGGATCCTTGTGTCAGCCTTCTGGTGATGGAGAAGGCAGGCAAGTACCACTACACCTGGGTGAAGAGCTTTAATCCTCTGCTTTACAGCCAGAGCAAGCATCAAGAGTGCAACCACTTTTGCGAGTGCTGCATTCACAGCTACTCCAGAGAAGACCGGCTTGAGGCCCACAAGCTTGAGTGCCGGGGAATAAGCTAGATGGTAGTCAGGATGGAGATGTCTGAGGAGGGCAAGAACGTGCTGGACTTCCAGAACTATCACAAGCAACTCCCCACTCCTTATGTCATCTATGCTGACTTTGAGGCTCTCACCAGAAAAGTCGAAGGGCCCGAGCTGTACCCCTCTAAGAGCAACACCCACAGAACTCAGCTGTAGGAGGCCTACAGCAACATGGTCGTCTGCTGTGATGGAGTGACCAAGCCACACATGGCATATGGGGGGGGGGGGTCAATGTGGTAGAGCACCTTCTTCATGCAATGCAGCAGGAGGAGCTCAAAATCAAGGATGTACTGGCAAACCCAAAGACCATGCAAATGACCCCTGAGGACTGGCAAGCCCACTGAGCCACTACAATCTGCCAGGTCTGTGAGGAATACATCTATCAACCAGAACATCACAATGCTATGGACCTTTATGACCCAAACACAGGCAGATTCCAGGCCAGGGACTCGCACACAGCAAGTGTCTCTTCAAAGAGAAAGCTGGTTTCTTGGGCCCGGGCCTGCTACCCACAACACGTGCAACCTAGACAATTTTATTCAATTATATCAAATTACCTAATCTGATACTACGAAAGTATCTGCTGGATGTTATTATTGTATTAGGAGTTACACTGGTGTTAGGCTTGACTGTGATGAATTGGTGTCTCATATCAGTTATCATGTAACTGTACATTCCATTGGGGTAAAACTTGACTGTGACTAATTGGTGTCACATACCAGTTATTATGTAACCTTTTACAGGCATTCTCTCTCTTCAAGTGAGATCTCCTTCTCAAACCCCTTTTGTTAACTTCGCATCAGGAAGCTTTGCCTTCTCATTCCTACCGTTTTTCTCATCCAGTTCAGACATCTCTCTGGGTTATGAATCATGAAAATTCATCCAAATTTTTTACGTATGGAATCAAGAGTGTGGCATAATAAGGGTAATAGATATAAGTCCACAGGTAGTAGAATAAGCAGTAGTTCCAGCAGCACAAGTAGTAACAGGAGCTCGCTTATGTTTTGCAAGGCCTTTCAGTCAGGCAACTGTATGAAATCATCTCCCAAAGTGTTTCCTTCAAGGGTCAGAAGTATATTGTGCATCATATTTGTGCCACTTGCTGGTTGGTGGAAAAAGAAAAGAAATCACACCCTGAATCATCGACTGATTGCAAATATGTAGGCAAATCTGTACAAGAGGCCAGGGAATCTTTCAGATGACTGCTTATCCATGATGATTAGTGTGTTTATAGTAAAACTACTGTTCTTGATAGAAGTCAGGTTGATACCACTGAGTTTCACGATTATAGTACAGTAGATATGTATTTTAGCCCAGCACAGTTGGTCGATTCGGACCACTTGATCACCTACCCGAATCATCAGACTGATGATCAGGTTTCTGAGAGAATAACTCAAGCATGTATATCTAACTAGACGTTAAGTAAAAATAAGAGCTTCGCTTCTGAGTTTTCTTGTGCAATCAATGATAATCCGACTTGATATTAAGGTAAGGCCATGTGCGCGGATGATTTCCCAGTTGAGGTTAGTGTTTTTACTTCACCATGTAAAGTTTCAGTGTTTGACTCATTCACACATGATTCCTGTAGTCCATTTTTGGGTCTCATGATTTTCAGTCAAATAATAACCATTTTCCATGCAAGTCTCAGTTTAATTTGACATTAGCTCCAGTTTATGATGTTAGTCACAGAGTCTATAATTTTACTGGAGATATAAATCATGCAGAAGTTCCTGTAAGATTTTGCAGAAGTTATATTAGGTAATCATGCTGTGATAGTACTGTTGGTGAGTATTTACTCATACACGGAGAAGTCATTAATTCGGGTTGTCACAATTTCATTGGTTGCTTGCTGGATTATACTTCCCTCTTGGCTGAATATTTGTTTTTGGCGTGAGAAACTGCAAGCTATTGATTTCTGGGACATGGAAGTTTATGACTTTTTACAGTTTGGATTTCCCATAGGTTATCACTCCGGTAGTGGGCTGCAATCAAACCCTTGCTATCATTACAATGTTCATGCCTTTCACAAGTATGTTGACAAATTTCTGAGTAAAGAGGTTGAAATGGGTGCTATGATTGGTCCTTTAAGGCTCAATCCATTGTGTTCTCTCTTGCATATGTCACCCCTAACACAGCTCCCAAGAGAGGTTCCGCGGATGGTGATAGAAGAGTCATACTTGACTTATTATGGCCTGAGGGTAGTGTGGTCAATAGGGGCATTGACAAGAATTAATATTTCGGGGAGTGGATTCAAGTGAGGTATCCCACCATTGATGATTTCACTGATTTGATCCCCTCTTTAGGACCAGGTAGCCTGTTATAGAAGAAAGATTTGGGTATAGCTTACAGACAAATCCCAGTGCGTTCCACGGACATTGTTTTTTCAGATATTCTTGGAGAAATCGCTTTTACATTGATAAGGCTTAACCTTTTGGTTTATGTTCGGCGGCCTTTTTTGTCACCTTATCACTAATGCTATCGCTCACATTCATAGGGGGCATGACTAAAATTATGTTAATTACCTTGACAATTTCAGGGGAGCAGAGAAATCCGATAAGGCAAACTATGCCTTCATACATATAGGTACCTTATTGTGCAATCTGGGGGTGCAGGAAGCAACTGAAAAAGCGGTTGCTCCCTCCACTGCTATTGAATTTTTGGGGATACGTTTGGAAACTGTCAATATGACTATGTTTGTTCCCAGTCAAAAAATGTCTGACATCAGAGGGATACTGCATGTTTGGTGTCCAAAGACTCGTGTCTTGAAATTAGAAGTTCAGTCTTTGTTTGGCAAACTGCAGTTTGCCGCTAGGTGCATCAGGCAAGGGCATGTTTTCATTGCTAGGATTATCCGTCATCTACATTCATTGCATGTGTTGCCTCAGAAACATAATGTGGTTCTTCCAGATTACTTTATTGGGGATATATGTTGGTGGATAAAATTCATGGATGAATATAATGGGATTTCTTTAATCCATCAGTTGCAGTGGTCGCACCCAGATGTTATTCTTAGTACTGATTCATGTTTATCAGCTTGTGGTGGTATTTTGCATATTCGCCAGTGTTCTTTCACTCTACATTTTCAAATTCCATTTTGGACATGGAATTAGATATAATTTCCTTGGAGCTTCTCACAACAGTGGTAGCACTCAAGCTTTGTGGTTCACACCTCACAGGTTATAGAATATAAGTTTGCTGTGACAACGCTGCCTCAGTTAGTGTGGTCATTCTGGAAGATCTAGATGTGACTTTTTGAATTCATGTCTAAGAGAAATTGCATATTTATGTACCACTTATGAGATAACCCAACCCCTAACTTGTAATGCATCTTAGACAATTCGAGATTTAGAGTTAAAATGCCTCATGACGGTAATTTCAGTTCAAGGTTTCCCACTAATGACCCGTTTGTTAATTCATTTGGCTTTTTAAACCTAGATTTTAAAAAATTACATTCAATCTTATGTAATTGATTCGTTATTAATACAGATCTACCCATTAGTAGTGATTTCATCGGCTGTGAAATACAGCGAGTTTATAATAAATAGGCCTATTTTTATTGCTGAAACGGAACAACGAAGATCTGACCAGTTTTCAGGTGTGACGCAATTAATAACGTGACTCCTTTACGTCACGTCGTTATATTTGCGTTTTACTTGAACTTTGAAGTTGAAAGGCTGGTTTAATCAGTTTGATCTGATCAGTCCGTTAGGTAGGCCTCGTCGGGTGAGTTGTAAGACCAGGCGCTGTAGGTAAGTGTGGGATGGTTTATTATTTTATTCATTTTTGCTAGGCCTAATCATGAGTGTTAGGTGTAGTTTTATCATATTTATGTCATGTGGGCTACGTTTTTAAGTAGGCCTATTAACTAAGGAACATCATATTCGCTTTATTCCGTAATACATCAGCTCGGGATGTTTGTATTGGAAATGCAAACATGGTGCCGCCAGTTAGCAGAATGACTTGTCCGGGGATTAATGGCACCGAAACAAGTCTTGCGCTGGTTCCCCACTGATGACCCGATTTTTTAAAGGCTAATAATGCCTAAAACTTTCTTCTAAATTTCAAATTTTATGAATATGATTTGTTCCTTTCATAAATTAATTTGCTATTATGATTTAGAACAATACAGTTTTTCAGTGAATGGTACGGAATAGGACTTTGCTCTTAGAATATCGGACTTGATAGTGTTCAAACGGTACATGGACTTACAGAATTAGGTTTGTTAAGTTTCTCTTTGTATTAAATACAGATTCATTGTTTACATGTTTGTGGCCTGGATAATTGAGCCTCAGATTATCTTTTTATGTGGCACTTGGAAGACACTTATCTGCACAAATTTTTTGACCTGTGTGGTCAGAATTTGTCAAGCAGTATGGTCGAACTGGATATGTTTTGTTTCACTGCTGATTGGTAATTCCACAGCACAGATTGCTGGCACAATGCTGCTGCATTGTTTGTGTGCATGGCAATTTCATTGAGTTTTTAATACCATGTAATTTTCAATGTATGTTATCTCTATTTCAGATGCTGAATTTAAAACATAACAGAGGGAGCTAATAGCATCAAATAGAGCTGCTGTTTCTACTGGCACCAAAAGAAATCTGTGCACTCAGTGGCGTTCATTCATTTCCTTTCGTCTGTTTTTCAATTTACAGTATTTGCCAGTATCAACTGAAACTATTTGCTTACATGCACAATTTCTCAGCAGGTCTTTCAAGTCTGTGTTTACGATTAAAAATTACTTACATGGTATCAGACTATTACATATTTTTGCTGGTTTTAAATTTAGACATTTTGATTCTTTGTAGATCTGGTTGTTACTAAAGGGTTTATCATGGTTACATCCTCATGCTGTTAAACATGCTGCACTTATAACACCCAATGTTTTACATTATATTCATGAGTACCTGGATGTACATAATAATTTGCATACAGCTAGTTGAGCAGCCTTTTAGATAGCCTTTTTCCTCATGTTACGCATGTCCAATCTGGTTTCTTCTAGTTTAGCAAAGTTTGACACACATTGGCAGTTTGCCAGAAAGGACATTTTGCTTTGCGAAGTTGGTTTGCATGTTTGTATTTCCTGGTCAAAGACGAACCAGTTTGGCAGGTGGAAATTAAGGATACCGCTTCTTCATATACATAATTCAATTTTATATCCTGTGGCAGCCTATGAGAAATTACTTAAGCCAGCCCCTGCTTCTCGCAATGCACCAACCTTTGTTTTTAGTACTTCCCCTGTTTTTTCTTGCATAACTTTATATAGATTTGTGCAAGTATTACGAGACATGTTACACAAGGCCAGTTATCAAGCACATGAATTTTCGGATCATAGTTTTCGCAGGGGTGGGGTCACTCGGGCTTTCAGAGCCAGGGTTCCGGGTGAGTTGATTCAGTTGCACAGTGACTGGCGATCGGATACTTACCTTAGATAGTTAGATTTTTCTTTTCATTCGAAACTAAGAGTAAGTGCTGCCATGAGAGACTTAATTTTGTCTAAAAATGTGAAAGGTATGTGATTATGTTATATTTTTTATTTGTCCTTTATTTTGGCTGGAGAGTGCTTGACTGTTTGTTTCTTTGTATTTTGTTCACTTTTTATTCTTTTCTAGTTTTGTGTTTTGATATCTTTGGTTACTTTCTTTCCTTTAACTTTGTTTGTCAAGTCACTTCTGTTGCGGCCAAATAAAATTTATTGTATTCATGTTTGTGTTTGTTTGTTTGTTCAATATGTTTCACGTTTCATGATTAATTGACAATTTTATTCATTTATACTAAAATACATAATTAATCTGGTACTACGAAAGCATATGCTGGATGTTATGATTGTATTAGGAGTTACATTGGTGTAAGGCTTGACTGTGACGAATTGGTGCCTTGTATCAGTTATTATGTAACTGTTCATTTCACTGGGGTAAAACTTGACTTGACTGTAACTAATTGGTGACAGGCAACAGTTACCATGAAACCTTTCACAGGCATTCTCTCTCTTAAAGAGAGATCTCGTTCTTAATCCCTTTTATTGTTAATTTCATGCCAGGAAGCTTTGTCTTCTCATTCCTAATGTTTTTCCCATCATGTTGGGATGTCTCTTTGGGTTATGGATCTTGAACGTTCATCTAAATTTTTTGTCCCTCCCCCCACCCCTTTTTTTGATAATGCTTATTTTGTTTTCAGGCGTGAGAGTGCTTGACTGTTGGGTTTGTTCAGTTTTGTGTTTTGATTTCTTTGGTTATTTTCTTTCCTTTCACTTTGTTTGTCAAATCACTCCTGTTGTGGCCAAATAAAATTTATTGTATGTATGTTTGTGTTTGTTTGTTTGTTCAATATGTTTCATATTTTATGACTAATTAAGCTGCATCTGAATCACAAATCCAGGGTCGTGGCATTTGTTTTCTACCATCTGCATGGCTACAACACTCATCTATTCATGCAGGCCATCTCAAAGGTGAAAGGCAAAGTCTGATGCACCCCCAACAACATGGAGAAGTACATCTCATTCTCCCTGGGGCAGCTGCCCTTTATCAACAGCACTCCGTTCCTGGCCTCCCTAAACATGCTGGTGAGTAGCACCATCGGCCTGGGTGGTAAGTGGGCATGCTAAACAGACCTTCGAGCTAAAATAGCCATTGACTGGTGTCTTGAGGGAATCTGCAAGTGTGGGGCACCCTTCTTGAAGGAACACAGAGCCCCTCGAGATCACCAGATGATACACCCCACACAACGCTCATCTCTTAGCCCAAAACATCGTTTATCCTTATGAGTATATGGACGCCCAGGAGCACTTCCCGGAGACAGGGCTCCCACAGAAGGAGGCCTTCTACTCCAAGCTCTCCAGTGAGCACATCAATGAGGAGGACCTCGCCCATGACCTTTGGGTGCCTCACCCTGGGGAACTATCATGACCTATACAACCGCATGGACATAATGCTCTGGCTGACGTCTTTGAGTCCTTCCCCAACACCTGCCTCTGGCAATACGGCCTCAATCAGACCCACTACTACACCGGACCAGTATGAGCTGGGATGCTCTCCTGAGGCGATGAGTCAAGCCGTTCCAACGGTGGCTTTTGGTGGGTGGAGGACTGCGATGAGCTCCCCAAAATTGTTGCTGACCACCCAGCCAACAGCCCTGAGGGCTACATCCTCAAGGTAGACCTCAAGTACCCTGCAAAGCTCCATGACGTGCACAATACCTATCCTCTGGTGTGGAACACATGGTTGTGCAGAAGGAGTGGTTGAGCGACTTCCAGCATGACCCTCTAGGCATTGATGTGGTGCCTACTGAGGTCAGAAAGCTGGTCTCTAACGTCCGTGACAAGCAGCATTATGTGCTTCACTGTGGCAACCTCCAACTATACATGTCTCTGGACATGCACCTGAAAAAGATCCACCATGGCTTGAGGTTCGAGCAGTGCTCCTGGATGGAGCCATACATCCAGATGAATACTTAAAGAGGGCAACCAGTGGCTTTGGAAAAAAATCTCTACAAGCTGAGGAACAACTCCGTCTTTGGCAAGATCATGGAAAAACTCTGCAAGTGAGTGACCATGGTGTTGGTGTGCAGCCAAGACAAGCTGCGACAGCTAATTGCTTGCCCATCCTCTGCCAGGGCCAACATCTTTGATAACAACCTCGTCACTGCCCAGAATCATCTGACCCTCAACAGACCCATTCACGTCAGTATGAGGATCCTAGACCTCTTAAAATACCTCATGACTTTTACTTTAGCCAGAGGAAGTCCCTCTATGGTGACCATGTGGAGCCTTCTTACACAGATACTATTCCCTGCTTCTTGAGATCAAGACTGAGGATGTTTACGAGGACATGGTCAAGCATCAATGCCTCTACCACATTTCCAACTACCCTGGGGACCACCCTTTCCAAGCAATGTAAATCAGAAGGTGCTCGGGAAAATGAAAGATGCGTCCACCCATTGCCGAATATGTGGGGTTGAGGACAAAGATGTATAGCATCATAGAGGCCTGCGGGAAGAACATCAAGAAGGCCAAGGGCATCCAAAAGTGCACAGTCAAGAAGCACATTTGACAAGAGCAGTACAAGGCTGCCTTGTTCGAAAAACAGACCTTACACTATGGCATGGATGTTCTGTCCTGCAAGGGCCACCTCATATATGAGCAGCACCTGAACAAGGTGTCCCCCTTTGACAGCTAGTGCTGGATCACAGAAAACGTAGTTGAAACCCAGGCCTACGGGCACAGGAACACCCTCCCAGCTGGGTCAGTGGAGATGGCTGCCTACATCAACAAGATGCTAATTCACGGTGTACAGGCATACCTCATTCTACGCAAATATTATACTACTTGATCTCTATGCATCTTGGCATCACCTTCTAGTCAACAAGACGCCAAGTTATGTCTGATGCCAACCCTCAGTCACTGTCCTCCGGTCACAAATACCTCAGTATCTTATTTAATGTTGGCTAAAATGCTACCCAAACAGAAGCAAATGCACCCCTGTTATCCAAACACTTGTAAGCACACAGCAATATATATTCCATGTGAATGAAAGTGGCAAAAACACAGCCTAATATTCAGATTCCATGTGAAATCCATGGCCACGGCCAATGGTGCAAATTGGCAGCTCAGTCTATGCAAAATGCTCCAATGATACATGTAAAACAGTGTCTCTAGACTGATATCTATTAATAGTAACCTTTCTCCTTTTCTGACCCTATCAATACAACCACATTAAGGACATACGGCAAGTTAGCAGTTACTCTCAAAAATAACTGAATAGAACTTTGAATTCAAATATAAAGTGTGGTAAACTATACATTTTCAGAAAGCTAACCAACCCAGGATGCTATTCATTTAAATTTTACTTTGTCAGTTGGTTGCAATGTTTGTTTAGCAATTACACAAGCGATCATCATAACTTAGCACAAATATGGCCTCAACTTCTTCATGTCGGAATATAATATTATTGGCCACAAAGCTGCAACAAACTGTGTATTGAATAAAAAAAAGAGTGTCTCATATTTTTCAATTTTTGTTCCGTTTTGTTTCCACAGTTAATCAAAGATGGCTTTGTCATTGATGTGTCACCTTTTCAACTTCAAACAACTGTATTTAGGAACAACAAAAGTTCAAAATTTGAGACACTGTTTTCACATTTATAAGGTATTCTATAGTTTACCACTAATTTGATATTAAAATTTATTGCAATTGTAGGAATTAAAGTCAAATTTGTATCAAGGAATAATAGTCATTTTTACACACTTTGATAATTGCTGTGTACAGGCCACAGACCACTGTTATAAATCCTTCAATTTTTCATATACAATTTTTAAGTCTAAAAACTCAGCATTTTGGTACTTTTAAATTCAATGGCATTCAACAGATAAAAAAGTCAGGAAAACACAGATGGATTTTTGTCATATAATCCCAGCTCGTTAATTTGTGATAATTGAAATACGAAACAACACCTGGATGTCAGCATTATACAGGTGTATGAACTGTGCTCTTGCCAAGGTCACATCATTTTCCTTCCCCACCATAAAGTTCCCACCTGGCCTGGCAGACAGTGCACCTATAAGACCACCAATGAAGCAACTGTGCTGCAGCAAACCTGACTTAGTTAACTGTTTTTAAACAGAAGCTACGGCATGCTGAAAACACGATATTTTCACCATTACGGACCATCTCTGTTGGGATGAGCAACCAGCCAATCACAACTGTGGTCTGTAACCTAATAGACTTATCAAAATTTTTAAAACTTGTGAAACTGAAGCCACAACTTGTTTTCTGCAAAGGATTTGCATTAACCTTACCACACTTTAACATTAAAGAAAATATCAACTTTTTTTCAAGCAACCTTTAAATCTGAAAAAATCAGTTTTTATGAAAAATAAGATAATTAAAATTTTGAGGAAAATTATACAATTGCATTCAATCGATTTTTTTTCTGTCCAATATGAATACAATACAGAATGGGCTGTGATGCAAACATATAATCACTTGCATGCAGGCCTTACAGTGAGAGATTAAATTACAATGCCCACCCCCTAATTTTAACCCAAATTTTGAATATATTGCTAACAATTTTATTAATTTTTAGGTGAAATAGGTGATTTTGTTACTATTTATGGGTAGATTCGTAACATTCATCTACAAAAAATATGACATCTATCACTGCTGAGGCATTAATGGGGGATGGAGGGAGCATCAGTTACACCAAGTCAGCAGCTAATACCAGTCATTATGGCAGTATTTTCCTGATGTAATCTGAATTATGTCAGACTATGGAATAGTTTCAGTGTTTAAACATTATTGACCCATTAAAGTGCACAGTTTAAAACCAGTAGGTCACAGATTAAAGTAACAATATTCAGCAAATTATGTTTTTTGGGACTAAAATTATGGAATTTCAATGCGCCCACTGTTTGAACATTTGGAGGGCAGTTGGGGTGAATAAAGCTTCCACAAACCAATAGTGCCTATGCCTTTTTTCTGCAGTAGACTGCATAAGTTGTGGTTTATTGACATGGTTTCTGATGTGTGTGCACATATTAAAAAGAAAATGATGCAAATTGCGTATTATTTATGTTTTTTTTCACTTACTCATAAAATTTCTATGACAATACAGAGCTTAGGTGTTAAGAGAGTTTCATTCTGTGTACATACCTCCCAGGCTGAATGTAAATAGTTGAATATTTTAAGAATTTGCACCACAAGTACATTATAATGTAAAATACAACATTAGGAGCTTGTCATAATTCTTGGCCGAGACCAATTAATTTACGTGAGCTTCGTCTCCATGCACTTACAAAACATTCAAATTGTCTGTCGAACTTTTAAGGACAAAAAATGGGTTATGAGGAGCTTGAAAATTTTGAAGAACTTTTTTTTCAAAATTTTGACTTTTGACCTTAAGAGGTTACATATTAGTCACAAAAATGTGGAGTGTTGCAATACCTACCATTTAAGTCCAACGTGACTAGAACTGGATGGAAACTGGCTGAGTTATAACTGGATGAAAATTTCAAAGGTCCAAATGACCTTGGCCTCTGACCTTTAGGGGTTACATATATTAAGTACGAAAAATGTGGGGTGTTACAATAGTTACAATTTGAGCCCAACATAATCAAAGTTGGATAAAAATTGACCGAGTTATGGCTACATGAAATTTCAGAGGTCCAAATGACCTTGACCTTAAGAGGTCAAATGAAAATTACCAAAAAAAATGTGCAGTGTTACAATAGCTACAATTTTAGCCCTAAAATTGGATAATATTAACTGAGTTACGGCTAGACGAAAATTTCAAAGGTCCAATTGACTTTGACCTTTAGAGGTCATATATATTTTACAAAACGCGCAATGTTATAATAGCTACAAACTGAGCCCAATATGATCAAAATTTGATAAAAATTGACCAAGTTATGGCTAGATTGAATTTCAAGGGTCCAAATCACCTTGACCTTTGACATTTAGAGGTCAGTAAATAACAAGAATGTGCAGTGGTACAATGGCTACAATTTGAGCCCAACATTATCAGAATTGGATAAAAATTGAAAGAGTTGAAAATTTCAAAGGTCCAAATGACCTTGACCTTTGACTTTTAGAGATAATATGTAAATTACAAAAATGAACATGTTACAAACATATAAATTGAAGTTGGATTGGTTACCTGGACCTGTAATAGTTTTGGCCATATTCAAAATTGAAATTTTCAATGGCCCTAATTTTTAAAACCGCTGTACCTCTTCACAAAAACTCAAGACTTCATACAGGAAGTATAACCATGCCACGTTTAGAGTTTCTACGTATAATGCTTTTCAAATATAAATGTGGGCCAAATTTGTCTGTAAAGAAAGAACCCATCAAAAGTGGCCTTTGACCTTGAAATGAGCTCTACCTGAAGTGAAGTTTGACCTTTGAAATGACATTTTGACCTAAATTTGATGTTTGACCTTGACTTGACGTTGACAATTGAGATCACCATGCCATGATCGAGCTCCTACACACTAGAAAACACATCTACTCTAGTACATAAGATACTGAAGATTTAAAACTTTAATTAGCCCTAATTTGCATAATTTTGAGTATTAAGACTGCTCTTTATAAAAGGGCAATAATTCATCTACACAAAAGTTATGGTTCCAAGTTTGGAGTTTCTCTCCATAATGGTTTCCGAGAAAAAGGCAGGACACATTTGCTGGTAAAGAAAGAAAGAAGAACACACACATGCGCACTATATATATATATATATATATCTATATATATATATATATATATATATATATATATATATATATATATATATATATATATATACACACACACACACACATATATCACGTTTGGGTCGATTTTAGAGCCATAAAGCATGTGTGTAAATATCATATAAGCCAGACCACTATGGACCCTATCATTAGGTCATTAGAAAGTGCTATAATAGGCTTGCTGTTCGGCAGATTATCTATAACAGGAATGGTATTAGACTTGTTCGTCTCACTGGACTGTCTCCCGTATTTTTCATTTCAAATCAAATTCATTGCAAAATTAAATTTTAAGTAAACACACGTCGTAGCCTTATTCTGTTACAATAAAAAATATTCATCAACCTGGAAACTTCAAAAAAGAGCTAAAAAAACATTATACAGGTGAATATCATGATCAATAAATCCAATGTTTTTCTTCTTCTTGCATACTTACATTGTATATACGTATAATTCACGAGCTCCACTAGATAGTGTTGTCAACCACTAGAGAAATAGTTTATAAGTATTTTACTTTGATTGTGCCTTGAATGGCAATAACATTGTACCAAAGTTACTACCACAATAAGTGCAATAATGCACTTTAGTATCATTTTTTTTTTCTTTCTCTCTCTTCTTCTTTTTTTTCTCAGCAAACTGTGTATTATAATATGTATTTAAAGTGGCCAGCTCGTTTATACTCCTCTGGGAGCTGTCAATTGTAATGTATTGTCACAACTACTATGTATACAAAGTTGAAAATAAAGTTCAATTCAATTCAATTAAAATACAGGTAGGCCCTTCAAGTTACCTAGCTAATTGGCGTGGAACCTGTATATAACCAGATAATATTGACTCCAGATGATTAGCGCCGGGCGGTCTGCACTTTTTTTCTTATCACACAGACAAGCGAGCGGCCATAACGCACCTCGCTTCAGAAGCTGTTAATTGAGCTACTGTGTGATGAAGGATTAATTGCAGTGCACCGCGTCAGGCGGTGGGCGTCCAGTGAGACTTGTAAAGCTTGCCGGCTTGTCGCTGCTATGAATTATTCATGAGCAGTCAAGCACGTGACCGATTAAAGGCCGTCTCAAATTCCTTGTGTTGTCTGTTGTTTATTTACATGCAAGCACGCACATTTTATTGTAGAGAAACATCAGTTCTTGCCGATGGCTATTTCGATTTTGTGTTAAAATGATTATTTTCCTTCTACGATGATTTAAATCAATGATCGGGCCGTTGCTTGTGACAATTTGAATGATGTAACTTTGCAAAACTGCGCAAAAATAGGGTGAATTCATCGTCTCGATCTCCATCTTTTTTTTGTGTGTCCGCGCCATGTTGTTTATGTCCAATTGGCTGAAACAAAAGTATTTTAGCGGGAACCCCTTCAAAACTGCTTCGATTTCAAACAGATGCGTAGTTATTTTAGTCATAAACTACAGAAGCCCTGAATCGATCACATGGTGTTCGCTGTCCAATCAAAATGTTTTTCTACTGCTGTTTCATTCGGTAGAACTGGCTGCCTCGTGTTGTGAAGTCTGGCTTGAAAGAAGGGTGACATTTGGGTGAACAGAAGTGACGATGAAGGACAACTTTTTAAAGGAGAGTAAAATACGCCAGTCACAGGTAAACATGGCTCGGGTGAAAATACCCCTGCCGCTTGTGAAGTTGTGTTTATCATGTTGACAGTTTGTCAGTAACTGCGATAAAGTGTGTTTATGGACTATTCACTGCGGCAACCAGCTCTACCACTATAATTTAATGGCAATTATAACACACAAGTGATCTTTAGAAAAAAATTAAAGAAGGAACTATCGTTCGTGACGCTAACCAAGAAAAAAGCGCAGACCGGTACCCATGCTATTGTATTCACACAGGTTTCACCGCTTTGATGAAATCGTGATTGAAATCGATATATTTCCTTTGTCAGGGTGTAGGGCAAGAGTTTTTGTTTAAATTGACAAAAGAGCCACCTAGAAATGTAGAGGTCTTACTCAACAAAACTTAAATCATGACGTGGATCATTTTGCATTAATGCAAAAATAAAAAAAAGTTGTGGCACTGATTTGACTTCTAAGATCCTGCGAAACCCCGGATGTTGTGACGTCACTCCCACCGAATTGATGGTAGTCCAGAGTGGACTTGTGCAAGTTTAACAAGTCCCTTGTGTCGGCAGCCGGAGAGAAACGGTCAGCTTTGTCTCGATTAAGTGGCCAGTGACTAGCCATGCATTCATCGAAGACCACTTTCTACTCAGCCTTATCTCAATGATAACGGGATTAGAACTGACTAGGACTCAATAGCTGCTACTGTTGAAATCGACACGGCGGCAGTGTCGACCAGTTAAAAATAAAAAATAAATAACAGTAGGACCTACTTAATAGCACCGTGTAGTTGGCATAATATTATTCGGTTATCTTTGTGGAGGGGGAAATGTATCGCACTTCTGGGTGGGACCGCGGGATGGGAAAATAGGGACATGCACCAGGAACTTGTGCAAGTTTAGAATGGTATCTAAAACCGGAAGTACTGATACACGATATACTATTATGGGCTAAGCTACTTCCCGGGTAACGATATCTGCGGCTAACATGAATGCATGCATACATATATTATATTAATTATGGCGTACCATATACAGTAGAACTCGTTCGCTTCGCTCACGCGTTCTGCACATTGGCACCCAGTGCCCGTTGATATTCTTGGTATCGACAACAAACCATGCTATAATCCATATGTGTGTGTGTGTGTGTGTGTGTGTGTGTGTGTGTGTAGATTATAGCATGGTCTGTTGTCGATACTCCGAATATCAGCAGGCACTGGGTGCCATACGTACCGAAAGAGTTCTGGTATATATACAGTATCTAGTGCAAAGTGTTACTCTTCGTTTCGACAACAAACCGTTGATCTCATGTTTGCCTATTTCAATAAGTTGTGCCCCACCAGATGCCAAATGTTCCAGCAGAGATTCAGCAGTCTTTCTGACAGCAGATCGATGACGCCATCGTTACCTGGGAAGTAGCTTAGCCCATAATAGTATATCGTATATCGGTACTTCCGGCTATAAGTACTATGCCGAACAGTAGGCCTATTGTTGCACTTTCAAATGATTTTTAATGGGGCGCATAATAGTCTTGCCAATATGATATTCATGCACATATTTTATAGCACTGAAATCGACCCAAAGGTTACATATATATATATATATATATATATATATATATATATATATATATATACACATACATACATACATACATACATATATATATATATATATATATATATATATATATATATATATATATATATATATATATATGGTATACCTGTCGGGTAAACTAAATCCACCATTCTTATTTTCTGCGCCGTAAAGAGTAATTTGTTCAGACAATCATATGTGAAGTGTACATTTTGATAGTTTATCTTTAATGAATTATGAAAAGGACAAAGGCCACATTTAAACGGTTAATCAGTAATTATAATTGTTCCATAAACGACCATTTTTTCTTTTGAAAAAAAAGTGGGACACATTAATTTGCTAAGTGTGGACAACTTCGTCGTGGTTTTCATGAAACTCTACACTGTTGTTTGGATTGTTCGGTTAAAATTATCTATGTTATCGTTACACTGCTCTGAGATTAACCATGCTACTGTACAAGATGGGTTCCTTGTATATATCCCAAAACAAATATCACTAAAGAAAATTTACGAGATGATTCTAGTCACATTTATCGACATTAATTTGGTGAAAACTGTGAAGAATTTGGGTCAAATAGTGAGAAACGGTTCTCATATTGGTGTACTCGTTTGTGTAACATAGGGATATCTGATGAGTGAGGTGTTTGTCAATAGTCACAATTTTTCTCGTGTGTGTGTGTGTGTGTATGTGTGTTAAGAAATTTTAACCATAATAATGTGTGTGTGTTGGTTTGAAAATATCTCCCATGAAAGATCTAGACCGTTGATGAGAGACTAATTCTAATGGGTAAGCGCCACACCATTTTATAATAGATTCATGTATACATGCAACTTTCCTCAGGCGATTTATGCCATCTTGCTATGAATATTTCAAACAAACGACCCAGTAAGGTAGAGCATATTAACAGTCATGCTTGTGTTTACAAGCTGCAATGGCGTTTAAGCAGGATATCCTCTCTGAGAAGGATCTAACAGCCATCTTCTTTGTTACTACCTGCGTCGCTTTGACCTTAATCTCCTCGATGACTCGAGATCCGGCAATATGATCCTTGGTTACACATTTCTGAAGACACACACAGGGGTCGCACATCAATAGCTCCTGTCTCTGATAGTTTTGCATTAAGCGTAAACCGATGGAAGAAAACATGGAGAAAACGTCGACAGATATGTGTGGTTCTCCCCGCAGGGCTGTTCAGTTGAGAAGACAGCTGTCGCTTGTGCACGCGGTCTCCTTGAACGTGGGTACCATGATTGGTTCAGGTGAGCATGCTCTGGCTTTGTTTTACAGAATCGGATATGGGTGTTGCTAGTTCTATAATGAGTGTAACGACTTGAAGACGGTAGTACGGTGTATATGGGAACTGTTCATTTATCAGGGTAGCTATAGTATCAGTTACAAAGTGACATACACAAGACGGAACCACAGTTTGTATGTGGAACGGATCTCCACATCACCCATTAAGTTTTTGTCCTATGTTTTATGGTTAAATTTATCACCAGATGTCTCAGTCCATTAAATGTTTATCGAGTCCATAGCAAACACGTTAAATTCATTTATCTATTGAGAGTTCTGTGTGAAGAGTGTCCGTCAGATTTGTGGTTGTTTATTAGCGTTCAAGTGTAGGGGTTATTAATTTATTATCTAGAAAAGTCGCGTTTTTCTTGACAGATGCGCCAGGCTATTATGGTTTTACAGTTCAGTCTACATGTCCCTAGACCAATGGAAGCTTGGGTAGAGTATCTTCACTTCCAAATAAATGGATTATGGGCGTTATTTTGTCCCATTGTTAATCCCTTCATCTAGCTAATCTCTGTAGCGGGCTGGTTTTCTTAGTATGACACGACCACTCACGCGTCTCACAGGCACCAGTATTCTGAAGAGGATACATCCCAAGTTCAAGGGATTTATCTGGAATCCTGCTTTTTTAAATCCCGGAGCGAAGCGTAGGGATTTAAAAATGCAGGATTGCAGATAAATCACGAGAACAAGGGATGTATCCTTTTTATACCATGCCTTCTTTGTTTTCATGAATATAAATGCATTTCAAATGTATTCACCAACGCAAATCAGTCCTGTGTTGAAATTAAGCCATAGAAATTTGAAGCAGGGATATTTATATGTGTAAGCAGGTGACATATATATCCCTTGAGAAAACAAAGGAGGCATGGTATAAACTTGGTGCTGCTGTTGGCCTAGACTACGGGGTGCGCCTGGCGTTGCCTGGTATGGAATGTCAACCGCATGTGTCGCCTGATCTTGGCTCGGCTGTCTTGTCGCAAGTCTCGCCTGTTTCGCCGGTACGTGTGACCTTTGGCCTCTACTATACATCAATTGGGCTGGGGATTTTGATTTATAACCCTTACCGATTGCCATGTAATTTCTGGTGTTTTCATAAAGATCGACTGTCCAGGCAATAGTGGTTTTAACTGCTTTGCATGTTGTAGTATTCTTTCTGCTTTTGATGGTTCGCGTGCAAAGCTTGCGTGATATCCGTTGCCACTGGCTTGCGTTCAAGCAGTGTAGGTCTGGTCGGCAACGGAGTTTTGGTTCTACGGTTCATAAGCAGTTGTCCTGGTGACCCTAGATTTTGCAGTGGGGAATTTCTCAGATCTAATAAAGCTAGATATGGATCTTTCATGTCCTGTGTTGGTTTCTTCATTATGTTTTTCTCGGTCTATACTGCTCTTTCACTTAGTCCATTACTTTGTGGGTATCTGGGTGACGATGCCACATGATTGAATTGGAAGGGTTCACCAGCAGCCACATTGAATGAGGGCTTATGGGAACGTGGTAGTTCTCGACCGCCATACTTACATTCAGCACATATAAAACTATATTGTATAATCTGACTTACGCTAGCGCAAAATCCCCTGTAAAATGCCAAGATGTACGTGTTATGGGCCACGGCGTTTTTATAATATTGCCTGGGACAAAGTATGTTCATTTAATGGATTTTCAACCGACGAATAAGCCTTAACACCTCTTTTTCATACCACTGACTAAAGTACTTCTATCTAAAGAAGAATTTACACTCTTACTTGTGACTGGAAAAATAACTGAATTTGTCCATACAATAATGTCTGTCATCATTGCGTCAGATCAACATATCCCAGGGCCATTATAATAAAATATGCTAATCCTGTCTTTTTGCAATGTCCTCTGATCCAAGGATGACTATAAAACCTTTATTTATGTACAGAATATAGATTTTCCGGGCTTCAAAACATTACTATATTGCCTTATTCTAAATGATTTTAGAACTTTTGTGAATGAATAAGATATTACAGAAGAGAAATAAATCACGGTCAATATGAAAAAGTATATCAGCCAGGTCGACCCCCCCCCCCCCCCAGCCCACAGTATATGTGAGTAGAGCATACCGGTGTGTTATAAATCAGGGGAAGCATGTTCTCAATGTGGTAAACATTATTCAACGGGATTCGTTTGTCTGACTGGTAAAATGTAAGAAAATGTGATTTTCAAAATTATTCTGCGTGCCAACAACATTGACAACGTACATAAACGTGTCAATCTACAGGTTCGATTTCAAGACATGCACGGAGAAAAAAATAACTATATAAAACATGCCTTACACGTGACATACAGTTTTCAGTAAGATTTAGACCAGGAAATATCAGTCACAAGAATAAATGCATATTTGATATTTTTCCTTGGTTTCCGAAGTAATAGGAAAATGGTTAACGCAATCTTGCTCGCTGTCTCTAGGGTAAAGCCTGCCCGAATCCGAACCACCGAATCCGATATTACCGATTCGCAGGATTCAATATCGGTTCGGGATCGGTTTGGATAACTTTCTGCATTCGGATTCGATTTGCAACGTCCTCACACTATGATTTATTTTCACGGCAGCGAAGAGGTGTGGCAGGGCCTCCTGCCGTGTTGTTCTAGACGTGCTGACCTGTCCCGCATGCAGAGTTTTCTGTGTTTTTCAATACACATATCAAGCTGTGTTTGCGGGGTTTTGTTTTTTTGTTTTTTTTTTTTTTTGGTTTTTGTTTTTGTTTTTGTTTTGTTTTGTTCGTTTTTGTTTTTTCTCTTTTGATTTTTTTTTTAAAGTTTCCCCATAAACCGAATCCGAACCTTTCTCGGTATCGGGCTCAGTAAACTCTGCCGATACCGATATATTTCGGTAAAAAAAACAAGGATCGGTCAGCCTCTACTCTAGGGAAGACTTTGAAAACAACTTTTTATACGTATAATTGTCAACAGTAGCGTGTCGTTATCCCTCTTGTAAATCTACCTCTGATATTTTTAACAGATGGTGTTTTCCAATCTGTTCACTTAAAAAGAAATTTGGCATTTCTGTTACTTGTTTGTGAAATTTACTTTCTAAGACCATAGACTTCAGCTATTCGCATCATGTACCTGAGCAAAAAAGCGGCATTTCTCGCGCTCAGGTGATAAACATAGGCTACTCACAACAAGTATTGGAGCTCATTAGCGGTATTTCAAGCGTCATGCATTTGAATAGGGGTTGATGAGATGTGTTTCACACCCCAGTATCGAATAATTTGACAGAGCCTAGTTGTGAGGAAATGCCCTTACGTAAGCGACGCTTCAAAATTCTGCAGTTTCTTTTTGACAGTATCTAATATTGTGTCATACATTTAATATGCTTATCTGCTTTCAAAATAAATGATTCAAATTGTGAACAGCAGCAAACATAGTCAGTTTCAGGCTACTGGACTCAAATACTAGTCATTCTAACTTGAAGTCCTCAAATTGCTTGACTGTATGTATTCAGAATGAGAGTACCAGGTCCATGTTCAGTTGTAGCTGACATCTTCCGATGGTTATTATAGAATACAATTATTTGAAAAGTACGCGATAACTCATATGTATCAAAAGCAACGTTTTACATCATTGCATCGAACTCATTTCCCTTCTTTACTCTCACAATGTTCTACCATTTAATCATTCTATCTTTGTTTCACAATAATACCTAATTTGTTACTCATTGACCGTTTTCTTATACCAAAAAAAAGTTTGAATTATAATTGGTTGGTGATGCTAATCTCTTTTTTATAATTTATTAAATTGGTTTAGGTTTATTCTTAATTGCTTTTCTCAGATTGTTACTAGCCCATATCATTGTTTGTGTATTTAATCCGCGGGTACATAAAAAGTGCATATGCCTAGATTAACGTTATTGTAGGTAATTGTGTGCTCTCCTTCCCTGAAGATATAGATTTTAAATCTCTTTTAAATTTACTTACTGTATTGTGCTTAAGCATTGTAATGTGAACGTGCATGTGTTTATTTGTATATTAATTAGAAGCGGTCAGAGAACAAAATTGCAATATTTTCTCTTTTTCTTTCTTCATGTGAATTATGTATGTATTTGAAACCGACTCAGAGAACTACCAAGCGGAAGTTAAGTCTAAGAAATAGGGCATGCGCAGTCTCTTGTGAGAATTCCCTATTCCCACTGTTTTGTAAAGTTTGTATATTCCGCGGATTTCCACTAAGCAGCGTTGTCTGTGACTAAAATGTCTGGAATTCCGTGCCGGGCAAATTGTGATTTTATGTGGCTTATTACTGATGCACTGGTCATTCCCGACAGCCTTAATATTTCTATGAACTTTGAGTAGTTATTCACAATCACAAGGTAATTGTGCTTGCCAAACTCAAACAAATCTGCTCCAATTTTATGCCACGGCAAATTTGGTATTTCATGTGGCTTTAACGGGTTTTTTTGTTTGTTTGTTAGCTCGTTTGTTTGTTTGTTTTTTTTGTTTTTGTTTTTTGTTTTTGTTTTTTGTTTGTTTGTTTTTTTTTTTGTTTTGTTTTTTGTTTTTGTTTTTTTTTTTTTTTTTTGTTTTCTTTTGTTTTTTTTGTTTTTGTTTTTGTTTTTTTTGTTTGTTTTTTTTTTTTTGTTTTTTTGTCTTTGTTTTTGTTTTTGTTTTGTGTGAAATTGCAAGTTACACACTTTTCTACCACACTTTTCAACCACATGTGTGATTTGACTGTTCATTCCTGGCCAGTATAACACTTTCTTGGCCCGTCGCTTGCCTTTTTCAATGGCAAAGTGACTGCTGTAATCTTTTTTCGAGCATTTCTTTGCGCATTGTTCCCGGTACTATTAGCCTTTCAGTAGCAGGTCGTTTTCAACACTGAGTTCATCTCTTACTTCGTGTCTGATAATTGCACCTGGTATAAGCTTTCCAGTGGTTTATGGTTAGTTTCCATTGTGACTGTTCTCCCATGTATGAACTGGTGAAATTTGGTGCATCCAAACACAATAGCTATAGCATCTCCTCTATCTGTGTGTGGTTACGTTCAGCACTGTTTAATGCTTTTGATGCATAGGCTACAGGCAAGTTGTCCTGGCAAAGACAGGAGCTCAATGCAAATGAGCTTGAATCTATCGAGACTACCAGTGGCTCCTCTTTCAGGTCGTAATATTTCAGTACGGCCGTTTTGGTTGTTGTTTCTTTCAGTTCTGTGAAGCATTTTGAGTGTTTTTCTGTCCAATGCCAAGCAGTGTCTTTCTCAAGTAGCTCTCTGAGTGTCTTCCTTTTTGTTGACAGGTATGGCATTGATTTGGCTAAGTATGTGATCATACCCAAGAAGTGTTGTACTTCTTTCACATTTTGTGGCTCTGGCATGTTGGTAATTGCTTTTATTTTCTCTTCATCTACCTCTAGGCCTCTTCTACTCAGAATATGTCCCACATATTTGACGTCGTACAAACCAACTTCACATTTTGCTTTGTTTAATTTCAGGTTGGCTGGCCAGGCTCTTTCAAGAGCTTTCACCAAGCGTAGGTTGTGCTCTTGTTTATTTTTCCGATTAAGAGAATGTCGTCTTCTACTATGTCGACTTCTTCCAGTCCTTCAAATATTTGTGTTGCTGTTCTCATGAACTTTTCATTGGCACTGCAGATGTCAAACGGAAGTCTTCTGAATCGATATCCTCCGAGAGGAGTGTTCATTCTTAGCAAATATGAACTTTCTTAATCTAATTTGATTTAACAAAAATACTTGCTCAGCGTCCAGTCGCATCTGGCAGTTTTGTGGCTGTTTTTCCTCCTAATTTCATTGGATAATGTTCCCGTTTTATCACCTTTTTCAATTCTCTTGGGTCAATACAAATTCGTATTTTGTTGCTTTTATTTACAACCACCGTTGAATGAACCCACTTTGTTGGTGTTTCCACCTTTGTGATTACGCCTTGTGCTTCCATTCTTTCCAATTCATCTTTTACCTTGTCATGGAGGGCAAACAGTATTTTCCTCGGAGGGTGTATGACTGATTTTGCCGTTTCGTCGATTTTAAGGTGATATTCTCCTTCAACACAAACTAATCCTTCAAATACATCTGAATAATCGGCGATAATTTCGATTGGATCTGCCTCTTCAATGTTGATGTCGTCCAGTTGCTGTACAAGTTTCATTTGTAAGCAAGTTGGAAGTCATAACACCAGTGATACGTCAGCTTTGACAATTTGGAATTCCACCACGTGGTACTGATCTTTGTGACACACTGTGACAGTCGCTTTGCCTGCGGCATCCAGCTTATGCCCAGAGTATGATATCAATTTCGCTTTTTACTTGGTGAGCGGTGCATAGCTTATCTGGTCGTACACATGCTTCGGCATCACATTGAAATCAGCTCCTGTGTCGATTTTTGCTCTCACAATTTGACCATTGATTTCAAGATCTGCCTGCCAAGATTTCTACAACTTTTCTACAACTTTTCTTCACTCTCTGTTTTCACTGTGTCAAGATAGAAAGTATGTTCTAACTCAGGTTGAGGCTCATCTTGGAGTGTATGAACTCGATGTGTACTATGTTTTTGTTTTGGTGCTTTTGTAGAACAACAGGTCAAAAAACGTCACTTGTGTCCGCATTTTGAGCAGGTTCTGTTGAATGCTTTGCATTGTCGTTTCCCATGTCTGGTTCCGCATCTGGTACAATCAAATGCATTGGGTTCTGCAGCTGCCACGCCTTGTGACCTTTGACCAGCATGCTAGGGTTTCTTCCCGCCTTTCTTAGTCATGGTGTGTTCTACTGTTTCTTTTTCATCTTCATCAACCTTTTCCATGCTTTGAAGTTGGCACTGACTAGACTCTGCGGCTCTGCATATGTCTATTGCCTTTGCAAGGGGTGGATCGGCTTCTCTTGATAAACGTCCTCGTACCTGGTCGTCCCGTATGCCGCATACTATCCTGCAGCGTATCAACGAGTCCGTCAGTTTTTCAACCGTAATTCTTCTCTTTGAGGCGTAAGTCTGTGACATATGCATCAAGGCTTTCTGCATCCATTTTTTTCTTGTAAGGAACAAATACCGTTTGTAGCAAATGTTCTTACGTGGATTGCAGTATGTTGCGAACTTGTCCACAATCAGGTCCATGCAATTTCTCACTATCACCTTTCTTTTGCCCATTAAAATGCATTGTATCTCCATTGCTTCAGGACCAGCCACATGTAGGAATGTCATCGCCTTGATTTTGTCGTCTTTCTTTTCTATTCCTGACGCTGTCAGAAATATTTTGAATTTTCGTTTGAAACGAAGCCAATTCTCGGCCAAGTTTCCCACAAAATGTAGCGCCGTCGGGGGGCTTTAGTTGATTCATTTTGCTCCATTTGTTCTAACACCATGGAACGACTTGAAGACGGTAGTACGATGTATATGGAAACTGTTTATTTATCAGGGTAGCTATAGTATCAGTTACAAAGTGACATATACAAGACGGAACCATAGTTTGTATGTGGCCACAGACCACAGTTATAAATCCTTCTGTTTTTCATTTTAGCATTTTTCAGTCTAAAAAAATCAGCATTTTGGTATTTTAAATTTTCGTGAATGCCATTTAACAGATAAAAATGTCAGAAAAACATGGATGGATTTTTGTCATATAATTCCCAGCTCGTTAATTTGTGATAATTGAAATACGAAACAACACCTGGATGTCAGCTTTTTACAGGTGTTTGAACTGTGCTCTTGCCAGGGTCACATCATTGTCCTTCCCCACCATAAAGTTCCCACCTGGCCCGGAAGACAGTGCACCTATATGACCACCAATGAAGCAACTCTGCGATGCAGCAAACCTGACTTAGCTAACTTTATTTAAACAGAAGCTACAGCATGCTGAAAACACAGTATTTTCACAATTACGGACTATCTCCGTTGGGATGCGCATTCAGACAATCACAACTGTGGTCTGTAACCATGTGGAACGGATCTCCACAGTAAGCTGGTTCACAAATCCATCCCGGAGCACATCAGGCTCCGTGGTTCTTTTCATACTACAAGATTCCGTGGAACTTGGTCTGTTGCGCAGGCTTTTGCATGAATCAACCTTTATGGCTTTTTCATACAGCAGTCGTTTTATTGGCATAAGTCAATAATTTTTTGACAAGCATAAAAAAACAAAACAAAAAAACAAAAAAAGGAAAAAAAAACGAAAAAAAACAACAAAAACAAAAACAAAAACAAAACCCCCAAAACCCAGGACTTGTAAATTGTCGATGAGTTATTTCACAAGTATCATTTTATAAATTGAAACAAAAATATTTTATAAAGACAAACCGTGGGGGGCTGCACGTTCATTGTTAAACGCCTATAGTGAACTGCTCTTTCCACTATAAACTTTACAGCGACGTAAAATGGTTCCATATTCCCGTATCTTTTCACAATGATGTAGACTTCATACGATACCATACGATATTTGCTGCAACTGTTCGCACTTAGTTTAATTATTACTGATGTAACAGTTTGTACATTGCTTCAGTGGTGCTTTCTATATTCTGTATTATCGCTCTTGATTTTGCAGGAATCTTTATTTCTCCGAAGGGTGTGCTTCTGTATGCCGGATCCGTGGGTTCGTCTCTGATAGTCTGGCTATTCTGCGGTATTTTTACATTGGCTAATTCTTTCTGCTATGCAGAGCTTGGCTGTATGATGCCCAGTTCTGGTGGAACCTACCTGTACATATATGAAACAATTGGTCCTTTCTTCGCCTTTCTGTCGCTTTGGACGGACATATTAGTAACAGCAGGTAATGTGAAAAGTACATACAAAAATGCAAGTTTATGCGACTGTGACATGTTGTGCATCCTTACTCGAACAAACAACGTTTTTGGCCCTACAAAGTAATAAATAGTAAAAAGCAAAAAGAATAGAAAAGAACGAAACAACAGGCAAACATACGAAACGATAGCAACGCCAAACCAATCTAAAAGTACAAAAGTAATCTTTGTCCGCTCAAACTACAAACTGGCATATAATAAAAGGGTACTCGTGCATGCAATAAATATTCAAGAGTAAAAGCAGGTACAAGATCAATGAATAAAATACAAATATTAACATTAGCCTTGTTGGGTGTTGTGTGGTTTGATCCCAATCTGCCCGCATTTTAAAGCTTTCAAAACATATTCTGCAATATTTCTGATACTTTCATCTTCATCATTTAATAAATCTAGGAACTTATGGATATTTTCCATTGGTGCAAAATTATAACATTCAGCTTGAACAGCATTGAACCAATAATCTTTCTGTTTTTTTTTAAAGAGGGCATAAAATCAAAAAATGAAATCTATCTTACACACATTCACACTTGGACTATCTTTACAATATTTACACTTACTTTCTTGTCTTTTGTATCGTCCCTTTTCTACAGCAACATCACGAGCACTTACTCTCAATGTGGTGAGTGCTGTCCTGTACTCCCTTCTTGTGTCATCTAAGTATTTTTCGTATTTGAAATTTCCTTTAATTTTTCGATAGGTACAAAGTTTTTCCTCTAAATTAAGGCCTCTGCCAATTTTTCTTTCCCAAAAATTAATGGGATCTTTCTTTTAATCCGTTTTTCTTGCCCCCACTTCTTCTTGTGTACACCTTAACAGTTTTACATCAAATTTAGGTTCCCTACAAATTTCCTTGACGACATTGAACCATGAATTTTTTCCTTTGTCACACATTGCCATGCATTCTCTTACTGTACCTTTTAGCATTTCATGGTCAGATTCATTCAGATGTTAAACATATTTGATCATTTGCTACCAAAATGTGAATTCCAAGGGTGGTCTCTTCCCAATCTCCCCCAAAATTGCAGCATTGGTGCTCTTCCTATTTACTCCCGAAATGATTTACAAAAACTTTTATTGATTTTTTCAAATGGGTACATCTCGTAAAAGTTTTCAATCCACGAATTTCCTTTTTCTTCTTAACAGTTAAATTGATACATCCCCAAATTTCTGCGACATATAAACAAATTGGTTTTATCAACTGATCAAACAATTTCAAACTGGTGCTTGGGTTGAAATGTGTATTCCCTAAGCACGCTTTTGATTTAAATAGACCTTTTAATGCTTTCTTGTACATACTTTCTCTGGCTTTCATCAAATTTCCTGTAGCAATCAAGGTTATTCCCAAATGTGTGTATTCGTTAACATTTTCAAGTTTTTGATGACCAACATGAAAACAAATTCCACATGCTATTCTTTTACGATTGATCATCAATATTTTTTACTTGTCAATATTTGTAGTGTGTGTGTGTGTGTGTGTGTGTGTGTGTGTGTGTGTTATACCGTGAAACGTTTAGACAGGCATTTCTCAAACGAACCACTATTATATGCCAGCAGATACTATCTGTTTTATCACAAAGAAAGTAGTTTCAAAATAATATTATGTTCTGAAGAATAGCGTCAACAGCTTTTCTCTGCGCACTTAATGTGGCAACGTCCACAGTGCGCTCTGGAAAGCTGTCGACTAATCGCTGATATTATTCTTAAGGACAGGTAAGACACCAAAAACCTTTGCATGGACGATTTTACAAGATAAATGTCCCTTCTATAAGTTGGCAAAATTTGAAGCTTTAAACTAAAGTAGAAATATGAGAAAAACGCAAAAAACCCACAAAGGCATGTGGACATCAGAACGTCCATGCGTCATTCTTCTGGTTTTCCGCCAGGAAGCGGACCAATGCCACCCGTCAATCATACTTAACAGTCGGTCACATGGCTACAGGTAGAACGGCCCATGGCAAAAGGAGACTGGTATCACGGCGGCATCGCGAAATCAGGCGGCATGCCGAAATTGTGTTTGTGGGCAGAGAGAGATGCAAACATGCTATCATATCATAGCCTTAGTGGTTTACTTTATGGTTATTTTCCTTGTTTTGCATTATAATGAAGGAATACTTAATGTTCAGGAGCACCGGGAATCATCAAAAAGATATCCCTTCAAAGGCCGTGCTGCGATGGATTACCCCAGTGGTTCTGCACACCAAAGACAGAAATGGAATAAGTGGCACTTTTATCAACAATACCCACCTACATAATAATATTTTATCGAAACCCAAGGATGAGGAAATAAAGTAAAAATAAACACATCGAAGTAAGCATAAACATGAACAAAAGAGAAAGTACACAAAACAGCGACACAAAAACTCAGGAGTCAGGTTGGAAAGAGAAATGAAACTCATTGAGAAAATAACTACAAACTAGGAAAGATGATTTGCTGCATAGCAAATCAGTGTGTGTGTCTGCAAAGCATATTGGTATGGCAATTTACAACTATTCCATAACACAGGAGTAGAAGTTGGAATGGCGTCTCTATCTTTTATTGCTTTGAAGTTATTTAAGATTTAAAATTTCTAATGGTGCTATTTAGCATAATTTAAATTGCTACAACTTGAAAGAAAGAAAGAAAGAAAGAAAGAAAGAAAGAAAGAAAGAAAGAAAGAAAGAAAGAAAGAAAGAAAGAAAGAAAGAAAGAAAGAAAGAAAGAAAGAAAAAGAATTCCTAGAAAAACAGAAAAGTGTGTGTTGACACACACACTTTAAATAATGACAAGCTAACTAAGTAAAGTGTACAGACAAGTCTAACAAGCTAATTCCATAAAGTATACAGATAGGAGTAAATACAATAAAACACTATCCCTAAAAACGGCATGAAGAGGTAGGGGGCGGAAGACCAAACCTGCTACCTGTCAACTGACCACGAGCGGCCGTTGGCCGCCACACCAAAGCAAGGCAACACAACATTCGTTGCCAGGCTTGAGCTCACGGAGCCCGAAGGGCCGCCTCCATGACGCCATGCTTTGAAACTAGATTGTTGCTGTCACCTTTTGACATACTATTTGAGCTATAGAATTGATTAAAGTGGCATTTATTTTTGGTGTCGTAGCTGTCCTTAATGAAAGGAGGAAACAGACGACATTTGTGACACCGGACCATTTCTTTACATCGGGGTTACGTTTCCTAGGGTTAACAGAGATACACCTCAAGTAGCGCACTGAAGCTACATATCAACATACCTACGTGAATGCCAGTTTAAAGAATATTGGGATTTTTTTTTGTTGGATGATCAATACATGGACCGCGCAACAATATCATGGAAACAATTAATTCATAAGGCTTGAAATTTTATGTCCAACATACATAATCATCGAATGTGTATTTTCATGTGAGGAAGGGAGGGATGGAAACGAAGTATCCACGCTAGTGTGAGGTCAACAAATTTCTTTCCACGTCAAGTAGAAAAAATTCAAGTGCTCTTCTTTCTTTGCCGCCTCAGGATCCTCTGCATTAGTTTGTCGTGCAGGAGCGAACTATTTGCTACAGGCCTTCTTTCCATTTTGTAAAGTGTCGACTACGGTAGTAACCATGGCAACAATTTGGCTTCTTGGTAAGACAATTATTTTGCCAATTAGTTTATATATGTGTGTGTGTGTGTGTGTGTGTGTGTGTGTGTGTGTGTGTGTGTGTGTTTGTTTGTGCGCGCGCTTCCCTACTTATACCATGATTGTAGTTACCTCAATGTATTTTAATAGTTGTTGGTTAGCAGATAGCTTCAAATTGATGTAACCTGTCATTTGATAAAGAGCTTGTTGTATCACGTATTCATGACTGTGGGTTTCTTTAAGGCAGCTGAATGGATGGCTTATTGTGTGTTTACGCTTTTTTCTTCATTTTATTATCTAAAATGTGTTCTCTTTTTTTTTTTTTTTTTTTTTTAAAGTAGAAGCTGACATATGCGAAAATTATATCATTAAAATTTTGGTTAATTTCATAAATAGAAGAGAGTCGGAAACATTAAATTACATTATTGTCATTTTAATTCTCGGAACATTCTTCATTATCCAACCCATTATATTAACCGTTAGAAAAGTACTTTCAAGCTGCCGTTCCCTAATAGTAATTTATCGATCCAGGCTGAAAACTTTTATCGAGAAAGTGGCCATCATGTGCCGTTATTTTGCAGTAGCGTAAACTCAAACACATTATTTATGTTAACTCGTCAGGAGGGTTTACTTGGGCCGGGGAAACCGCATAGCTGCGTAGCCACAGTTGTTCGATGAAACAGCATATCCCCGGTTGTTCGGTGATCGTTATCGTAATATTTCGCAACGTTCCAGGTGTCCGTCTTGTGAGTTATCAGGACAAACGATCTTTAAAGTACTTTTAGAACATGATCATGCCTTACTATCTTAACTTTAATCTGCCAGTCTGGTTGTGTCTTAAGCAGTTATCATCGGTAGTTACAAATCCAAATGCAACACGATAAATTGAGCCGCCAAGTGGTGAGCACCATTTTAAACATTGCGCAATGCATTGATTGCGGAACAGTCACACAAACTACATTTTATTTGGATATCAAAGTGAATAGAGGCCACAGCATATATCATGTCATTATTGATGCTCTGAAACATTTGCAAAATATATACTTTGGGTTTTATATATGTTACCCCCTCTCCCCAAGATCGTCCCAATACTCATCTATAAACCATTGGGTGCGAAATGCACAATTTTCAAAATGGCAGCCAAGTCGATTGGATATTTTGAAGAGGTAGTATCCAAAATATATATGTGTGTGATTAGTGTTAGGGGAAAGTTAGTTTGTCGCGTGAAGGTAATTAGAGGTTATTCCATGGCTAAATAAGTTTCCTACCCAGTACTGTTTCCCTGAGAGCCTGTATACTCCCGAGACCCGAAGGGTCGAGGGAGGATACAGCTCGAGGGGGAACTGTACAGGGTAGGAGACTGATTTAGCCATAAAATGATCTTTGTATCCTAAATGTATCAACCATGATTAGACGAAAAATGCAAGTGACGCTTTTCCTGGGATTATGTAAGATGCCAACATTGTAGCCAAAACATACAATTTCTAGTTCATAATTTTGTGTGAGAAAAACCCACCTCCCCTTCGGGATGAAATAGGCCCACACGACTCTCCTGTCAGGCCATGCATCTTGTGCGGCACGCACCCTTACAAAGTGAGTGACGTCATGGCGCATAACGTCATTAGAGTCACTGTTTGCGCAAATATAGAACGTGAGGGATATACTGACTTTCAATGTTATTTTAATGGGGTGATTGTGTTTCCCTTGGGAAGATGCTGGCTGTTGCTAGTGTAACATTATCCATGTGTTCCAATTGGATAATTTCAGTTCCTCTCTTATTTTGGTGTGGTATGTCCCCTGAAAGACACTGTATGCTACAGGACAAAAATTGAAGTATGAGGGCAGTTCTAACACTACATTTAGGATACTGTACAATATATAACGCGACTCTTCCAGAATGAGCAATACCTGAAAATATAAATACAACGCCATACAGTTACCAGTTGTAGGCCCTAGAATAGGGCTTTTGTGTCAGACATTGAAGTCCCCCCCCCTCCTATGAATGAAGTAGCAACACAAGGCACACGAGGCAAGACCGTCCACTGAGTCAATTATAGAGCTTAGTGGAGAAAGTTGCCCCCATATTGGGTACTGGTCCGAAAGTACCGGTGGTTTTTTATATAAGTGGGAATGAGACACATGTATGAAACCAGACGTGTACTCGGCTGCAACGATACCCGAAATTTGTATAGAGACCACTACTACCCCACAAAGTTCTATGGGACGAAAGAACACTGAAATGCCATCTTATTGTTTATCAGAGGAAAAATAAAGAGGAAAACAAGACAGCTGTATGAAAAACCCGTGCCTTGCTTACGTATATATATTCACCCCCAAATCGGTCCCAACCTGAACTGAGCTTTAGCTGAAGCTCTCAGCGATACCGGAGACCCCAAACCTCTACCCTCCTTGCATGAACAAAATGAAAGTATAATGATGTCACATACCAAACGCAAATAGAAAATGAGTCTCATTGTGATCTAGATCCTCGGACTTGACCTAGTGGCACAGTTTTACAGCATTTCATGTATGTGTTTCTTGATCGTGTAGGCCTATGTTAATTTCCACGATAAATAATATGTACGACATGGAGTTTATAGCTCATTCATAATTCTCACTGTGACCCAGAAACATGACTTAGTGGCCAAAAATTATAGATCATTTTCCTTTTGCAGAATTGCCGGTAAAATGCAATAATTTCTTCAATTTAAAACAATGCATTTTTACAATGCTATGCCCTGTTTTTATCTTTATTTTGTGGTTATTCAGCATCCATCACAGCTATAAATGTAATCAGCACGAAATTAGCCGCACAAGTACAACTGACATTTACTGCTGGGAAATTTGGGGCTCTTCTGGTCATTATTGGCCTTGGACTAAAAGAAATCATATCTGGTAAGTCAAAATACTTAACTATTGTCATGATTCAATTGAAATTCTTTGTGCTTCATCGAAAGCTTGCTGTCAGTAAATGGAACGCAACGATGGCTCACAATTTAAAATTTTCGAAAATCTTTGTAGAAAAAATGAACCATAAAAACCATTACACTTGCATGGTGAAAGGATGCGCATTTGTGGAATTGTATGTGGCTGAAAAATACCGTGAAGACTTCGCTCTTTTCGGGCTCAAACAGCCAAACTCGGATCTAAAATGTTTGCCACAGTGACTGTATTTCTGCTAGATTCGTTGTGAATAAAAAATGTTAGATCGAGAATTACAGGTGACAGTTACAGGATAGACTGCCCTAGGTAGATAGTTTCCTGGGCAAAAGGAGCCCAATGCACACCAAGTAAGGCTGGCATGTTAATTTAGTCTCCTTTTTACCGGGGAACGATTAGAAATTGGCTGTTTGTATGGTATGTCGTACTTCTGATATCAAGACAAGCACGTTCCACATCACTAAATTTCCAGACATGAAATTTGTTCTTGTTTTAGAAATAAATTTAGATTGCCATTTTTATGTATTTCTGGCATTCCCGTGGTCACTGAATGTAATAAAAATCTGGACAACCATGTACAAAATTGGACACCATATATACGAGGTCCTACATTCAATCCAACTTTGAAATATTCACGTGTTCGTTTAGTTATAACAAGACAAAACAAAAATTAACAAAACGAAACAAAAACATAAGTTTAAAAAAAAATAAACAAGATTTATTTGAAAAACGTGGTTCATTGGACGCAACAAACCCAAAAAAATCGAAGTCTGAATGGCACCTCTATCGGCAATAGCTTTGAAATTATTCAACATTTTAACGTTTTTTTCAGGTGCCCCTAATGAACATAAATTAGAGTTCTACAACTTTCATTTGTGGTTCATTGGATGCGCGTGCATCACACACCAATAATAAGAAGTCGGAATGGCATCTCTCCCAATCATAGTTTTTAACATGTTCAACATTGAAGTTTTTCAAGTGCCTCAAATTTGTTTGAATTAAAATTCTATAACTTTTGCTTGTGGATCATTGGATTCGTCTATAGCACAAACCTACAAATAGAACTTTGAATGGCATCTCTATCTATAATAGTTTTGAGGATATTTAACATTTAAACTTTTCAATTGCCTGCAATCAGCATAAATTAAATTTTACAACTGTTATTTCTGGTTCATTGGATTCGTCTATAGAACAAACCTATAAATAGAAGTTTGAATGGTATCTGACAGTTTTGAAGATATTTAATATTTTAACTTTTCAAGTACCCTTAAAGAAAGAAACTTAACAAAAACAGAATGTCTGTGTGACACACATACACAAGAAAGAAAGAGAGAGAGAAAGAAAGAAAGAGAGAGAGAGAGAAAGAAAGAAAGAGGGAGAGAGAAAGAAAGAAAGAAAGAAAGGAAAGAAAGAAAGAAAGAAAGAAAGAAAGAAAAAGAAAGAAAGAAAGAAAGAAAGAAAGAAAGAAAGAAAGAAAGAAAGAAAGAAAGAAAGAAAGAAAGAAAGAAAGAACACAAATCGAAACTTGTCTATGGGAAGTCGTACATAGGTGAAACCGACCACTCATTATCAATTATAATAAAAGAACACAGAAAAGCAGCGGTGAACGCAGAATTAAACAATCAGCGATACCGGAACATTGCTATAAATGTGGACAACAAATTGACTGGGCCAATGCTATGGCGATAAGCCATGAAAGCGATTTTTGGAGAAGAAAGATTAAGGAATCTATTAAAAACAAATGTTACGGAACAGGTCCTAATTCCGGTATAAACCGTGACAATGGCTTTGAAATAGGTCATGCCTGGGACTCCATTATCAAAGACAAACTAATTCCACTTGTACATTGACAATTTATTAGGCCTACACATATATTTTTCATATATATATATATACATATATATACATATTTATAAGCCTACGCATATATTTTTCATATCGTAAGCTATGTACTTAAGAGGCCTAATGATAACGTAATATCAATATTATATTTAAGTCTGTTAATTTAATATGACCTATGATATGTATGGGAAAATACGTATGTATCTACATTATTAATTTTTTTTTAATCATAACTATTTATTATGTTAATGACGTTAGGCCTACTGGTGGTAGTTAATGTTATAACATTATATCTCGAGACTTTACTCTGTCACGTGCATCCATAACGTTAATATATATAGGCCTTCACGTACTTGAAATGACATTTGGGTCTCACTGAAGAAGGTTACAACAGTTAACCGAAATATTTGAGGATATTTATAATATAAAAGCAAGAGAAAAAGTTAAAAATATCTTATCATTTATGTTTTAGTGTAGTCTGGACACTTAGTTAATAGCCTTCTTCAGTATGTTATAGATGCACAGGTCAAAGCTGTTGACCCGAACCACTCTGCTATGGAACTGAATCCATGTTGGTAGATAATCGAAAAGTAATCTTATAAGGAATTTTAATCTCGGATCATGATAATAATTCAATAGGTCACGGTTTTTCCTGTCATTAGCATTGGCAAAATGAACTGACTGTCCCTTTTTTCTTCATCAGGCAATATGGATCACATCAATGAAGGATTCCGCGGCAGCATCACGAGTCCTACGTCCTTAACTCTGGCTGTTTTCTCTGGCTACTGGGCGTATGGAGGATGGCATGAACAATTTTTCTCACTTATTTTTTGGAGGGCTTTGGTTTGAGTTGAAGAAAATCTTTGGAGAAAAAGCATAGTGCGCGCGGCTCTGGTTTGAAATGCTGAAATAAGATTCCCATAATTACTAACCGTGAATGATTATACAATTTTGGCTTTATACCTGTTTGTTTCTATTTGTTGGAGATCCTACCCTTTAAATGCCCTTTCTCTTCACAATTAAAAAATTAATGGTCCCATGAGACTTTTCTCCTCAAAGAAGTATCCATGAAAAAGTCTACATCTATATTCTTTTTAAATTATCATGTAAAATATACACTGACAAAATAATTTTCGCTTGAGTAGTCTTTTTTCTTTTCTTTTTTTTTTTTCTTTTCGTCTTTTGTATTTAATTCTTTTCATTTAAGTAAGGAGTCAAAGTCGTATTTTTTCGACACTTTTCAGGCAAGCGGTAACAAACATTTTGGAAGAAGTTAAAAATCCGGAACGGTAAGCACACTAAGCACACACTCTTTGTGCTTAAAAGCTTCAAATAAACCATATAAAGTTACTTAAAGTGATGTGCCTGAAGACAGTTTTAGGATTACGGGTTTACTTCATATTGTCCAAGTTTAACAACACTAAGCTCTATTTGTGTGAACAGCAGATACTTAATTCTACTTTATACACAAAAAGCATTAATTGAAAACCTTATCACATGCATTCACTTTAGAACTTGTTAGTTTAAGCGAAACAAAAACAAAAACAAAACAAAACAAAAAAAGCAAAAAACAAAAAAACAAAAAAAACAAAAAAAAAACAACAAAAAAGAAACAAAAACAAAAACAAAAACAAAACAAACAAAAACGAAAAACGCAGATGTACACTCATGGTCATACATCTTCTGTATTATATTGTGATAAAATTAGAAACTCTTGATTTAAGTGAAAAATATGTGAAATAATGAACTTATGGTCATCAAAATATTATTGAAAACTATGATATATTTCAGTCAATAAATTTTTAACCCAAGTGTAGCAGTTCACAGATCTGAACCTATTCTTGGGCATCTCGCCAACATAGGCCAATGTGTGCTGAATAAAAAACGCCATAACGGATATTTTATTTTTTGAACTACGACATGGTTTCCATTTGATGAAGTTAATATCGGACAATGATGGAAATTAATAAAAATTAATTTGAGTTTACCCACAAGACAAGTTTCATCACTGCTGCATCAAATTGTCTGGTGATCCTCATACTGAGGGGCATATTAACCCCTAAGACTCTGTGACAATATATCGGCGGGCAGAACTTTTTCTCCATCTCAAAAATCAGAAAAGTGCAAGGAGTCTTAAATGTCGTATACCTGCAGTTTTGTGCCACCAAGAATAATGTGACATTTATCAAGAGCTCATGTTCACAGTTCTTGTCTTCGTACGCGGAATTTGCAAAGGGCGCTAGATTCTTTTCAGCTGTTTTAAATATGTTTAAACGGGGGGGGGGGGGGGGGCTCGTACCTAATATTCATATCACGATCTTTGTGTTCAAATTACATTTGCAGGAATATTCCTCTGGCCATGGCAATATCCGTTGGGCTCGTCACCACTGTCTATATGTTGACAAATATAGCATATTTTACCGTCTTGTCCACCGAGCAGATACTAAAATCCAGTGCAGTGGCTTTGGTGAGTTACGGTGCAACATTACAGGTTATCCTGCGCCCAATTTCAGTATCCTTGCCCGTATGGATCCCCCTCGAGCCTGTATCCACCCGGGACCCGATGGTCTCGGGAATACACAGGATGATCTAAGAATCCTAAATACCAGTATAAAAAATGTGGCTCTATCAATTCTGCCAGAATGTCCACCTGTCTTTCTCCTCAAGTAGCCATTTCTGGTCTGTGAAGGCCAGTGTGGCTGGTTGTGAGGGATGGCAAAGAAAGGAGCATTCTCATCATTCGCTTATGAAAGAGTAAGGGATGAACTGACTTTCAATGCTATTTCAATACTATTTCAATTACGAGGCTGTATCTTCCCTAGGGAAATACTGAATGTTGCCAGAGTAACATTTCTCCAACATTCCTATTGGACAGTTTCAGTACGCTTCCTCATTTTGGTGTGGATAGGTCCCTCTGAACACACTCAATGCTAGAGGAATGCAGCGTGGAGGCAAGTTTAATACTATATTTAGGATATAATACACGCAAGCCGTATTTTGCTTTGTTCGACTTGACAGCGCAATGTGCTTTACGTTTTATTTAGTAACAATACCTACAATTCGATCATTTTAGCCAATAATTGTTGATGAAGTTTTCCTTAAAAACCCCCGGTGGAGTCATATTTAGGAACTATGTTTTGAATTTAATTAAGAGGTAGCCATGAGTACCAGTAATTCTTTGTGTTAACATCACTGTGCTACCTTATCAATGCTTTTTGAAAGAGTTTTGCAGAAATAACTTTAGGAAGTGCCGCTATTTTCGTTCCTATCTCGGTATTCATCTCCTGCACGGGATCCACCTGTAGTGGTGTGTTACACCAATCTAGGTAAATATCTCCTCTCCTCTCCCCCCCCCCCCTCCCCTCGCCTCGCCTCGCCTCCCCTCTCCTCTCATGATGCAACCGGTATTAGGCCACAGACCACAGTTATAAATCCTTCTATTTTTCATATTAGCATTTTTCAATCTAAAAAATCAGCATTTTGGTATTTTGAAATTCCGTGAACGGCATTTAACAGATAAAAATGTCAGAAAAATATGGACGGATTTTTGTCATACAATTCCCAGCTCGTTAATTTGTGATAATTGAAATACGAAACAACACCTGGATGTCAGCTTTATACAGGTGTATGAACTGTGCTCTTACCAGGGTCACATCATTGTCCTTCCCCACCATAAAGTTCCCACCTGGCCCGGAAGACAGTGTACCTATATGACCACCAATGAAGCAACTCTGCGATGCAGCAAACCTGACTTAGCTAACTTTATTTAAACAGAAGCTACAGCATGCTGAAAACACAGTATTTTCACAATTACGGACTATCTCCGTTGGGATGCGCAACCAGCCAATCACAACTGTAGTCTGTAACCATTATATTCATGTCCCTAAGAGTGGACCTCAGAAAACGTACCCAGAGGCCTAGGAGGCCTTTGTCACTGACCTGTAATTCCCTGCACGGAGATATTGAGACTGCAAGTCCGTCTTTCCATGTCTTGCTGGCTGTGATACAGGCTTTGGTATCGTTTCTAGTACCTACAAAAATAACCAGGAAAAAATGTGCTCGCCTGTCAGTTTCAAAATCATTTAAGCTCCTTGGTCTCAGGAACATAGCCCGGGGAACGTGGGCTAACACGACATCTCCAGAGTCCCTCGCTCTTGCCACCTTGGTTCAGCCTAAGTTATATCCATCTGCTGATTGACCATCGACACATGAAAAACTCCATCGGTGTATATTTTTTCCATTGAAGAACAGAGAATCAAATAAAACAATTTTGAAGTATTTTAGTATACGTACATTATTAAATACATTGGATCATCTATGTAAATCAATTTGTTCATATCAGTTAATTGATTTGATGACATATTTAAATACATGGCATTTGTTCATATGAACTAATGTATTTGATCATATGTTCAAATATTTAATCCTAAATTATGTTTATATAATTAATCTGGGCAAAAAGACACAAATACAATAATTGATATAATCAAATTATTACATAATCATATATTTGTTCATACGATTACGTAATTGAACATAAGCACAAATATTGAAACATTTGATGAAGCATATGAATATGTGATCAAATCGATTTAATCATATGATATGTATATACTGAATAAAACAAGATGCAAGAAACGGCGCTTCGTACCATAACATCTATCTATCTATCTATCTATCTATCTATCTATCTATCTATCTATCTATCTATCTATCTATTATGGAACACTGTTTCTCCTTTTATTCATTATTTGATGGTATCAAATATTTAATGATATAACCAATTCCATTTAATGTTATCATTAAATATTTGATTATAACATTAATTCGATTTAATCTGATCATGAAATGTATTTTAAGATATGTCTTATTCCGAGAAAGCTTTTTTTATTTAATCTAAAGACAAATCCATTTAACGATTTCATCAATTGCATTTAATGATATCACTAAATCGATTTATTATTATGAATAAATTGGTTTATTTAAACACATGTCTAAATGTATTTAGTCATATCATCAAATCGATTTGATCATATGTTGTAATATCCAGATAATTAATCGTATCACAAAATAGAATTAATGATATGTTCAATTCGATTTCATGTAATGTTTGAATGCAACCCGGGCCACAGCACAATAATGAATGCTCCCCCAATGAGCTGAAACCATAAAAATCTTGCAAGACATGGAACAGGCGTCGCGGTCTGCGCAAATCAAACTGATAACTGGTTACCTTTAACGTTACTTTTTTACTTGCTGACTGACAACAAACAAATAAGTCGTATTTGTCATATTGGATGCATGGCATGTGTGTTTTATAAGAATAAACCATGCGTGCAGCCCATGGAGCGCTTCCATTAACCATTCTGTCTTTTCATTGCGCAACAACTGACCAATGCATCATGATCATTGTAAAATGGTGGCAGCAACTGCAACTAGCGCGTTTCTCGGTGTTTTAGAGGCCATTAGACAAACAATACATTCAATTTCTATCAACGCACAAGAGGGTAACATTACAAAGAACTGTACATGACAAGTTGATTAAGCATTGGTTAACTTGTATAGAAACACGCGGCCATGCAGCTGGATTCAGATACGCACGTGGCGAAAAGTCGGAAGCAATGCGTAAAAGGTCGCCCGGAAATGATTCAACAGAATTAATCTTATCATTAATTCATCAAGATTACTTCCGGTTTATTTGATCATAACATTGAATATTTTGTGTTATCACTAAATATTTGGTTTTACGATCAATTCAGACCAAAAATTGAGCTTACACTTTTTTAGTTCCAGAAGTAATTCATATGTTAAAAACACTACAATCATAACACCAAATGGATTTCAACATAAGACTAAATAACGTCTATTTAATCATAACAAAAAATCGATTGAATGTTATCATCAAATAGAATTTTTCCTTATGTCTAAATAATTTACCATTTAGACTTATCATGATATCGTTTTGACGATATCATTAAAATGCAATTGATAACACTAAATCCATTTTATTGATATGATTAGAAAAAAGAACATTTTAACATAATAAATGCATTTAATGATATCATGAATTCGATTTGATGTTATCATCATTAAAGATATGTTCAAATACTGAATGAATTAAAGAAGAAACAACGTTCTTTAATATATAAATATATATATATGGGTTATATAGTTATATAGCAAATGAGCGCCATGACAATTACGAAAAGTAATTATGATACTTATCAATTATAAACATTCTCAAAATACGCCATCTTATGAAGCGAAGCAAGTTTTATCGAACACAAGAAATTCCAGGTTGATGCGTAGATCGATTAAACGGCAGAAAGCATGATATTTTAAGTTGTAACAGTTGACTAGATCAGGGACGTACATGTCAATCCACATGCTTGATAGATTAACAAAGCAAGTTTGGGAAGGCGGATTCTGGGTATACTTGACCTTTGTTTACATCGATGCTTTTCTCTGTTGTGATGTTCAATTAATCTTTTTTTTTTTTTTCTTTTTTGCTTTTGTTTTTTTTTTTTTTCATTTTTTGTTTGTTTTTGTTTGTTTTGTTTGTCAGAAAAACTTGTTTTCATGAATAAAACTTGGTTCTTATGTGAGCGCTACGGGAAAAATGTTTTTCTTGCTATTGTTCAAGAACAGAATGAAAAATAAACCGGTCCAAGTTATCGGACGGGTATTCAACCGACGCGCGTAAACCTGCGCCATCGACTTTGACAGTACGGTTGCAACTGCGGCAGACGACTTGGGTTGTTTTGTCATTGTATACGTGTTAATTATAAATAAAACATCACTGTATAAGTTTATGCTGTACGAATTTGTCCATTTGCACTTTGCCTTATCGACATTGCTGCCTGCATGACCCACGCTTTTACTTTCACAGAAAATGTTTCGCCGGCGGTCGCAAAGATCAGCTACCCCAGATGATGCAAATGTTGAATACGAAGACCAGAACCCCAGTTCCGTCCATCTTGTTTCAGGTAGGCTAATGCCCATACACTCCAATCTTATCTGGGCGCAAACCGATCCAGAAAAACAACTGTAAGTGCACATGTAAGGCAATATTTGAACTGACATATAGTTATATGTTTCTGCAAATGTTTCTGTATTTCATGACAGGAAAGTTGATGGGACAAATATAACTTATATTAACATAATACAAACAGAAAGTACAAGCGTTTGCTATCCGCACCATAATTTTCAGCACGACAAAGCGCCATGCTCTATAAAATTCTTCAGCAAACATGGCACACCAAGAAGGCAACCAGTAAGCAAAACAGTCTTTGGTAGGATATGATTTTAAGTCACCATTCGAAATGTTTTGTATTGACGTGAAACTTGAAAGTTTAAATAAAAACTTGCAGCAGACGATATTTAATCTCCGGCCACTTCTGGGTAATCAAAGCGGAAAATCGTAAATATTTTCTACACCTAAAAGATTGAAGGTGATTTTTATACACTTGTATCAGTTTGCAGCTGCTGCATTGTATGCTCTGATAGAAGATATTCAGTGGCTGTTGAATTATAATGTACTCATGAGCCAGTACGATGCACTAGCCACCATGGCGGCACTGTATTATTTGCGCATAAAAAAGCCAGAAGAACCAAGAGCAGTTAAGGTAACTATAATACTGATATTGCGGGGAGACACAAACGTCCAAGCAAAGTTCCTGTAAGCCAAAGAATTTGTCATTCCTGTTAAGATGAATATCACTATGTAATGTGTTGCAATAAGTTTAAAAATGTAAGGGAAACTTTGCTTGAAAATATTAGATGTCTGTTTTAATTCCGTATAGTTCATAATGTAGATTCATCATGGACACTACAATAAAACGAATTAATATGCTCCTTCGGACAGTTTGTATAAAAATCCATTTCATTAAGAGGAAAATCATTGTGAGCGTTTTATTCAAAACCCCAAAATTCCCGTTCCCCTCCCAGACCCACCCTCACACGGTGTGGTATGTCGAGCCACCCCGCATTCGGTGTAATTGCAGGCTGTGCTCGGCCTTTGGGGGGGGGGGGGGAATGCCGCCGGTGGGTCCCAGCAGGGTTGTTTTCTTTTTCTTTTTTTTTGTTTTTTTTTATGTTTTGGGTTTTTTGCCTTTTTTTTTTTTCTTTTTGTTTTTTGTTTTTGTTTTTTTTGTTTTTTGTTTTGTTTTGTTTTTGTTTTTTTGTTTTTTTTGTTTGTTTTGTTTTGTTTTTTGTTTGTCTTTTTATTCGTGTTTGTTCTGTTATATGTATCACTTACATATACATCAACAAGACCGATTTTTTTCTGTTGTACCATCATTACCAGATCAAGACACTTCCTAGACCTCTGACTACAGAACTGGGAACAGATCCACGATGTTATGAACCGTTCAATTGTGCCAAAATCCAGGTTATCAACCCTGAAACGGAGTCCGCGAAGTGCAAGCAAAAGCAACAGTGTAAATCTGCCTATGACTGGGTCTGCCAGCCACCTTGGGCGAGTTAGATTGCTTGACTAAAATCGACCAATGATGACTGGGTCTCTGTGGTTTATTTTCTTATTTTTTTACTTTTTCACGCGTGCGAGGTGACAATTGCAATCGAACGGATGCTGGTTTGTTTTGGTCAGAAACAACAATGGCGAACGTGACACGCTTTCCACGCTCAGCATGGCCGATATAGTGGAGAATATTGGGGCATTGGCTTTTTAAAGTGAAATTCACGTGTTCGGCCACAGTGTGCAAACAACCAAGGGACGTTTCGACGTCAGCACAAAACACAGATGTAATTAATACACATGAAGGTATCTTCTTTGCCGGTAGTAACAAATCAAATGTTAAGCGATTGTCTGCCTGCAGCTGCACTCATACCTGTTCAAGGTTGCCAGTTTGAATCCATCTTGTCAAATTTTGACAATGCCCTGGACCACTGGCAGATTTTGACCAAACTAGATCAGACCAATTTGAGTTTGGTTGCGCATTGGTTGGAATTGGTCAAAATTAGTCCGAGTTGGCCAGCAAGCGAACTCGACCAAGGCTTGCTGATCTCCGAGTAAAGTGCTTCTTCAGTGCAATCACTACGCGTAGTGCCAAATCACCGCTCTGAATTCAAGTTAAGTGAAGTGTCTGTTAACGCAAGCAAAGGGTTCCATTGATTAGACCAACCTCAGACCATTGCACATACACATAAACTGGATCATTACCGCAATGAAAAGGATTTCTCCAAAACAAAAATGCTTGCGAGCTGCTGCCATTTTGATTGCAGACGTTTTTTTTCCACGAGTGGTATTTCAGAACTACTTTCTTCTAATTTTTTTTATCGCAGTTCAAATTTAAAACATGGAAACACAAAATTATAGTTTCTTTTGGATAGATAAATGTTATTCACCAGCACAGAACCAAAATTTCATTATAAATTGCTTGATGTAGCCCTGGTTAGTGTTGACACTAATTTTGGTGAAAGATCAAAATGCAGCTATATGATTGGCTGTTTTCTGCTGCCCAAGATGGAATTATACTTCATTTGGGTTGGTCTCAAACAGTTATAACTCTCATATTTTCGTAATCAACATATGCTGATTGCACAGTTGGCTATCAGATACGCTCACGTAGGTCTCTCTATGCACATCCCTGATTCTTAGGATAACATTGATGACTGATTGTGAACGTTCAGCTGAAGTGTCTTGTTTCAGCACTTTACACTTTACTCGTTTATTTTATTTTATTTGTTTTTTTTTGGGGGGGGGCAACGGTACATACAGATGAGAGCTTAAAAACAGCAACCACCAATGCACTGAAATATCATGTATACACGTAATATGGCGGATTCGTTTACCGCCATAATTACATTTAAAATTGAGAGGTAAATTTTCAGCAGGTGATGAACTTGCACTTATTGAGAAATTTGACAAATTTTTCCATTTCAGGTCAATATAATTGTGGCTGTAATTACCACTTTGTTTACCCTGGCGTTTACTGTTCTATCCTTATGGCAAGAACCGCTTACGGCTGCTGCTGCGGGTGCTGTCCTGACAACCGGTGTACTAGCATATCTGATGCATAGACTTTGTAAGTCATCTACAGTGCTGGGTGAGTGTGTTCATATGAACAATTAAAAGACCTTACAAATTCACATTTCTCGTAATTGGCCAGTTATTCAAGTACCAGAAGTATGCCTATATTTGCTGGGAAAAAGGAAAACTGTCACTTCGGTCTTCAACTTTGCACTAAAAGGGTAAATTCTTCTAACGTAAGGTTCTGTAAAAAATAAAACATCTTATCTGTAATACACCATTTACCATGCTAAATTGAAAATATCAATCTTTCCGAATGAGTTTTATCTTAGGGGCATGCATATGAATTCCCGACCAAAAATACCCGACCACCCTGTCGCGAGATAACGGTGACAACCAGGCGCCAGGATACGGCCGTAATAACAAAGGGTCTAACTAAAGTATGTGGCAATAAAAAATCCTAATTCCAAACATATGAGTTTTATTACGACTCTTCCTGCCATTCAGGTCAGTTAGTGTTTGTCGAGGATGACTTGGAGAATCAGTAATGTGGTCGTGGGAGTATTGAGCCACTTTGCACCTAATGATCCCAAAATTCTGGATTCTGATTGGACGAGAAAGGTCACGTGGCCAGTCTCTGTGCACAAATATTCCTGTCTTGTGATTGCTTGAGAGGGGTCACGTGAACAGAGCATTGAAAGGAAACGATTCGGAAAAAAAAAACAATCGACCCACAGGCCCGGTACTCTGCTGACATATATAGGGATAAATAATAGAAAAAGGGGTATAAGAAGGAGAAAAGGAGAAATTAATATGATTCATTAAGTAAATTTATATGGGAACCTGTGTTGAAAGATAAATATAGATCAAATTTAATTATCTAATTAATGACTTTAAGAGTGTAGATTATCTCTAAAATGAAATGTAGTTCTTACATGGGTCATGACCAAAAGTTTGTTTTGTATTTGAATGTGACAAATGATAGGCCTAGACTTTTTGTTAGCTGAACATGTGACTTCACTAGTGATAAATGACTTTATATAAGTTTGAATACATTGTAACTCACAATTTTTGTACAACTATAGGTGGAACCATCAGTATCATCTTTGATCCTGATTTTGACCTTCCCCACCATTCAACTAAATTTCATCATGATCCATGAAAAATTAAAGATAGTAGAAGATTCAGAAAATTTTCGCATATGTGTTGCCCAGTGACCTTGACAAATAAATCAAGGTCATTCATATTAAAACAGATTATGAGTCTGTGCAACGCCCACCACTACCTACTCACCCCTATCAATTGGGCCAAGGTCATGCATAATGTGTAACATTCTAGTTTCAGCCATGATATATGTATCATATAAGTTTGGTAAGACTAGCAGCATCCATTCCTGAAATTATGAATTTATATAAGTTTGGACACATTTTGACTAATAATTTCTGTATAGCTATTGGTGGCACCACTCACATCTATCTTGATTGAGATTTTAACCTCTCCCATAATCCCATCACATTTCATGAAGATCCAGCAATATCTGCAATGCTTATTCCCATGCAACATTGCGACAAATAAAAAACAGACTTGATTCCAAACATACTCATGTGGCCATACCAACACAAAATTTTCTATGCTTTCTATAAAGATGCCATTCCAAGAGGGTCATAGTACTCTGTACATCCATGTTCAAATATTTGAGGCACATATACTGCTACCCAGTGTTCCCCTTCCTGTGTTGATGGTGCCGTATTTATGACATACAACTTGCCACACTGTAGTGATCTGGGAAGCTTGTCACTGGCAAATACTCCAGCAAGTCAAGATCTTGTTGCTGGCTCCTTACCTTCTCAAGATGTTTGTGATGATGTGGGTGTCCATGTTAGACGTCTCTGATTTCATTCCTTGCTTTGTCAATCTCTATCACATTGTCATATTCTGCATAGACTATCATGCACACTGCTGACTTCAGAGCATTAGCAAATGTCACATTCAACTCTACACTTTCCTTCTTTACCAGCTGATAATGATCCGAGTTGCAGCAGAGGTCTGGTGTCATATCAAAGGCAAGGACACTATAACCCCTTGAAAATGTTGCTGTCTTTACCAAAATCTTCCTTCAACTTTCCAATGCCTGAATGCAGGCTGAGGAATTCTCTGGTGTAGAAGGCCTCCAGCAAAGTTGAATCTAAATGGTTTCAGTGTTACTCCACCAACTTCAAGTGACAGATTTGTTAAATCAAGGTGCTTGAAAAGAAATAGATTCTTCTTGAGTGATCCATGGTACTCGTCATTGTCCACAGATCCAATGATGATGATTCTTGGAATCTCGTCCTTGAGCAGATCTTGTATATGTTCAGATGTGGTGTTACTAGGCAACAAATGCGTTCCTAACACACCCCTCCCGATGGGATATTTGGCTGTGTTGGTTTATAATGCTTTTGCATGTCCCATATGCACTTCAGCTTCCACTCTTTGCGATCATAAAGGATGGCTTTATGTATATGTGTCCTGATTGGGCCAGTGGCTGAAGACATCAAATGAAATGATGTTGATGACCTGTGAAGTTTGATTCTAACACCAACACTATTTAATAGCAGCCTGTCTTGATTGAATATGGGAATATTCAGTAGTCGCATGAGTTCTACTAGCTTGGAGACTTTAGTTTGTGGACCTCTTTTGTAAAAGCCTGTGTAGTGGAAGTGCCCAGCTGTGATTCATCCAAATGTCCAGCAGTATCAACAGACCATATCACGCTCTGCAGTTGACTGTTTTTGGCATCAGCTTGATAGGTGAGTAAATTTTCTGGATATGCTAGGTAGGCATAACCTGAGAACAGGTGTGTCACACTCTCATTATTCAACTCTACTTCTACACTCTTGAATAAATCGTGCATCCAGTTGTTTACTGCTCCAACATCGGTCAGATCATTTAGGTTTGTGCCATCCTCTTTGGTGATTTTCACTCTCAGCAGCAAAACTGGTATTGTTTAAGTCCATGTATTTATCTCCAGATCCTTCAATTTCAAATTGTATGGAAGCATCATCACCTAAGGAGGTGACAGAATGATGGGGATCCCATGGCCCGGCTTCTACTCCAGTCTAGTTAAGTAGTAATGTGAACAAATTTAAATCAGACTTGCTGCTGAGTGCACTCTTTTGATGTACTAGTGATGTTATCTTGATAGGTCTTTATCCAAAGATGTCTTCTTGTCTGCTCTTTTTACTTGCTGATGTTGCCTTTTATTGCCTGTTGCCTTCCACTTTTTAGGTCGTCTTTGTGACTGAACAGCTGTGTCCAGAAGATTGGGGCCAAGATGTCTTTCTCTCTTTTCTGCTAAAGTTTTCATATCTTGACCACTTATAGCATTCTTGGCCAGTCCCACTTCAAAATTCAAAGCCTTCGGTCCTATGGTTTTGGCTGCAGATTTCAAAAGTGGGTCTAAAGAGGCCATCAAGAATGCTGCCAATACCATGCCCCCTTTGCAGTCCAGAACCTTTATAAACTGGAATCCCATGACCAGCTTGATTGATGTAGTAATTTATAGATATTGTCAGCTGGAGCAACATATTCAGCACGTTTTTGTTTCATTCCAGTTGTCTTCAACTTCTATGCCAAAAATAAAGAGTAACAATTGCTTGACCTCTATTAAATAGGATTGGATGACTGGTCTGAGATGCCCTTGTCATGGTTATGACATCGAAACCTATTAGTTATAATAGGTTGATAAATTGGTGCATTGTAAGATACAGTACTTTGGCAAACATGTTCCCCTGCAAGTTTAATGATTTGCAGCCAATTACTGTATGTTCAACCACATCTGTATACACAAATATGGATTGTAATCCTGCATCCAAATCTACTTCATATGAAGCTTCAGTGTGCAGAGGTAGTTTGATATCATCAGCACAAGAGCTGAATTTGCACTGCTCAAATCCAAGGACTTGACAAAGCTGTCTACTTAAAATTTCCAGTTCTACATATGGCAGTGTCATCTTTATCATCATCCTGTGTCTGTCATTGTTGGACATAAAGGTGGTGCCATGATCTGCACAAGCATTGTTCAGCAACTTTTTCAAAGCATTTGAATTTCCATTGAAGAGCAATTTCTTTAATTTGATTGTTGATTGTGCACCATGATTACCTGGATTTCCTATTTTAAGATGAGAATCAACAGCTGGGATGTCATCCCAGTTATAGGTATATGATATCTCTGCCATGCCAACTTCATACAATCCATGTAATTCTATGACTTTTAGAAGTTTAACCTTGAATTCAGTGAGAGTATTATCTGGAAGTACTGCTTTGAGCTGTCTGAAGGAAGGGTAAGTAAAATTCTGCCATTATTGTGATTGATCCGAAGTGCTGTTGCTGTTACTGCTGTTTTCCATGAGTCTGTCCTGAAGCTTTGCTTCAAACACTTGTATCAAAACAGCCAGGGTTATATCCCCAAGCAAAGCTATTGATATACCAACATCTTTCAGATCTATGTCACCATCTTGTTCTACACCCTGTACAATTCCATGGCTGGTCCAACTGGTATTCATGTTAACGGTTTCCTTCTTGAATGACAGGAAGAAAGTGTAAGATTCTTGATATACAACCGATTTTATTGTTGCCACACTTTGATCAATTCATCTTCATAGAAGGTCCCATCAATTTCATCACCCTTGAGTAGATACTTGATGACTTGATTCTTGATGACAAAAACTTCTTCTGTCCATTGAGTGTGATACCCTTTTTTAAATGACAAAAACTACGTCTGTCCACTGAGCGTGATATCCTTTTTTAAAAGATCCCTTGGTATGCACTATTCAAACAAAATCACCCATTTTCAGGTTAGGTTTAAACATATTTTATTTACTGAATTAACAAAGAATATACAAAAGCAATGATTATATGCAATTGGGAAAGAGGGCGAAGCCCTATATAAATCCCTATTGCAGAAGAGGACACATATCACAGGACAGCACAAGACGCACAAAACCATAAAGAAGAGGACAAAGCGCCGACAAGACAGATAGGGGGGCAGGTATAATATTCGCAGTGTCAATAACAATAATTATATATTTACACATGTTGCAGAATTTGGTAAATTGTTTGTACCGCATATAAACAATGAAGTAATATGAATATTTGTGCAAGCGATTAGCGATCAACCAACACCTGACTTGAAACGATTGGCTACAAAGATGTACTTATGTTCGGCTGAGATTATCTCGATATTTTCTGTAAGAGTACAATTAGAGGACCTGTAGAGCATTGTAACGTAAAAGGAGCATACTGTAAAATAAAAGTATGAAGGATTGATCGGGGAACAGTGTAATTAGGGCAATGAAAAAAGTTGTGGGAAGAATCTTCTTAAGGTGAGCCGCAGGAACATTTTGGGGTATTTTTTATGCCAATCTTGAAAAGATGTGAGTTCAATTGGCAAACATCCAAAACGGAGGCGGGTATGCTGAATAGCTAAAAATGTCTTGCCAAGTTGTACAACTCCTCAAGCTTTATGGCTCTGATTACTGGTTGGGCTATGCTTGATTTGAACTTACGGATAGAGTCTGACTTCCGTATTCCGAGAGGTAGTCCGTTCCATAATGTAATGGTTGAGGGAAAGAAAGATTTATCAAAAAGGTCGATACGAGCTCGGAAGTGAAGGAGATCGAATTGTTGGCGCGTGGGGTAGGTATGAGTTCCAGTAAAAGAAGCAGTGAAAAGAATAGAACAAAATGGGACCAGAACAACTTTATTAAACAATTTATTCAAAAAGGTTAGATTTGAAATTTCCCGGCATTTAGTTAAGGTTAACCATCCAGTTTCTTCATATAATTTAGCATTGCTGGTTCCATACATTGCACCAGTTACAATTCGGGTGACATTAAGCTGTACGCTTTCAAGTTTATCTCATCTTGAGCTGTACAGCCACTCCATACTTCACTACCATGTTCTAAAATAGGCCTGATGAAAAAAGTATAAATTATTTCCAGTGTTCTCCTATCTAATGTAAATTTCAAACTTTTCATAATACTAATCAATTTGGTTGATATGTTAGATATATCAGAAATATGGTCTGACTATCTTAAATCAGAGCGCAATGTAACTCCAAGATGTTTATGATGAGCTACGTCTTGCAAAACATGACCTTGAAATAGGATTGGGGGATGAATAGGTGTTTGAGCCTTTCGAGAAATGAGCATTGAAACTGTCCACAAAGCATTAAACCTGACAAGCCAATCTTTAGACCATTGGTCAATATCTGAAAGATCCATGTTCAAAGTTCGAGCCGCAGTGACAGGATTATCAATGGTCAAATAGAGAGAGGTATCATCAGCAAACATTTTAATGTTAGAACAGACGACATTACCAATATCATTTATGTAGATCAGAAACATAAGAGGACAGAGAACAGAACCTTGGGGCACACCAGCACAAATTTCACAGCAGCTGGAAGACTGACCGTTAATGACCACATGTTGATAATGATCATGTGAATAGTCTGTAAACCAAGCAAGATCTCCCATAATACCGGCTTTCCTTAATTTGTGCAACAAACCGGGATGCCAAACTTGATCAAATGCCTTACTTATATCTAGAAAAAAATATTCAAACTTCTTTCTGTTGGTAGACAGCCAGACGTAGTTCGTGATATAGAAGGAGTAGCTGATTTATGGTTGAATTACCAGGGATGAACCCTGATTGGTGAGCATATATGACAGTGTTATCTCTAAAGAAATTGAAATCATTCTAAAAGACTATTTTCTCGAATACCTTTCCAGTGCAACTAAGAAGTGACACAGGCCTGTAGTTGTTACATAAATTATCAGGGCATTTCTTTTGAAGGGGAAAAACGTTTTCTTGTTTCCAAGCTAGATGGAATTTCGTATTAACTAGAGAAAGGTTGAATAATTTTGTGAGTGATGGAGAGATAGCAGGTGCAGCTTACTTAAGAAGCTTTGCGTTTATTCCATCAACTTTGGTTCACCTTTCTTCTTTTCTCAGTGCAGTGGCATGTCTCCATACTGCATATCCCATAGTTCATCATTCCTGACGTGTTTCCTTGCACCTTGTGGTGTTAAACCATTCAGTGACGAGTGTGGAGATTTGTTGTAGACAGTCAGCAAATCAGATAACACACTTGATGTACCTATCAGTACCCTGATTGGAAAAATATCGCCACGTCCCTTTTCTTTGAGGGTATCATTACACCTCTCAGCCACTTCTGCCTTGATGTCTTTTTTTTTAGTACAAAAATGTTCTATTACATGCTGCTTCATCAGTTGTTGGAAAGAGGAATTAGTAAACTCAAGTCCAAGGTCAGTTTGGAAAGCTTTTGCAGTGGTTCCAGCCATTTCAAATACTTTCTGCATTGCTTTGTTGACTATATGTGCATTTTTACTCTTCACTGGCACTGCCCAATCAAAACAGGATAAGCAATGGATCACTGTCGTTATATATCGGTAATCATTGTTGTATTTGGCAATTGAAGGAAGGTCACACAGATCTACTTTCCACTGTTCATCTGTTTCTTGTACCCCAATGCGTCTTCATGGGAATTTCCTCTTTGGTTGTTTGTGTAAAGTGCACACTGTCTGTTTGATTAACCAACTTTTCCTTCCCTATACTGATGTCAGCAGCTTTGGCAAGTCTCTTAATACCTCCATAGCTGTCAGGATTGGCAGAGTTGTAGAAAATAGCTGCCAATTTATGATCTATTCTTCCTAAAATTATTTCCACTGACTTCCTAAAGTTTTATGTCCCCTTTTCACTCTCACAGCTGAAGATTTGTCAGTAGGTGATGATGGTTGCCTCCTGGTTTCCCTTGTTGCATCAGGAATAACTGATTGAGGACTATGGTCTTGGGTATGCTGGATAACCATAAGATGTCATGAAATTCACTCAGACCAGGAACGTCTTGAATATTGGACATCTTCCTTATGGAGTTGGTTATTAGAACCTCTATGTGGCTACCCATTATAAAATCACATTTCACTTTCAGTTCTCCATTACTGTAGATGGATAGATCTGATTTTTCTTCATATACTCAACAACCTATTCTGCACTCTTCCTCAAACTCTTTGGAACATTGGCAATTGTGTCTTTGTATAGTTTTTTTCAAATTTTTGCTTATCAGCTTCTCCAAAAACAAATGTTGCTCCTTGTTATTGGGAAGATGTTGCCTGTGGTGACTGATATGGAATAGTGACTAGTGGAGTATTTTGTTGTTCCTTCAGTCTTTTAATGTTTTGAGGTATTTGTTAAGAGCTGCTTCATATGCTACTATATTATTATCTTGTACACTAGTCTTCATCTGATCATCGATCTTCAACAGTCTTTACATGTATGGATTTGTAAGTATATTGATGGGTCTTACAGTGACTGTTTGAGTTTTGACTGCTGATGCAGTATCCATGTCGCTAATTTCATCCTTTTTAAGGCGCTCATCTCAGGCAGGTTGGAAGAAACTGCTTGCAAATGATGCCACCAATGATAAATATACAGACAGGAATCTGCTCATCTGGTTGAGGCTTTTCTTCTTCTGTCCTCTTGATGCACCTTTTGCAGCCAGCTTCTGTAGTCTTTTTTAATGTTTCTGAAGCCCTCTTGTTTGACTCTTGGAAAGTGTCACTCTACACTTTATGTTGAGCATGCATTTACAAATGGCATCTACCAAGTCAGGAGGTGCTTCTTGTATCATACTATCTCATGCTTGCTGGGCATGCATTTTTTGAAGACAGCATGATGGCATTCCTCTGCAGCTGCTTGGAAACTTTTTTCTTTGCATCCACACTCTCTTGTTGCAAGCATTTTCTCCACACCATCATGTGTGCTTGATCATGAACACAGTAGGTTCTGAAAAAAAAATGTTGGTGCAGTATCTTATATTTTTGCATGTTCCAGGTGCACAATCGATGAAGAGGTAACCATGCCTGTCCTTGGTTTCACCATAGCTCAACTTCTGTTAGGTTCCAGTTGCCTGGCTAACACAATTATTTGTTGTCTGTCCTTCGTATTTTCAAAAACCACAAGATAATGAGCATTCAAACTGATAGTGTTATAAAATTTGTTGTCAGCAAAAAGATCTTAAACAATTTTATATGATGCTTGTAATCTGGTGGTGGCTTTTTTGGTGAGCAGATCCAGCACACAGTTGCCCATTTCATACATCAAATCATCAACTACCACCAGGATGGGCACATTTTCGTGTATATATCCCCCAGTCCATCAAGACCAAACACAAAGTCAGCTTTTGGCTACATGTCTTCATATCCAGTTTGCCAGATCCCATAGCAGCATACCCCTTTGACTATTGGGGGAACTATCATGTTTTCCATGTTGTTTATCAAATGTTTTACCCATTCTGTTTTTCCAGGTTGACTTGGGCCAGCCAAGATGCAAGTGAAAGGATGCTTGAACCTTGGATCTATACCAGCATGTTAATCTGGCTTCACACAGTATTAATATGACAAAGCATTGGTTTGATTTATGCCCATAAGCTAAAGTTGATATACCATCACTCAAAATATAACGCTTGTCATCATACACTGACAGTGCTATCTTATTCACTGCTTCTGTCACCAGTTGGTGATGGTGGGAACATATTTTTCTGACTCGTTTCATGATATATGTGCTAGTTTTCAGTATGTGCAGGTAATTATAAAAAGTCAATCTTCTGATGACAGCTTTACTCACACTTTTTGCCCACTTTGTGTTCTTTCTGTTAGCCATTTTAATGCTGTACACTTTTGCATGTAACCCACAGAAAGCAGCCATTTTCTGTCCATCACACTCACCCTTGAACTTTCCTACAACTTTCTAGTTCTTGTTGCTGTAAAGGGGTGGATCTGTAGGATAGTTTGAGGTGTCCAAGTGAGCAATTTTGCTCTGTTTTGCATTCAAATCGGGGTTTGTCACATGATACAGAAATGAGTCGGTGTCTGTGAACATTAGGCTCAGAGATTGCACATTGAACAGTGGTAGTACTTCTGATAATGGAACTGGTACATGAGTACCTTTGAAACATCCAAGACTGCTTGTTCTATGTATGTGGGCTTTTTCAAGGTTATGCGTGTTGTGATTTAACTTATTCCTACCAAATTCTCATGGAAATGGCATGAATCTTGTAGTTCGGTGCAGCTAAATGTCTCTTTAGTTTTTTCTCATCTGTGACAAACTTGTAATTGATTAGATTGCAAATTGCTTTTGCAAAATGCATTATTTATCAGTTTGAAGTTCTTTTCAAAATCTGAAGTAGCATCTCTCCTCAAGGGGGTGTTCTTTCCTATGTATGGCGCAAGCCAAGACTTTATCTTGAAAAGAAGCACTCCATGGAACTTTTTCAACACCATACCCAGTCCAAGATTTAGTTGTGAAGCATGTCCATTAATGACATATGATTTCCATGGGCTGAGATGTGGAATCAGTTTCCATCCCATGGATCTTTTTAATGTTTTCAACAGATGAGCAGATTGTGGAGAAATCATGTGTGATGTAACCTCAATATTTTTCTGGTGCCAATGGAAAAATCATTGTGTAGTTCATGGAATTCAGATGGCTTATCAAGGTCAACTTCTGCAACATAGTTGCTACTTTCTGTTGGGAGCATGTCGACCCACTGAAATCCACCAACTGGAAGCGATTGCATAAGGGAATGACCATGCAAATTATTTGCATCCATATACAGCATTTCACTCTCTCCATGTACTCTTTCGGCATAACGATGGGTTATCAAGGATACGCCACCTCTTATTCCTTTTTCTATCATCTGATGCATGTCTACATCAGATAGTAACTCAGCCCTCGAGCTGTGTAATAGTAAGATGGGTCTTCCCTCAGAGAAAGGGTGCTGGAATTTTCAAAAACATCAGCCAAAAGAAGGACATCTGTCAGTAAGTACAGATCATGATAGTTATCTAATGTTTGCAATTAAAACATTGTCCATACTTTCTGTGCATGTGTATAGCTCTCTTAACTGATTCCTTGTCCAGCAAGTGTACTGTACAAGGCATCAGTGGATGGGAGGCAGGTATCATCAAAACTTGCGACCGAGTCCATGTATTCGTAGGGAAACACAACTTTCCTTGTCAATAGTTCTTTCTGACTTTTCTGAAATATTCAATCACAGGTTCAGTCTTTCACCCGTCAATCAAGCTCATGGAGACTCCTATTCAGAAACTGCAATGAGTCTATGAAGCAAGCGTTTCCCAATGCAAAGGAAACAAATATTTCACAAGTATGTGCAATACATTTCACCTCACCTAATTCCACTTTTCCAACTGCCTCCATCACTAGCTGAGAGTATCCTTTCATGTTGCGAATCACCACTGGACTGGTGATTTGCATTGAAAAAATGCCTGTGTCAGCATATGCAGCATCTTCATCAGATTTATAATTGCTTTTGCCCTTGAACAGATTCTCCAAAATGTCTCTTTTCTTCTTGGTTTTTAAGTAAGGCTGTGTACTACAATGGCAGTGTGCTGTGCCCTGGTACTGCCCATTCAAGTGGTTATGATCTTTCACCTTGTCTGACTGACTGACTATTTGTTTTTAACAAAAGTAGCAAATGGTTTGTTGCTTAAATCTCTGTTCATCTTCCTCTGTGTTCATGATAGGCACGGAATCATCTAATATATTAATAACCACCCCACAGATTTTAACTTTCAGATGCACCAGAAAGGTCATGGAATATCCTCGCCCCTGTATAATGTTGGTGTGTTTGAGGAAAATTGACGTACCTCTCTGCACACTGTGTACATGCAAATAGGAATGTGAGGACTTTCTCTCACAGTGTGTGTACCTTGGTGCTCATTAAGTGCCAGTACATTTTGCTCCTTTGTGAAAGATGTTTAGCAATATGAGCAGAAATGAATGATCCCCTTGTGCTTATTTCTGCAGGATCTCAGACGTGACACACTTTTTATCCAAACATAATGCTGTTCTTCTAGCAGTAGCAAATCAATATGTTTGGTCTTTTTTGCTCACAGTAACATACATTGGAAGTAAAGTTTTTCCCTCAAGACCATCAACATTGATAGAAAGCCAAGAATTCAACTTTTCAATAATGGCAATGTCTGTAATTTTGACTGAAAGGCAAAGTTCAGTTTTTCCCGATAGGCAATGTAATTGCTTATTCTTTCTACATAACTTGACGCTGGATTGCAAAGCTGAAAAAATAGCCCACATAAAACACTTTTCATACTGAATCCTAACATTTATAGCTAAGTGGGTTCTAGGAATCCACTTTGGGGTGGGACTATATGATGAACCCCTGTTTGTATGCAATGTTTCCACTTAAGTTATTAATTCAAGTACTTCTTCGGGACGCCATCAAGAGCCATCATGAACAAATTTATCTACATTGTGAAGCAAATAACGGTATGCCTCACTTACCATAGTGTCAATGTTGTCGTAGGAATAAGATCAAATGAAATTTCAGAGCTTTTCTTCTGTGTAATTGTTCTCTAAGATGGCATACAGCTTCAATCAAATGCCCATCAAAAATAAAATAATCGCGATCAGTATGCCCGGGACCATTGTTTCTTGGATAAAGGCTAAGATCTTCCATTAATTTGCCTGGTGCTGTTCAGCAAGACTTCTTGTTTTTACAGGTTTTGCATATGTTGTCTTTAAGAAATATTTAGTTGGTACAGGTCTGTGGCGCCGGATATATTCTTTACCTTGCTCACCACACTTACTACAATAACACTGCACATGTGCAATGAAACAATTGCAAAAATTGCATCTGTTGACATAGCCTTGAACAATTTGCCTGCACAAATGACACAACCAGTCATTCAGACTGGTTAATAGAGACTTGTAACATATACAACACAGCATAATGAACCACCTTGCAAGTCCTCCTTTGAAAATGGTCTATTTGCACTTTGGTGCTCTTTTCATTAACTATAATGGCTCAGCGTGGTTGGGAAAAATTATGAAATCAAATTACTGCAACATACAATGAAGAAAACAACATACACTGACCACACTGCTTGCTGTTTGCACTTGGGCAGTATTTCTCCACAATTCTGGTAAATTCTGGAAGGAAATTTTAAATGTTTTAAAACACAAACTCCATGTAGATTCTTTCCAGAACTTTAGAACATTCTTCGCATTTTTTTTCCCATGTGAAAATCAGGGTTTGGTTCCATGTTCTATATCTAGAATATTCTAAAATATTACTGTTTACAGCCAATGAATTTGCTCTCAACCATCACTTCTCATCAAGCACAATGGATACAGAGAACCTGCAATTAACAAACCTTGAGCTCAACCATCGTCATAATGCCCCACCTGGTACACTGAAAGCTTGTCTGCGGTGCTCTAATTTTGATACTGATTTGTAATCAAGCGCTAAGTGGGGCTTTAGAAAACTTGCATCGCCAAAAGGCAAGTAAATAAAATCCGCTTGCAGGTGAAGGTAAGAGTCTTCTTTTTCTTTTTTGAATCATTTCCTTTTCCTGCCCTCTGGTCACGTGACCACTCCCACCCAATCAGGAGACAGGAACATTTGTACACAGAGACTGATCAAGTGACCTTTCTCGACCAATCAGACTCCCGGATTTTAGGGTCATCAAGTGCAAAGTGGCTCAATACTCCCATGACAACACTACTGGATCACATCTTTTCCAGCTTCTATTAAGATATCTCGCAGGCTAATCCAGGTGTCATTTACAGAAGACAAATTGGCGCAATTCCATTGTGCTATACTTAAACTAACTTTGCTTCTAAATATTTCCCAGTTACCACATTTACCTATGTTCCACTTGAAATGTTGCACTACAGATGCTTTTATGGCACCCCCAGGCAAATTTGCATGACCTTTTATGACTATTGTATTACGATCAATCCTTATGTCAAACAAACCCAGTTCATCTTTACTCTGTAAATATCACTTACAGTACCATCCGTTGTTAGAGCATAATCATTGACCCACTTGAGGCTATTATATTGCCATGTAAGAGAGCCCATGGGAGATTCATGACATTAAGAACATTTAAATTTGGAAATTCAACTCAGGGAGACAGCAGATCCCCATTTGGGCTGCATTTTCTCGGTTTTCTGAAAGTGGACAAAGTCCCATTAAAGTCAATAAGGTGTAAACAATCATGCCCTGTTGCCGTTAGAGATCCTAGATCCTCAATTAATGCGGCAATGGCGTTTACACTACTTTGACTCTGAATTCCATGGTTTGGAAAATAAACTAATCCCACCATTAGAGGGTTCTTTTTATTCAGTATTATAATAGATAACCATAATTCCTCGAAACTATCATTCTTATAATTCAATGCATTTTCATTACACACATCACCACTTGAATGAAGAAGGAAACAAAGCCCTCCTTTTGACCTCTTTTTATCATTGCTGCGGGCCTTACCTACTCACTTATAATTGGGACGTAGACTCACACTTCCACCATCATCTTGATGGAAACTTTCGGTCACACAGTAAAGTGAGAATTTTTCTTTCTCTAAAACATTGCCAATTTCACTTCATTTGGCAGTTCCAAGGTTTTGCACATAGCAATATGCTATTAAACACCCTTTGGGTGTATTTTTCTCTTTCTGATACGCAGCCAGTGGCCACCCCTGTGGTGGCCATGCTTTTTGGCTTGACCTGTGACCATAACGGATATTTCACCATTGCAAGCCTCTTATTCTGATTCACAATATTTAATTTTGTGACCTTTGCCACCACACTTTTGGCATGTGACCTTAGTGCCATGTTGACACGTGGCTTTGGTGTGACCAGATACCCAACTATAAAAATAAATTACTTCTGTTTTTCTTTTTCAATTTGGAGGACAAATCTTGAGCCATTGTTTTTGTTTGATTGCCATTTTTTGTTACTTATAAAATGACCAGATTGGGCATTCCCAAGAGTAATGGCATGCTCTCAATTGTGGAAACGTCCATTGTGTCTTTGGGTTGCGATCTTTTTTACAGGCAGTGGCTCCATTGTTAAATCTTTGGTTCTGATCACTTCTGTATTTGTGTTGATAGAGCAAGAGGGGGGCTTTTAGATTTTCAATCAGTCTCTTGATTCAAAAATCAGACAGGTGAAGGCTATCGACCAGAAGCACACCTTTGTTGAGCATTCCATCACCCAAACAAAATTTGGCATGATGGCTAATGAAGTGACAGTCTTTTTCGCTGCCTAACTCAAGGTAAACTATATCTGATCCTTCTTGGGCAGTGATGTTGTATGTCCTTGGACAAAAACTGGAGACACTCATAGTGCTGGATATGTTTTAGCTTCTTTAAGGTAGAAGATCTGAAGCCAGCACCTTTGGATAACCTCTAATCACTTTTTGATATTTTTGGATAGTTTCATACTTGCAACCACATGCTTCCAAAAACTCACATGTGTAATCAAAGAATTTATATGAGAAAATTCAGCTCAAAAGTTCTGTTCATGCTGAAGAGTTTATGCAGTGCTGACCACATGGGCTTTGTTTGCATGGGCATGATAATGAACCGAGTCATTGTTTGCACAGTATTAGTCCATGACCCCTGGAAACCAGGTAAGCCACTGACAAAGGTAACTAATAGGGAACAGGAAAGCATTAGCCTTGGAGAGAATAATGGGCCAGTACAGGGCTATCACTACCATTGTTCCAACTACTTTGAAATTCTCTATTGATGTAAAAACAAATCAGCACAATCCACTCATTAGCCCCCAATTATGGAAAATCACAAGTGAACCCACACTCAAACAAGCCAAGTGTGGTTACGTTTGATGTTCTCAGGTTATAAAAAGTCGAGTTTTTAGCCACAAAATATGCTTATTTTTTTAAAATGACAATATCACAGAGGTAAAGCTTTTTTGATACAATGATAAAAACACAGGACAGAAGAGGTGAGTATGTGCCATATTACAACCATAAAGAATTGAAAACATTTTCTTTCAACACAATTTTCTTGGAACTGTTTTTTTCACAACCTATGCAATTTGTATCTAGCCTCAAAAACAAACAAATTGCCCTATCACGTTAAAACCAATGGACATCAAAAAAATATCCAGGAGCATATCCCAGATTTTTTTTTCTAACTACCTCTTCTGTGACTTTTGAAACAATCAATTTTGAGACGGAAAATGAACAACTTGTTAGGACCAACATAAAAGTTTTATAACTTTTTATTTATGCTATTTCAGGACTCATCGTTGAATTGGATCCTGGACATAGATATATATTTTCAATTTCTTCTGAAAAATCCTACCAAGTCAGAAAAAATGCTATAAAATCTCAAAAAATAAATCCAGTCCTGCAAAAAAAAAAAAAAAAATGGATACAAATCTATGGCTATGTGGTAATCAGAAAATATATAGGTTTAATATACATAGGAAAAAAATTAAGGGGTAACATTGATATAAAGTTGCCAGTCTCACTGCGCACTAGCTTCAGATCTCCAACCTTTAGAGCGTCTTTACTTTTCACAGATGTGTAGTTAAAAGTCTTTGAAGTTGAAATGTATGAGCCATTGCATCTCTTTGTTTCCTTACTGACCCAGTCCTGGTAATTTTACGTATAGAGTCTATTACATGTCTAACCAGGTCTCTCGCTTTGTGAACAAAACGTCTTAGGAGTGGTTTTGTCACCCATGATCAACGAAACTTGAGGAAGATACAAAGATAAATTGATAAAAGTCACTTATGCCCACTGGCCCTTGTAAATCGCTTGTAATTTAAAGCTTGGTGGTATCCAAAAATATCCTTTCTCATAACAAAATCTTTGTTTGGGTATACTGTTTAGACGGCACTACTGGTCCTTTTTATGTTTCTTGATATAAATATCCTTTGTCCTAAAAAGAGTCTTTGTTTGGATATAGTGTCTAGACCGCACTATTTGTCAATTTCATGATTCTCTCAACTCAAGGGGATATGGCCAAAAAATCCAGTTTGGGGTCTAGTCACTGGTCCTGCAATGGTTAACCCTGACAAGTTGTGTGACATCCGATATATATGTATTTAGTATAATCTGATATTTTCCAAGACCTCCACAGCAATAAATGTACTCAAATCTTGCACATGCGCGAAAAGTACTCGAAACATATGGACCTTATTTTTTTTTATAGTTTTTCTATTACAAGTGCCTTTGTCTGTAACCAGATAACAAATTAAACTGACGTCAAAGGAGGAAATAAGATACCTTCTAAAGATTTTTCAACAAATGTGCAAGTTACCGGAGGCCTTACTAAAATATATGTGTGGCTTTGATAACCCGACTGGCCCAGCTGAAAAGGCATGCCTCCCGGCTCTAAATGCTTTTTATGAAATATAAAATTGTAAGAAAATGTAGGAACATATAGAATGTACCGATATTTTCCCACGGACCCAGCTGAAAAGGCCCAACTTTCGACCCTGAATGCTTTTTATGAAACATTAGATAAGAAAAAAACCAAAAAACAAAAAAAACAAAAAAAAACCCAAAAAAAACGTTTCAAGCTATCCTTCCCTAATAGAAAATTAATCGACCACGGCTGAAAATTTATCAAGAAAGTGGCCGTTGTGTACCGCTATTTTGCAGCATAGTCAACTCAAACACAGTCTGGTTTTTCAACTTTTACCGGGAAAACAGCATAGCAATACAAAGTTCGTTTAGGCATAGCCCTGGTTGTTTGGTGATCGTTATCGTAATATTTCGCTAAGTTCCAGGTGCCCATTCTCCAAGTTACCAGGGCAAACAGTCATTAAAGTACTTTTAAAGTATGACTTGCTATATTAACTTTTTATCTGCACACTCGGTTGTTTTTGAAGCAGTTATCATACTCAGTTACATAACCAAATGCGATACAATACCTCCAGCCAACAAATGATAAATATATACTTTTCCTCAAGATCGGCCAAATACTACTATCCTCATTTACAAACCATTGGGTGCAAATCCACAATTTTCAAAATAGCAGCCAAGTTTGTGGGTTAGTCCTGATTAGATATTATGAACAGATAGTTTCCAAAATATATATGTGATTAGTGTTAACGGAAGGTTAATTTGTCAAATGAATGTAATATAAAATATATAATGAGACTTTTCTAGTATGAGCATTAACCTAAAGATATAAATATAAAGGCTTGAAATTACCAGTTGTTGGCATCAGTGGGCCCAAGAATTGGGATGTAGCATCAGACACTGAAGTCACCCCCAGGCTATGATTTAAGAAGCAGCACTAGTCGGACCTGCCAAGCGCCCCTGCTGAGTAAAAGATGGAGCTCAGGGGAGAAGGTTGCCCCGATATGGGATACATCAAGTTTGTATGTAAGTGGTAACTATTGCTATTTGTGATGTTACCCATATATGTGTCTCTGTTCGTTAGTACTGTAGATTTGTGTCCCTGCATGTTGTAATGTACATTATTAACTGAATGTTATGTTTGTGTTTGTGATGCAGTTAATGAAGTTCATTTCAAAGATCTGCCCGTACATAGGGATACTTCCCAATTGAGTGATATGGCCCAAAGCAGCACGATGGCTAACGTGAGTGTCTCGTGGGGGGGGGGGGGTTCTAATCCCGGTCAATTCAAAGGACTTTAATGTCATTGAAATTGGCTCTCACATGCAGTGACCAATAAACTGGTGCTTGGGTTACTTGTGCGAGATTATGTCAGTGGAGATGACAGGGGCTGCAAGTTTCCTGATTCAGTTGTGGCCGCTATTAGAACTGTTCACGTGTGTGCAGGTCACTCCACACATGTGAACGGTTCATTGCATGGCACGTTTAAGAGGGCTATGGGGAAGATAAGTGCCAAATTACCAAGTTTAGGACCTGTACCCTCTATTAATATGGACCATCTGTCATCATGGCCGAGGTTGGCAGGTCCTCTTTCAAGTCTGTGCTAGGACATCGAATATGTATAGCCCTGGGCAAATTGGCCACCATAATTATGCGAAGACTGCTACACATATTGCAGAAATCGGTAGAGTAATTAGTTAAAACAGCTGCTGGACTTATCACTATATATGGGCTTCAGTAGCGCACTTATTTGTATGTGTGTCTTTTTGTCCAGAACCACTTCCTAGCAGTCATTACCCTATTCCCCTATTCTGCAGTCCAAACTCTTTACTCTCCATAAGCAAGCTTGTCACTGTCTACCCTATATGCACATGATAGTACTATTGTCCATATTGCGCATGTTCTTCTGCTCAATTTTGACATAGGCTGTATAAGCCCAAATAAATTCAAGGCTCATCAGGGGGTAACTACTCAGAACATGTTTCGGTGTCTATACCCGTACATGTCTCTGTGAGTAGTGGCTCCTCGTCTAAGCTAAATATTAAGTAAAGACAGCAAACATAATAATGAATAAATATGAACGTGGCAAATATTGAATTAGCTAAATACGTGAAGTTTTGCTTATAAATGCAGAGCTTTATTAAGAAAGAAGAATATCTGTCAAACCAAACATAATTACTAAATTTGTATAGTACAAGCTAAGATAAGAACGATTTGACTTACCTCTGAACGAGCATGTAACCTTGCTAGCTGGATAGCTTATCTTCGTTAAACCACCTGCCAGTCCATGACTGCATTAGAAACGAACTAGGGCATTATATTCAGCCCCAGTGATTGTTAAATAAAAACTTATTGATAAGGAAATTTTTTATATAATTGGAGAAACCATATTATGAATGGGTTGTGACTTTTTCTTTTTGATATTTTGTGGCAAATCTTTTAAATTCCAGGGATATAATAACGAATACACTTCTTGGTGGAGGCCTTTAAAGGGAGGGGATGACGACGAATGTGTCGATGTCGGGTGTTATGCATATGGGTAATTGGTAAGGGAGCAAATATATTATCAAAGTATCTAGGCAACTGATTTTGGTTATATCTATGGTAGAATTTCAGTGCTTTTAGATATTATAGATCCTGGACCTTCAGTAAGTTAAGTTATTTAAAAATGGGGTCCGTATGTGCATAGTAAGTTGAAGAACTTACAAGGCGGGTTGCTTTCTTTTGTAATGTTACAACTCGATCACATGAATGGCCCCAAACAAGAATAGAATAGTTAAGATGTGGCAGGAACAAAGAGTTATAAATCAGTCAGAAACCTGAAATGAGTAAATAATTGTGAAGTCTTTTTCGCGTATCTATTATACGAGAGAGTTTACTTGATATTTTATTAAAATGGGCTTTCCAGTTAAGATTTTCATGTATCATGAGTCCCAGAAAATCAAATTCGGTCGTTCTTCTGTGGGAATGTTATCAATTGATAGATTAATGTTTAGATTGAGTTTACGTTGTGGAAAATGAAAGATCATGTATCTGGTTTTGGAAACATTTAAGGATAGTATATTTGCTACAAGCCATCTGTGTACTTTGTCTAGCTCAAAATCAATATTTGCGGAGAGATTTTCAGCATTAGATCCACTGTTCAAATGAAAGCAGCATGGAAAGTTTATAAGAGTTGTGTCATCGGCATAGGGAATAGCAGGAGGCCAGACAAATATCATATATATACATATATATAATGAAAAGAAGGGGACCTAAAATTGAACCCTGTGGTACACCTGTAGCAATAGGTAATGGCTGAGATTGCAAGCCACCATACTCGACAAATTGAAGTCTATTAGTCAAGTAACTTTTTAACCAATTTAAAGCAGTGCCACGTATTCCATAGTTGTTTAATTTATGAAAACAAGTGTTATGACCAAGGTATCAAATGCCTTTGACCGGTCAAGATAGATGCTTATTGGTATTTTTTTACGAATCAAGAAGTTGGTAGGTTCTGTCTCTAAATTCTAGTGCAGCTGTTTCAGTAGAGTGTCACTGTTTGAAACCATGTTGACTGTTATAAAACAAATTGTGTGAAGTGAAAAAATCAAATAATTGACGATAGACTACTTTTTCAAAGACTTTTGAGAGCACGGGAAGGAGTGAGATTGGTCTAGAATAATCAAAACTGGCATTATCCCCTTTTAAATACACAGGTATCACTTTTGCCAACTATAATTTATCAGGGAAAATGCCAGCGACTAACGACTGGTTAATGATTAGCGTCAGAGGTTGAACTAAGGTATTACTAATGCCTTTGAGAAGTTTCATAGATAATAAATCGTGGCCGCAGCTAGTTTTAGGCTTCAACTTATTGAAAATCGTTTGAACATCATTAAAAGACACTGTAGAAAAGAGAAACGCGTTGCCATGTTGATTGGCAAGATAAGTAGTAAAGGCGGCTACATTAGTTGAATTTAGTTTAGAAGCTAATTTGGGGTCTATTTCTGCAAAAAATTCATTGAAACGTTTGGCTATCTCACCTTTCTTTGACGTCTGTGTGTCATCTACTTTAAAAAACTGTCGGAAATGTTTTTTCTTTTTATTTATACTGAGAATTGACCTGATAGTATCCCATGTTTTCCCAGTGTCTTTTTTAATTTATCAAATTTTTAAATTATCAAATCTAATTCCGGCCATCATGGCCGATAATTCTATGGATATATAAAAATATAATATCGGAAGATTAGCCCTTTCCTCGTTTACTCGATAACATGTTCCTTCATGTAAAATTTTCTTGAATTTCTCCGCGCCCGTAAACAAGGGCTTTCATCACACTGCTATCCTGCCACTCGGTCTTGATTTCGGGGAGGGGCAGATTTATGATGGTGGCGTCGTGTCGGAGGAGTACGGCTTGATGACACAAATGTGTAATTGTGTTTGATTCTATGCATCGATGACTTAAAGAACGCACTCACATTGTATTTAACGTAAGTCTCGTTTTTGAACCCAAGCAGGGTACCAGAGTGAAATTAGGCAAATACCAGGGGCAGTGTGTCCATTTTAAAGTTAAAAGTTTTCAGATGCAATTTTAAGGGATAAATTATGGGGAAAAAGTGAAACGCTTGTCATGCGCTGGATCTTCCAATCTTGTTTAATTTTCCAAAAATGTCAGTGATTATGTATATATTAATACTATTAGAGCAAAAATAGTCTAGGCTACTAGGAGCAAAGCAAATCATTACATCAATTAGTCACTTTGAAATGTTAAAACTTATATTTTTACTAGTAAAATTTAGAGTGCACTGATTAAAGATTGACTGATGAACGCCTATTTCTTGCCAGAAAAAGTTATAAAATCTACTCTGCACGTACAGCTGGGCATCTTGCCTTATGCATCATGCTAGGCTATATCGTCTTTTTTGAAAATAAAAAGAACTAATCGAAACTAGAGAAGAAGATTTGTTCTGTGTGCCTTCAAAAGCTGTAAATATTAAATGCTACAACTTTTGTCCTTTGGTACTTGACATACCATTAAGCTTATGGCTGGATGAAAATTACAATGACCGTGACCTTTGACCTTTACAGGTCACATGTAAATTGCACAAATATACAGTGTTACAATACCCACAATTCAAGTCTAACATGGACCAAATTAGATGAAAATTAACCAAGTTATGGCACAATAAAACTTTCAAAGGGCCAAATGACCTTGACCTTTGCCCCTTTAAAGGTTAGATGCTCTTACAAAAATGTGTAGTGTTGCAATACGTATAATTTGAGTCCAACATGATTAGAATTGGTTGATCATTGGCCGAGCTATGGCTGAATGAAACTTTCAAAGGTCCAAATGACGTTGACCTTTGACTTTTAGAGGTCACATGTAAGTTTCAAAAATGTGCAGTGTACAGTAGCTACAATTTGAGCTCAACATGATCAAAATTGGATAAAAATAGACCAAATTATGGGTAGAAGAAAGCCACCATCGAAAGTGGCCTTTGACATTGAAATGACCTTTGACCATTGAAGATGACCACTGCCTTGCTATGATCGAATTCCTATACACTTGGAACCACATCCACTATAGTATATAAGAAATTGAAGATTAAAATTTTTAATTAGCCCTGATTTGCATAATTTAAAAAAAGCATGACCTCTCATTATAAAAAGCCAAGACTTCATCCATAGAAGTATAATTGTGCCAAGTTTGGAGTTTCTACGTCTATTACATTTCAAATGAAATGTCGGACATATTTGCCTGGAGAGAGAGATAGAGAGAGAGAGAGAGAGAGAGAGAGAGAGAGGGAGAGAGAGAGAGAGAGAGAGAGAGAGAGAGAGAGAGAGAGAGAGAGAGAGAGAGAGAGAGAGAGAGAGAGAGAGAGAGAGAGAGAGAGAGAGAGAGAGAATTCCCAGAGAAACAATATGTCTGTGTTGGCACACAGACATAATAAACTATACCGTGGCAGAGGCAGGGAGTAAGCTTTCAAAAATGAGTTCCAAAAGTCATTTGCGTGAGTTGTACACAAGATAATGGGACATGGATTACATAGCAGGTTGATATATTGATATACAGTACGACCTCGCAAGTGTATGTCTGTAAGCGTATCATTTTAGTGATATACCGGTACCTAGTTTTACGGACGTGAATCCCCCCCCCCATCAATATAGTGTTTGTTAGAAATTAATAAGTATAAACTGACAGTGTGTTAACAAGAGTGTCAAACAGTGGTGGAACAACTACAGGGTGTGCTCGGCGCAGACCCCTCCTTTTGAGAAACAAGCAAGGAAATTTCACTTGGATCTATATATTTTTTCGGCTGTGCAAGTCTGCACCGAAACATAAATTTCACGGATTTGGTTTTTCCAAATTGTTGATGTAGGGGTAGACGAAAGATATTTAATAAAAGCTAAAACTCTGTGGCTTTTATTTTCACAAACTTTATGGCATTATTCAGTACAAGTTGATAAACAATTACTGTATACGTCGGGAAAATAGGTGCTCAGTGATACAATAATGTTTGACCGTTTCATTTAAATTTCACATCATCGATATGTCGATGCACCGTTCATATATACATGCATTACCAACAACAAACACATTACTAAAAACAGACTAGTTTATTTCAGACACATAAAATCCATAAGATGAACAAAGTTACAAAGTCGAAAGCACAACTGGAAAAAGGCTCCTGTCACTTTTCATACAGGCTACGTGTACAATTCAAAAAGAATACAGTAGGCTATAGTCACCAGCACAAGCCTATTTTGTAAGACCTTCGTATTTTATGTTTATTGGCGAAAATTCCGCATTGTAGGCCTATCTCGTACATGTAAAATATTTTAGTCAGTCAGTTAGCTTAAATTTAGTGATATTAAAGGGCATACTCAAATAAAATAGAATTACGTAGTATTTAAAAAGGTGGTATACGTTTCTGTCAGCATTGTTATTTTAAACCAGCTTAATTGCTTTACATACTGATTTGTAATTGGAAAGGAACTATGATTTTACTACAACCGCGGTCATCTTTATTTCTTTTCGAATGATAAATGTACCTGTCGGCAACAACCTTCACTTTTGAGTCGTTTCCCCGATGTTTTCCCCTGTTTGAAACTCAGTAACCACATGTACGTGTACTGCTATGTGGACGTCATCCACACGACTCTATAGTAGGCTTCGTGGTTATTGGGCAAACATGCTTCATATGTTCATTACATGTATATTATTGCTTATCAAAGGGATAAGATGCATTTCAGTGCATCAGCCTGCATCCTATATTCTTTCATGAACTGCAAAAGCTTCATGAACAAGCATAATACAGTTTCATAATATAGCTCCCTTTTACAGTTGGGTTTAGCTAACTTTTTTTTCAGAAACTGAAATAGGCCTATACATTTTTAAGGGGGGGCCGTTTCTGTTTTCGGGTTGTCCGTCAGTCCGTTCGGATGTCCGTCAGGACGTGCACATTCTCGTTACCGCGATATCTTCAAAATGCCTCCATGTATTTTGCTCAAATTTGACAACATGCTTACCTTACCTACCTGGCAAGATGAACTTTAAATTTTTGTGTCACCATGACCTAAATTGAGCAAATGGCAGCTTCATTACATACTCGTTAGGGCTCGTTACCGCAATATCTCTAGAATCCTCTAATGTATTTTGCTCAAATTTGGCAGTATGCTTATCTACCATGCCAAGATGACCTGATTGGATTTTGGTGTCACCATGGCATAATTTGAAGAAATGGCAGCCTAATGATATGTTAGTTAGGGCTCGTTGCTGCGATACCTTCAGAATGTTTCCATGTATCTTCCTCAAATTTTATAGTATGATTATCTTGTATGCCAGGATAATCTGATTAGATTTTGGTGTCATCATGACCTAACGTGAGCAAATGGCACCCTAATTACATGTTCGTTAGGACTCGTTACCACGATATCTCCGAAATGCTTCCATATATTTTGTTCACATTTTGCAGGATAATTATCTTGCATAATAATATGAACTGATTAGATTTTGGTGTCACCATGACCTAATTTGAGCAAATGGCTGCTTAATTAGATGTTCTTTAGGGCTCGTTACCGTGATATCTCCAGAATGCTTCTATGTATTATGCTCTAATTAAAGTTTGATAGGGATAAAGGGTCAGCCTCATGGGGGCTCTATATTTTCGGGTTGTCCGTCCGTTGTCCTGGTGTCCATCCGGATGTCCGTCCGGATGTGCATATTCTCGTTACCGTGATATCTGCAGAATGCTTCCATGTATTTTGCTCATATTTGGCAATATGCTCACTTTCCCTTGCAAAATGAACTGATTAAATTTTAGTGTTTCCATGACCTAATTTGAGCAAATGGCGGACCCTTCAGTGAACGCTTTGCGTTGAAGGTATGTCGAGTTGTTTCATGCATTTCCCACGATCAAGATACAGTTGTAAATGGCTATAGGCTCCTACAACAAAGGCAGTTGGTTGTAAAATCATAAACGGGTTGAATAAAGCACAATTAATGAAAAAACAAAACAAAAAAAATGTGATCTATGGCTCAATGTCACGCGTTTAGTCGAAGATGGCAAAGAAACTTTTCAAACCAGATATCGACCCCCTCGGCCCATCACTGATTTTGACAGCGTAGAAACTTTGAAAACGTGTGCACAATTTTAGATGGTCCTATATGGCAAATATTAGACTATCTACGAAAAAAGCGCTCTAGGCAGCAAAATGGTATATCGGCCATGGTGCATGATTTATAAATAGATGAGCAGCCAACTTTGTACCTCCATTTATCGGCCACCCCAGACCTCTTTTTCCAACAAGCTAATTAAAGCTAGTAAAATCTGTTCGAAATTCAACGTTGATTTGTTTCGATTAAAAGGCAGGCCCATGGCGTTTAATTCGTGACGGTTTTTTCTCGATATGTGCTATTTTGCGTACCCTAATGAGTTAGAATGATGTTACAACAAGAGGGCTGTGTGAACAGCCCGTGCCTCAGCTGATGTTGACATTCATCACACTTGCAGCTCTATGGTCTGGGAAAGGATCAAGGACACCCATGTTCTGAATAAGTCTGAACTTTATAGAAGAACACTTACATGTGCAACATCAAAGTTCAAGTAGTTCTCAAGTTATAATGAAGAGTAAAATTCATGTATGTTGCACTGTGACCCCACAAACGAGGTCAAGGTCAGTCATGTACTGTCTCAGCATGACCTTCATACAGAATAATTAACATTTGTAGCTTACTCAAAACAGATCTCAAGTTATCAAGTAAACAGTAAATTTCGTGTCAGTTGTCCTGTGAATTAGCATTAGAATGCCCATTGACTTACACAGTAATCAACAGGAAAGCTGCATTGAACGATAAGTACCTGAATTGAAAATCCTTAAAAATCAGAAATCCAAAGCAGTGCCACCTAGTAAACATCTGTTTGACCCTTCCACAACAACATATCCAAAAATTGCAGTGCCACCTGGTGAACACATTGGGAACTAGGTGTCCCCGGGAGTGTCTATGTATGATATCAAAGCATTTGGGTGAGCGGTTTCAGAGGAGAAAAATTTTGAAGATTTGCCCCAAAAAAGAATAAAAAAATTCATAAAAAATCCAAAAATCAATAGAGCGTCACCATTTGAACACACTTGGTAGAGATCCACCCAAGGCACATCCCCACCACGTTTGAAGTGAATCTGGTCAATATTATTAAAGTTATGACCATTACAAGAAATTCCCATGTTAAACTTTCCTATTAAAACTTTTGAAAAAAAATCATAAAAAAATCCAAAATTCATTGGAACATGACCATTGGAACAAACCTGGTAGACACCCACCCAAGGTACATTGCCACCAAGTTTGAAGTAAATCTGGATGACGGTTTTGAGAAGAAGTCGAAAATGTGAATTGGCATTAGAATGCCCATTGACTTCCATAGTAATCAATAGGAAAGCATTGACCAACAAGTACCCGAATTGAAAAAATCATTAAAAATCAGGAATCCGCAGCATTCCCACATAGTGAACAACTTTGTTTGACCCTTCTACAAGGAACACATCCACCATGTTTTAGCTTAATCTGAGTGACGGTTCTGGAGAAGAAGTCGAAAATAGCTATAGCACACAAAAATTCATAAGAAAATAGAAAAAAATTGCAGCCCCACCTGGTGAACAAATTAAGAACTAGGAGTCCCAGGGAGTGTTCCTATGTGATATCAAAGCAATCGGGTGAGCGGTTTTGGAGAAGAAGATTTTTTAAGATGTACCCAAAAAAGAACAAAAAAATTCATTAAAAATCCAAAAATCACTGGACCGTGACCATTTGAACAAACTTGGCAGAGACTCACCCAAGGCACATCTCCACCAAGTTTAAAGTGGATCTAGCTGACGGTTTTTTGAGAAGAAGTCGAAAATGTGAATTGTGGACGACGGACGGACGGACGGACGACGGACCCTCGCAAAACCTCAGCTGACTTACAAGTCAGCTGAGGTAAAAAGCTTAAAATCGGATTGGTATAATACCTTACCTTTACTTTTGGCTGCTGGAGGACTCGCTTTCCAACCTGCTTGAGATGTCAAATATGGCGGCGAGAAAGAACAAAACGTCAAAATTACTGCGAACAAATTCACTATTCTAGGCTATTAAACGTGAAATAGCCGATTTTTTGGAGTGGGGGGGGGGGGGGTGGCATATTCACCCCATGTTGAATCCAAATAAAAGTCGACCGGTGATGACAACTCTCGTTGGGAAATTCTGGGTTTTCAGGTTTGCAGATGCAGACCCCCACCAGTATGATTTTGCAGACATGAAATGTAGGCCTACGCTGGAAGGATCCTTAAAATTCAATTCATTAGGTCTGCTGGTTAGGAAAAGGTATAGGAGACAGAACCTTGCATAGCGAGCCCGTAAATCACAGTCCATATTTACGTCGAACCCGAGTAATTTTTTTTTTCGATACAAGTACCCCGAGACAATTTTAAATGTGTATAGCCACAGTAAGTAGGGGAGACCCGGGCAAAGAGGGTCACCACTTTATTTAATAGCAGGGAGCCCAGATATACCTTGTTTAGGGTGTGCTGCGCATTTGCTCGAGTCAGTAGACTTGCTAGGACACAGTTAGAACCATAAAAGGTCGCTTATCTTTTTAATAGCACAAATAATTTATTTTGTGCAAATCTCTTTGCGAAAACACTTGATTTGTTTAGTGTCAGCAAGTATAAAGCAGAAACCGAAGCTCATCAGCGGGTACTTCTTTAACTGCAATAAATTCCGAAATTAATTGTACTTTTTAAATCTAGCTCAAATCACCAGGTATTAGCACTTGTAGGTCATATGACGCGGTAAAGGTCACTCCTGGGTAAAGTGGGTCATATTGTTTCATGGATTACAATGGGCCTGTCTCGTTTATCCTTTAAAAAGGGCAAACCGGGACAAGTTGACACAGCCGTTTCACCATATATGTACTTTTAAATTGCAAAACTTTATCTGATTTCTTTAACTAATTTAATTGATAGTGCTAATATTCTATGTTGCGATGTCAATTTTGTAGACAGACTCAAGAGTTACATTGCATCTTAAATATGTTTTAACTGAATATCGGAACATGGGAGTTAAAAGTAGTGTCCCACTTTGCCCGGGCAGAGTCCTGGCCACTTTGCCCAAATTTTGTTTAAAAAAGATAATATAGATATTTTTATTTTTTAAGTAGGAAAATTCTTCTAGTAAGTTAAGTTTAAGTAGCAGTGTGAATCTTGTGGTTTGGTTTAAACATATTTCATTTACTGAATTTACAAAGATAATACAAAACCAATGATTATATGCAATTGGGAAAGAGGGCGAAACCCTATATAAATCCCTCTCGCAGAAGAGGACACATATCACAAGACAGCACAAGACGCACAAAACCCAAGAAGAGGACAAAACACCGACAAGACAGATAGGGGGCAGATATAATATTCACAATGTCAATAACAATAATTATGTATATATATATATATATATATATATATATATATATATATATATTTACACATCATGCAGAATTTGGTAAATTGTTTGTACCGTATATAAACAAGGAAGTAATATGAGTATTTGTGCAAGCGATTAGCGATCAACCACCACCTGACTTGAAACGTTCGGTTACAGAGATTATTATGTACGGCTGAGAATATCTCGCTATTTTCCGTAAGAGAACAATTAGAGGACCTGTAGAGTATTGTCTGTAACGTAAAAGGAGCATACTGTAAAATAACATTATGAAGGTTTGATCGGGGAACAGTGTAATTAGGGCAATGAAAACAGTAATGGCAAGAATCTTCATAAGGTGCGCCGCAGGAACATTTTGGGGTATTTTTTATGCCAATCTTGAAAAGATGTGACTGCAATTGTCTAGCGTGTATGCTGAATAGCTAAAAATAGATTGCCAAAGTAGTAAAACTCCTCCAACTTTATGGCTCTGATTACTGGTTGGGCTATGCTTGATTTGAACCTACGGATAGAGTCTGACTTCCGTATTTCGAGATGTAGTTGATTCCATAATCTAATGGTTGAGGGAAAGTAAGATTTATAAAAAAGGTCGGTGCGAGCTCGGAAGTGAAGGAGATCGAATTGTTGGCGCGTGGTGTAGGTATGAGTTCCAGTAAAAGAAGCAGTGGAAAGACTAGAACATAATGGGTCCGGAACAAGTTTATTAACCAATTTATACATAAAGGCTAGATTTGAAATTTTCCGGCGTTTAGTTAAGGTTAACCATCCAGTTTATTTATATAATTTAGCATTGCTGGTTCCATACATTGCACCAGTTACAATTCGGGCGGCATTAAGCTGTATGCTTTCAAGTTTATCTTTATCTTGAGCTTACAGCCCCTCCATACTTGACTACCATATTCTAAAATAGGCCTGATGAAAGAAGTATAAATAATTTCCAGTGTTCTCCTATCCAATGTAAATTTCAAACTTTTCATAATATTAATCAATTTGGTTGATTTGTTAGATATGTCAGCAATATGGTCTGACCATCTTAAATCAGAGCGCAATATAACTCCGAGATGTCTATGTTGAGCTACATCTTGTAAAACATGACATTGAAATAGGATTGGGGGATGAATAGGTGTTTGAGCCCTTCGAGAAATGAGCATTGAATCTGTTTTCAAAGCATCAAACATGACAAGCCAATCTTTAGACCATTGGTCAATATCTGAGAGATCCATGTTCAAAGTTCGAGCAGCAGTGACAGGATTATCAACAGTCAAATAGAGAGAGGTATCATCAGCAAACATTTTTATGTTAGAACGGACAGCGTTAACAATATCATTTATGTAGATAAGAAACATAAGAGGACCGAGAACAGAACCTTGCGGCACACCAGCACAAATTTTACCCCAGCTGGAATACTGACCGTTAATGACCACACGTTGATAACGATTATGTAAATAGTCTGTAAACCAAGCAAGAAGATCTCCCATAATACCGGCTTTCCTTAATTTGTGCAACAAACCGGGATGCCAAACTTTATCAAATGTCTTACTTATATCTAGAAAAAGTATTTAAACTTCGTTCTGTTGGACGTCAGCCATAGGTCGTGATATAGAAGGAGTAGCTGATTTATGGTTGAATCACCAGGGATGAACCCTGATTGGTGAGCAGATATGACAGTGTTATCTCTAAAGAAATTGAAAACATTCTGAAAGACTATTTTCTCGAATACCTTTCCCGTGCAACTAAGTAGTGACACAGGCCTGTAGTTGTTACATAAATTACCAGGGCCTTTTTTATGAAGGGGAGAAACGTTTGCTTGTTTCCAAGCTAAAGGGAATTTTTTATTAACTAGAGAAAGGTTGAATAATTTTCTGAGTGATGGAGAGATAGCAGGTGCGGCTTCCGTAAGAAGCTTTGCGCTTATCCCATCAGGACCAGAAGCTTTGCTTGTATCAAGACATAAAAGTATATCTAGGACTTCTGTTTCCGTTACAGTTATCGAATCAATGATGGGCATTGGGGGGTCGGTAATTTCAGGTAATGATGCTGAAGAAGAATCGACTTTAGATTGTTCAAGATAATAAGAGTTGAATACTTCAGCTTTGGACAAACTATCTGGTATGTGTTTCCCATCGTGAATTAGAGAAGGAACAGTTGTAGAATGATTATTATTCATGAAGTGTTTTACAGTGCGCCACCAGCATTTATTTGATCGAGAGGAATTGTCCAGAGCGGCGGGCAATTTACTTTTGTGTTCATCCTCAGCAATTTTCAGTTGTTCTTGATAGTGGTTCCGTGATTCACAAAAAGAATTCCATAAACCAGGTTCAAAATTTTTACTCTTTGCTTTATCGTATTTTCTTTTGACGCGACGTTTAAGTGATCTTAGGCGGGAATTGTACCATGGTAAATCAGATGGTCTAATTTCAACATGTTTGTTTGGAATACAGTGTACAGCGGCTTCCATAAATAATTTGGACCATGCATTACAGCATTCGTCAATATCATTGGAGACAAAGCACGAAGTCCAATCAACCTCGCTAAAATAAGTTTTGAATTCCTCAAAGTCTGTACTACCATAGTCCCATACTTGACGTTTAAAAACAGGATCTTTCTTTCGACGAAACAATAGATTAGCTGCCACGACACAATAGTCACAATTTGAGATAGAAGGAAGCACACGAGTTTCACGTACATAGTTGGGAATATTTGAAAGTATCTGGTCTAGACAGGTTGCTGAGTGATCGGTAATGCGAGAAGGTTCCTGTACATGCAAAGTTAAAAAATTCGTTCTGGAGAATTGATCAAGTTTGAGGCCTGATTGCGTTGCAAAGTCCGAATTTAAATCACCAGTTAAAATTACATTTTTTATACCCGTGCTATTTGCTAAATCAAAACTTTTCTGAAGTTTACCCCCAGAAGGAAACTGACGAATTAGGTGGTCTGTAAACGACGCCAAATAAAAACTTATTATTGTGAAGTCTTATCTCGCTCCACAACAGCTCTATGTCGGGTAACTCGAGATCATTTCGTCGAGATACATGACAGGATTTGAAAACGTAGAGAGCAACTCCCCCACCCACATTGTTGGGGCGGTCTCGTCGGAGAATTTCATGGTAGCCAGGTATAGCAAGATCGACACTAGAATTTGGAGAGAGGAAGGTCTCAGAAAGGGAGATTATATCAAATTCAGGTGCTAGACCTGAGCGAATGCATCTCATTTTGTCCTGAAAGACTACGAATATTAGAATGACAAAATGAAGTGTCAGATAAATGCTGCACAGGGCCAGGATTTAGGTGGACATTGCCAGCTAAAAGTATTAACAACGGACTTAATGTTATGATATAATTGATTCTAAGCTGGCGTCGGTACATGACGACATGTAAAAGATAGGACAAAAGTAATTTGCGCTTTTCTACTGAAAGACTAAAAATAATTGTGATCACAGTGAAAAAAAAGTAAATAGACATATAACCGCCGAGGTACATAAGTGGGAAGGTTTGTTTTTCTAACATAAAAACAGTGTCATAAATGCTATATATGTAAGAAACAGATAAAGAGTCCCACATAATATAATGTACATACTTGCACATTATCTTGCATGTGTAGCAGATAACTGTCAATATAATATTCAGTCTAGTTACCCATGTCAGCTCGAAACACATGCAGTAAACAAGCACAATATTTGCAATGACTATTGATCTACAATACATATGCACATTAAAAAAAAAAAGTGGAAGAGATGTTGCAAATAAGGATACAGTTTTCAGTATATATCCAATTGAAGCAACATAATGTGCAAATTATAACTGGGATGTAAATAAAGATTGCTCCAGTATTTAGACATGCAAAATAACCGCAACACTGTGATGTTGACACTTTTGCTGCCCAAGCAGCAAAGGGTAATATTTCCAGTGTCAGTATATAAACATGTCTGAGTAACACAACGACATAAGATCAGAACATGTTTAGCAAGTAGTCAAAATAGCTTGCGTGCTCGATCTTGAAACTTGTGGTTTAAGAGATGTATGTCTTGGCACAAAACTTCATATACTTGATTGATGAAGCTTCTTTTCTTAAGTGGCCCACTTTGCCCGGGTCTCCCCTACCAACAGGGATTTCACCCACCCCACATTCTATGGACCGACACTTTTTACTGCAGTCCCGACCGCGGTATTGTGAGGGAGATAAATTTTGTAACCTGCTCGTTAGTTGAGATTCACAATGAAGGTTGGCAGGTAGGTAGGTAGGTTGGTGAGTAGGTAGGTAGGCAGGTAGGTAGGTCAACCAGTCGGCCTAATTTCCTCCAGAAAGCGCTCACTTATGATAATATGTAAAATTTGATTTCTTTTCCAGCTCCTGTGACCATTAAACTACAACAATTCCTGCTACTTGTGCCCCCAGAAGACACAGTTACGGATTCAGACACTAGTAAGGAAAGGTAGCTGTTACGGGGCAGAAAACAACTTTCGTTGAGGCGGAATACATCCGACGCGATATAAGCCCGCACTAAAAACTTTTTGCCATTTTTTTAAAGATTTTTGCTGATTTTGACAGATGTACATCGAACCTACCGACTGACAAAATTTAATTCGGAATGTGAAAAATATACTCAAGAAAATGGCAAGAAAAACGTCCGGAATTTTAATACCTCATGGGTCTTTCTGGTTTCCTGTTCATACAACACAAGACAATAGCACCCAGCAATCATACAAGCTGTGCACCACGTGACGGCCGTTAGCAAAAGGACGCCGGGATGCCTCAAGCTTTGACATATCAATGATGAGGAGAGTACTTTATTGTTCAAACACAAGTCAAAAACAATAAAGTGTTCTTGAATAATCGCCCTGTTTTTATTGGTTATAGGCAAGGTCACCTTTTGCATGTAAATTCTGATTTGCTTTCCAGCATACATTTAATGAAAAGTACTAATCTCTATGAACCTTGATATTAATAAAACAATGTCATTAACCAGCTTATTTATATATACCCACATATATACACATGGTCATAAATTGGCAGTGTACTGAGCCCCAGAACACCAAAAGTCACCAACCGTCACCACATTACACCAACTTAAGCAGCGGCACTACAGTGCCTGCACAAATTGGGCTGTCAAGCCAGCTGGCGCGGACAGCTTCTTACTGGCTTTAAGCCTCACCAGATAATCAAATTTTCACCTGGGCTAAGCGCTCACAGCCGCGAGATGCTTCCTGTGAGCAAGCCCTTAACAAACAAAAGACACTGAATATTATATTCACCAGGGGGCTCTGACACTGCCACTTAATGACTACGCCCACGAGATGAGCTCTGGCCCACATGAGGTCAGAGATCATCTCACAGAGACTGCACAAAGACTTGACAAGTCATTGTGTTGTCTCCCACCCCACCAAGGGCGAGCAAAAGTACCAAATCATGACTACGAATTCATGGGAAATTTGTGATACGACCATATGCCACTAACTGCCACAATAGTCAACTTTTTCTCACTAAACGTATGTCACCAAGTCAACAGAACTGTTAATGAAAATTGTAAAGTTTGGTCCATCTGGCCAACACTCTCAATAAATGAAAAATTGGAAAAACACCGGGTTGTGGGTTCCTTGAAAACAAATATCACCTTTAACAGTCAGTATCAGGTATGAAAAGCTTGTCCACAGGGCCCATATGCACATAAATCATATCACTTTCGTGTCCTTGGTGGACTCGCAAGTTTCTCTATTCAAGGTATGCGACACAGTTTCCTGTATTAAAAGCATGGATTGCTGCCCACAGTTCCTGCTGGAAATGAACATTTCCAGTCTCTGACAAGTGAACACCATCACTTAAGAAAACATCAGTGTCAGTACGCGAAATGGCAGCATGTTTTATGGCGCGCATGCCATTGTTGACTGCAAAGTAGGTGATACAGCAGTTAACTGTTTGCCTGACTTTGTCAATCGTATTCTGATCTCTTGCATTTCTATATACAAGCCTGGGTAGAATCTGAGATCAGACTATGGTGGCCTCAGGCAGTTCAGTTTTAGCATCGTTAAGCAGAGTTTTGAGGCTATGCCTAAGCTGCCCCGAGGTAAGCTTGGCCAAATCATTCCCACCAGTATGAATAACCACAAAGGCTGGCCTGGGTACCGATCTTGAACGCACCAAGTTCTGGAGACTTCTTGCAGTCACCTCTACACCTGCGCCACCTATGCCACTCCACATTGGTCGGAAAGGAGATGGAATCCACCACCTCCTGGCAAACTGTCCCAGGCGCTTGATTAGAGAGTGACCCAAGAACCAGACAACAGGCCCGCCTGGAATGACAAAGAAACAGCAGTATCATTTATCTTCATAAAAAGGAGGCAGCCATTACCTGGGTGGATTATCTAATGTAGGATCGGTAGGTGGTAGAGCTCCACCGACCTCAACTCTGTATTGTTTCCATGGGAACCCGCAGAGCTGCACATGACGAGGCTGCACCAATACGAAAACTATGAGTCTTGTAATACGTGGATTCGAGATTGCAAAATTTTAGGGATTTTGTGAGCATGGCCTGAAATTGATATCTCGTTAAAGGTGAATTATCGAAATGCACAAATAATGGACCCGTCTTCTGCAGAGGAAGAAGACTCAGATACTGTGATAACAAGGTTACAGGACAGTAGGGCTGGTTGGTTCCTCGAAGGCCTAATATTTGAATCCTAATTGGTGTATTCCTTTGATTATTCTTTCCAAATCGCAGTGTCAAATGAATTATGGTATCCCTTATCACCACATCGTGCGTCTGTAGAACTTTGGTTGTGTCTGCCAATTTTGAAGAAGCAGTGAATTCCCCAACACGGAGAAATGCAAAATACGCTAGTGAAAAAGCAGCCCGAAAAAGCTGCGCTTCATACATATTATGGCATACTGATGGTAATGCATTTAACAATTTAACCAATAAATCAAAAGTGACAGGCCTCCGTGAGTCAACCCTATGGTCAGCAGCCCGCTTAGTTCCCTCTATTAATTTCTTGATCAAAAAATTGTCAGTGGGGTCCAACTGTAAGGCTATTTTTATGTTTATAACTAATTGCAGAGATGTATGTCGCTATTGTACTTGGAGCTCTGGCAAGTATAGAAAGGTATGCCATAAAGGCAGCTACCTGCTGTTCCGTTGCTGGCAAAACATTCTGATTGTAAAATTGAATGAGAAATTGAATCAGTGGCAAACTGCAGTACATCTGAGCTCAACCACTCACTAGGAAGGATCATAGATGTACCATTAAACTTGTCTAAAAACTTTTGCCACATAGAAATGTCAGCATGAGCTTCAGCTGTCAATATTATGTCGTGGTTCTTATCTTTAATTCCCCGTGTCAAATTTACCAAACGTTGTAAGAAAGGGCGCCCACCCCTTACACCCCTACAGAGAAAATTCAAATAGCCCAGCAAGCTTTGAAGCTCACGCAGAGAAACCGACTCTTGATTCTGCACTGACTGCAGTCTGTCTTTACATGTCACTAATTTATCCTTGGGAATTTTAACCTGTTGGCGAATGGTGTCAATTTCCAGACCGAGAATGTTAAACAAGTGCAAGGTAACACCGTTTTGAATTTTTTTTTTTTTCTTTTTTTTTTTTATTGCCTTATGACAGTGACCGTGACCTTTTAATCCAAAGAAAAGCCAGTCATCTAAATAATGGACACACATTTGTTTTCCCAATAAATTACCCATGAACCAGTTGAGAAAAACACTGAAGTCCGTGAACAATTTACACGAGTTTTTGAGGCCCATTGGGAGGTTCATATCATAATAATACTGACCATCAAGTGTGAAACCAAGCAATTCAAAATCTTCACAGTGAATTGGCAAAATTCTGAAAGCATCTTTTAGATCAGCTTTTGCAATCTCAGCACCAGCACCTAGTGAAGCCACCAACTCAACTGCTTCATCAAATTTTAAATAATTTACTTTGGCCTCCTGATCACTTATGTGGTCATTCACCGAATCACCCAATGGGAATGATAGGTGATGAATCAGCCGAAATTTACCTTTTTGTGCTTTGGGAACCAAACCAAGTGGGGAATGGAGGTGCTGAAAAAGGGCCAGCAATTCTCCCAGCGTCAATCTCAATTTGTATTTTCTCCCTTGCTACCTGCATGTTACAAGCCACAGATTTTAAATTTCTACAATGAAATGCTTTCCTGGGGCCTGTGTACCCAATTTTGAAGCCATAACTGAAACCTTGCAACAATCTTTTGGCATTTTCGCGGTTTGGATAGAGCTTTAACACTTTGGTCAATTCATCCATTTTAATTGGGCTTGTCCCCTTCTTCATCGTTCAAAATTTCAGTGCTGGAGGAGGCCTGTGCGGTACATTTGGAAAATGGGTGCTGTTTGTTACATGATATACATTTATGTGGGAATCTACAGTCCTGTTTTGTGCACTGTCCTCTATTGTAGGCCCAGCAGAGTCCTGCGGGCAACTTGTTTCCACTCCACTGGCCATTTCCTGTGCGACCTCTACGAAAGGGGTGAGCAGTTCTACCTGGCATAAATTGACCACCTTGTCTAGAATTCTGCTGGTTAAAATGGGGTCGTGACTGTAGTGCCTTTGGCATTAACAGAAAGAAGTACGATTCCCCATCCAAACTATCCCATCTACGGGACGGATCTACTGCCATCTTGATCCTGAATACTCGGTCATATGCTAATGCACCTTTAGTACCAAATCTGGCGGCTGCCTCGCGAATTGTTGTACAGTACCGTAAGGTGAGGCTACTTTGGCCCTCGGGGGTTTCTTTGTCCCAACTCCAGGAAAAAGATTTGTTGGGTCATTGTGAATTTAATTATACCACACAATTCACTTTCATGCTTCGAGTGTGTGCTCAAATTTGTGTAGGTTCCAGGCCAGGGTTTTGTTTCTGTCCTGCCATCATATATTACCTTGTGAGTATTGATTTAAAAATAGCTTATAAAACCGTGATTTTGTGGAACCATGCAACTTTTGTCTGTACATCAAAACTATTACAAGGTGGGCGGAAAAAAATTGTTAATGCTGGTAGGTAATCCCCCAAGGATCAAACAGCTGTGGATTTTAAATACAATATGGTTGGGGATTTTTCACAGTAGTTCAACATTTGAATTTTACCTCTTGCAGCCAAATGGAAGGGGTTACTTTGACCCAGGTATTTTAAAGCAATACATCAACGCAGGTGTCACGAAATGCGTATTTTCCATTTTTTCTCTATTTTTTTCTTCATAATTCCTTTTAGTACTAGTTTTCTCTGTCTGTTTATGACAAATATAACTGAGCCAGCTCCTGTTAACAAATTTTCTATTCTGTTTATCCCAATAGCATATTATATAATATCAATCAGTAAGATATCCTGGTAACTAGATAGATTTCTATTCATTGAAATGAGAACTGGTATATCTGGGTTATGAAATATCAGTTAAGGCAATAATCTTATCACCTATCATTATTTATTATAATTACTAGTAATGGTACACAATTTTTGTATTGCAGGAAAGTACCGTAGTACCAGTAGAGAGCGTAGTATAGTTCAGCATTCATAGTGCCAGAATTGTTTGCTATACAGTACAGAGAAAATAGTTCACAAGTACAAGCAAACGCCAGGCAGTAGGGCCTATAAAGATTATTCACAGGCCACATTAAATAGAGCTCTATTGGCCATTAGGTCTGGTTCAATGACGCAAAGAAAAGCCTCTGAAGCGTATAAAATTCCTCGCAGTACACTGAAAAACAAACTCAAAGGCGTGCATTTAAACAAACCTGGTCATCAACCCATTTTGCATGAGAGAGAGGAAAAAATGATAGTTGATCACATTATAACTATGAGTGAATATGGCTTCCCGATAGATTTGTTGGACTTGCGGTGCATTGCAAAAAACTATCTGGATAAACAAGGCAGGCGCGTCAAAGCTTTCCAAAATAATTTTCCTGGCATGGAGTGGGTGCGAGCTTTCCTGAATAGAAATAAGGAGCTCTCAGTGAGACTTTCAAATAACATCAAGCGCAAAAGGGCCCAAGTTGGTCCCCAGGTCATTGGGGAATATTTTGATAATCTTAAAGAGGAAGTGAAGGATGTACCCCCTGAAAACATATGGAACTATGATGAAACAAACCTCACAGATGATCCTGGCAGTAAACGGGTGATAGCTAAAAGAGGTAGCAAGTATCCAGAACGTGTGATAAATGCTACCAAAGCAGCAGTATCTCTAATGTTTTGTGGCAATGCAGCTGGATAATTACTGCAACCATATGTGGTTTACAAAAAGCAGAGTCGATGTGGTCCACGTGGACGCAAAATGGGCCAGATAAATGTCGCTATAACAGAAGCAAAAGTGGTTGGTTCGATGGTGCAACATATGAAGACTGGTTTATGACCTTAGTATTACCCAGATTGAAAAAACAAAACGGACCTAAAGTTTTGATAGGAGACAACTTGTCATCGCATTTGAATATGGAGGTGTTGAAACTATGTGAAGAAAATCAAATAAGGTTTGTCTGTTTGCCACCAAACTCAACGCACCTAACCCAACCATTGGATATTGCATTTTTTCGTCCGATGAAAATAGCATGGCGCCAGATTCTTGGTCAATGGAAGGAAAAAGGAGAGGGTCGCAATGCGCATGCAATGCCAAAAGATCAGTTTCCTAGGCTGCTAAAGGAATTGATGGAAAAGTTAGAATCCACTAGACCAGATAACTTAAAGGCTGGATTTCGAAAAGGAGGCATATATCCTTTGTGCAAGGAACAGGTTCTAGAACGGCTGCCATCTCCACCAGCAAATACAGATAATTTAAGTCAGAGTTTCATTGAGCATTTACAGGAGCAGCGAGGTGATGCTAGCACACAAGGCCCTGCCCAAAAGAAACGCAAGAAAGTAAATGTTGCATCAGGCAAAAGTGTTTCCGTACAAGATATTCATGAGGAAGAAATAACGACTGCTGCAACAAAATGAAAGAAAAGAAAAAATGCATCAAGTGTAGATGAAGAAGAACCCCTACCAGGTACAAGCACTGGTGGAAATACACCTTCTGGCACCAGTCTAACAATACAAAATACAGCATCGCATAGCAATGACGATATTGAAAGTGATGACGATGAAGGTGCTATGGAAGAGGATGATAGGGATTCAGAACAAGACGGGAGTAAAGACAGCAGTGATGAAGAAAGTTATGAAGCTCAAACTAATATTCCATGCAAGGCTAAGAATGACACAGTGAGAGGAAACAAATTCTCTGACTTGTGTGTGGGTGATTATGTTATTGTGGAATATGAAGAGGAACTTTTCCCAGGTCAGATTGCCATCAAAAAAGCCAACGGTGCTGAGGTCAGCACCATGCAGAGGAGCGGAGTAAACTGGAAATGGCCAAAATCAAAGGACCAGATCTTTTATTGGAAAGAAGATATCAAGGAGGTGATCCAAGAGCCTGTAAAAGTGTCTAAGAGAGGAGTGTTTTCAGTTGTAGAGCTAAAGGATAGATGGGGCTCATCGCAACTTCATGACTATTAAAAGACTATTGCAACGGCAAAGTTTACTTACGGGTACTGTATTGCATGCTGTAGTACCCAGCACCTCTTTGACATTTAAAAAATATTGTATGATGATCCATTAAGGGTAATCTATTCATAACATAATTGTTATAAAAGAAATAAGTAGTTTCTTGAGCCATGTGCCAATCTCATTTTATTCCTGAATTGTGATACTCATGGAAAGTACATTCCAGCATTTGGACATCAGTATTTAACTATAATTTCACCAGTAAGGTTATACTGGTACTTCTCATTTCAAATATGTAGAAAAAAAATAAGTTCTTAATTTCAAGGCCAATATTTCCTAACCCTTTGGTGCTATTGGATAAAAAATTGGTACGGATGTATTTTGACTTTTTTAAAAATACAGAGCATGTGGCAAACTATCCCCAGTAGTGTTTGTTCTTTGACTTTTCAGGTAAAACTAATTTTGGGCCAAAGTAACCACCTACTACCAGGTAACTTTGGCCCAGCCTTTTGTCGAAAAAAAAATACAGAAATATGTTACCAGATTACCATTTTTCTTTTTTTTTCGTTTAGTGAATTCAAAGAAGAATCTGTAGAGTGCATAATTAAGTCTCTAGGTATCATACCAAGGAAGCTATATGAAAATGTTTTTAAAATTTGGTCAAAGTAGCCCCACCTTACGGTACTTAATTAGGGCCTGTACCTGATCTGGATGCTTGCTCACATACAAGCTCATGTAGATAAGCATAGCATCCATCCACTCTCCTATCATCTGAATCTGTTTTTTTTGTGTGTGTGTGGTTTTCCACCACCATCATTGATGTTTACATTAGATCCCTGGCCTGAATTTGTAAGGGTCGTCCCCAAAATCTGTGACGTCGGTGACGCCGGTAGGGAATTCACTTGACATGTGGCAGTGTTGACATATGCGTTCAACCACTGCTCAGCTTCAACTGCTAGCCTATTTTGAGGCAACAAGTCTGCCAACTCAATGAATTCTCCTCTCCACAATCTTTCCTAGATAGTCAGTGGCACATACAAGCCCACTTGTGACGACAAGCTATCAATGACGCTCATTGAGTTGAGCAAGCCTGGCTGGTAGCCCGGCACCCCTTGTGCTAAGGCCCCCTGGGGTTGGCCAGCTGGCACAGCCTGGGCAGACTGCTCAGCTCTTATCAGTGGCCCGCTAAAATTAGCCCCAGTACCCACGCTACCCAAATGATGTCTCTCTATATTAGGCAAATTAACGTGTCCACCAGCCAGGCTATTTGCAGCATAAACGGTTGAGCTACGCAAGTTTGAACTAACCGTAGAATTTCTGCCTGTTTGCACGGGAAAAATTCGTGACAAACCACTCCCGGAATTTCGACCAACTGACCCACGGCAATGGTACGAATTGCCCCACCACTCTCCACATTATCCACAAATACATCTGAATTGTAGGCAGCCGAACCTTGAACCTGCTGCCCTTCCTTTTCATTTACATGAAAATCCAGACCAACTAGTGGGATCGGACTCTCAGAAGTAGAAAAAGGCCTGCAATCAAACTGACCTGTATTTGGAACCATCTGCCTCCTCACGCCACCATCCGAACGGCCCTGTGCTTGGGAAAAAGTCGTGTCGCTGCTTCCGCCGGCGGTAGGAACAAACCCCCGCACATAATCATGGTTTTCCGCCTGCGACTTGGATCGTCTGGCCTGATTTGCACGCTGCTGATATGGACTGGACGGGGAACTCGAGCTCGGCTTCGGCTTGGCCACCCGACCACCCTTCTTTGTCGCTTGTGTTGCAACTTTCTCCAACGGTTGTCGTTTCCTCTTGGAAATACAAGCCATTCTAATTTCCAGCCGTTGTTTGCTCCCCCTTGCAGCAAAACTTCGAATTGAAATAAATTGCGACTTCCAAAAAAGTGAAAAGAAATAAATTACAAAGTAGATAAACGAAACTTTGTAATTAAATGTTGACGACAATGAGCTGGCGACCTTGCCTGTTCACCACACGACGCTCTAATGACCAGAGGGACGCTATTGTCTTTGGCGCTTCTTACCCGCACATGGGCAAACTTAAGATACATCAGCGTCCCTCGCTGCTAAATTTAAATCCCTTATCTATTGGCATGGCAACAAGACTGAATAACATTCCATTTCATTGGTTTGAACAAATCAGTTTGGGATGGCATCCGTTGTTGCCTTGCCAAACTCTATTGGGTTGGTAGCGCTTGCTCTGACCATGGTCTCATGATGTGAGAATGTTAGCCAATATCCCGGGCCAATGTGGATTATGAATTGTTCATCAATGGCCACCAAAACCGTCCTTGTTATTTTTTATTTATGAAGACATTGAAACAATATGGCTATTTACGCTTTGATTTCTCCAAATTACGAACAAACTAAACTGAAAAGTCGTTCGAAGAAAACGCGTCAGGCAAAGTGTTTTGTTTGCATTTCTGACTGAAACCATTACTCACATCTGTTCGTACGTTAAAGGTCATATTGATTGATGGGGTTACGGTCTAACTTTCCATAAAGTTTGGGTTCAAATGTCTTAGAAATAATATCCGTTGACTTTACACTTATATTATAATTTAAAATGACGATTTCAGTGCATTTAAGATTAACCTCTTTGGCAAGTCAAAAGGGCGGGCTGTCCTCCTGATCATTATCACTGGCGCGACACTGCACAGACGTGACAAACGCAACCTTTCTCTCAGCCAGGATGCGACAGCCCACAAAACTGCATCTGATATATATATATATATATATATATATATATATATATATATATACAAAAATACAATGAAGACGTCATGTAGACTAAATAAAACCCGATAGTTGACTGGTAAAACTACATACTGTAAGGAGTTCTTTTCTTTTCTACTGCCTTTAATGTTTGCAAGTGGCTGCCATTATATGGTACTCAAAGTAATCAGTGAATATAAAGTGACTTTGAGTTTTTTTATAGAATGCTGATCTGTCTATGTGGGTTATACCTGCTTGTATCAATACCAGTCTTGCCAGTGTTTTCTGTGCAAATTTCCATTTGTTAGCCAAAATGTTTACCATTTTTTCCATTGAAAATTCCACCATATTGACAAAACACCTACACTGGACATAATAATGTTGCAATGACGCATGGTAATTTTGCCACACGTGTTGCACGTGATAACTAAAATTGTCCACGCGTACGCAGAGACGGTATCTCTGTGGCTCCTCATCAATTGACTGGTTTTAAAACGAAGTGCATGTACTGAGTGTAGTGCTTCCATTTGGAACAAGAAAGTACCAACTGCCCCCCCCCCCAAAAAAAAAATACTTACACCACCTGCAACTAGGAAAAAAGGTGTATCTTCTTTCAACATGGATGATGAAAATATATGCCTCTGGTCATATTTTTTCCTTACCAACAGTGACCGGTACAGGGCTCAAACTGTATGACAAGCGATACCTGCATGACTGCAATTTCTGGCAGAAACATTACCACTCACCCATGTTAAAAGCTGTATAAGAATCAATTTATGAAAAATAAAAGTAAAACGAAATATAGTGAAAGTTGTCAGATTTTATTTGTTAATCAGTCTTGGACTAAATTATGTTCTTTAATTATTTGAAGAATTACAAATTGAAGAAAATGCAAATTTAATATAGTCATGCATGGAAAATACAAAAATATGAATGAGAAAGTAATGGATACGGCTGTTTTAGTTCTGGGATATGGGTGATAAAAGTAAGTGAGACATTAGCGATGTTTAGTTTTCAGTATTAATCATGAAATGAGTGCATGGCACAAAATTATTAACTTCTAATTCATGTAGGCCTACACTGCTGTAAAAGCTTCTTAATTGTAATTCAACATAGTGTGTGAAAAAATCAATTGGGGAGTACAATTTGGATATTTTTGGTTTGGCAAAAGTGGGAAAAAATAACTACAGAATTGCAGAATGTTAGGTTTTCAGTAACTGCGCCCCCCCCCCCCCCCCCCACTGCAGTTAACTGGGACGAGCACACTTTGTCCTACTTGGATGTAAATTTCACCCTGCAACCTTTCACTCTGGTAACAACTTGAAACAAATTTTACGTTGGGAAGGAAGGCACGACTCGACAACTTTCACGCTGGGAAGGAAGGCACTAACACGTTCAGGAAGTCACTGCAGTGCCAGTGTGAATATCATCTGCCAGAGCTGAGCTGTGACCTGATGCAGGAAGTGTTCATCTTTTCTCTGTGAACAGTGAAAATTTTAAGAAAAGGATAATCAAGATTTTTTTATTCATTTATTTATTTATTTATTTATTTATTTATTTATTTATTTTGTATAGACCTATTATTTCATGACTCGTTGATGTGCATTTATTTCATCTGGTGAAATGCGTTAATCGCGATGGGAAACCACTCGCCTCGGATTTCCCACAATTGCATAGCCTAGGCTAGGCTATGTAACGTTGGTATTGGTGGTACCAGCTGCAATATTTTAAATGAGGTATAGGCCTACTATGTAAGGTAAACACTCACTTCTTATATTTCACGAAAAGTGTCAAGTGCCAACACAGTTAATTACTGTAAGTGTTAGATTGGAATATAATGATCATAAATGTAATTTATGTCTACTCAAGCTATCTAAAACCACTATAAACCCATTGATGCACTGGTGTCTGCTCGTTTTCAGATACAGAACAAGGACAAAGAGAATAGGCTGGAAATGACCAGCAGGCAATATACGCCCACTGGCCGGAGTTTTATTAAATACAGATTAACAAGAAAATCAAGAGATCGCAACGGGCTGCCTTTATCAGAGGTGCCCGCAAACTTGAGAATATTCCAAATATTGTGCTGGAGCACTGACCTCAGGACAACACTCCTGGCAACCACGCTAAATTTTGTACAAAAACTGCAAAAGTGAGGGCTAAAAAGTGCCCTGCCAATACAGACCTGTTATGACCTTCCAGGGAAAAAGCGTAAGAACGACTTCTCCGCATTAAAAACCCAGAACGGCAGAAGTGATGTCATTTAACCTTTCCTTAGTATACCTATGAACGATAAATAGGTTTGTGCCTGTTTGTCATTTTTATGTACAGTTTAGTTACTACTTACAGGTGGAGCCTAGGAGGAGGCGGGATATTTTTACAGTCTAACGGTTGAGGACGATTTCCTGAGCGACGAAGTGAATCCGACTCTTCCGGAGATGAGCAGAGGAATGATGCTACAACTGAGATATGAATCTTAAGCCAAAGCGGAAGGAAGTGGGAAAGGACCAATCATATTGCAGCCCGGGATTATCATGCTCGCGCAGACATCCCTTATGCAATCGAAGTTGCTGGGTAATCATACCCAGACTCCACCAAACACATGAGCTTTCACGCCATCAATTTCGCTATTTCCATAACTTACTTTTGTATAGGCCTAACTTGGTGATTCGAAACTTGACAAGTTCAAGCACCGATTTCGTATTCCTTAAAATTAAAATGAAGACCCCGGACACCCCCTGCAAATAAGGATGCCATTCAAGAGATACACCAATTTTTAGTGTTAATTCTCAAGGAATCTGCATGACAAAAAGACGGGCTATTAATTACACCGCCACACTCCCGTAAATTGACAACACTTTTTTTTTTCTTTTTTCGTGTACTGTCTGCGGTCGGTATGACGATTCGCTGGGAAATCCCAGCCTGGATGGGCCGTCGTCCTCCAGTTTTCCAGGCAGGGACACGTCCTAGGACTAGGTTATTGTGAAATCTATTCTAACAAAGTAGGTTTATTAAGAAAACATGGACAGAGTACAGAGGTTACTGTTTGCTCCTGGGTTATACTAAATTTTTGCTTTTTATATGCAGTGAATTCAGTGCTTCTAAGCAACTTTGGAATCAGGTGTAGCAGTAAGTGTGGATCGACGATCCGCCAACACCAAATCTGAGCTGGCAACATGACATTTTGCCTTTTGGAGCCGCTTAGGGATATAATTAATGGGAGTTGCGATCTGGAGGGCCTCCAGAAGTGACGTGCATGGTAACTGCACTGTCTGAAGATATTTATTAAGGTCAGACGCAACATGCCAGGGCCGTAGCCTAGGGGTCCGATTGGTCCGAATGGTCAGACCAACATTTAAATCAGAAGTACCATAAAATATGTTAATATACAGAAATTTACTTAGAATTTCCAAGTTTCTGAATTTGGCCTGACCAACTTTAAATTGAAGGCTACAGTCCGGCATGCGCAACAAATGCTACAAACTTTACGATGTTTGCTTAGGTTACCTTCATGCCTGTAAACTTTTTCAAGCCGGCGGAAAAATATTTGCAGCCCCAGAACAGCCTGCTTGCCAGACCAGGGTTCCAGCGAGGTTTCAACAATGCGAGTTCGTGAATCTTTATCATATATCACACTTTATCAACGTTTCCTGAATAGACATGTATCATTGACATAATTTCCATAATGCCCGCTATGTTTGAGACTTTGGTTTAAATAAAACTGTGGACATTTCCCGGGATACATAAAAAAATGCATTATACAAAATGGTGCTCCACACTGCGAAAATCTCATTCACTGGTTAGCTGCGAGAGGTAGACCGTGATTTGGAATCATCTCGATACTCTCCACCATGATAGGAACACAGATCATATACTTGGGTAACCATGAGAACTCGCTTGCGCTTGCTAATAGGCTATATAAACGGCTAGCACCGTAAAGCGAACGCAAGATTAATCCTTATGGTGTAGTGACTTAGCATGTAACTGGTAGTTTCCATATTACTATTGATGTTGAAAAGTAATGGGTAATAAACCTAGGGTAATAAATTTAAACAAGTGGCATAACTATGGCCATACGGTGATAACATGTTGAGTGTCCTGGCGTTTTGCAGTTGACTGCCAGTGATATGTAGATTCAGGTGCTGTGCGTGTGATAATAAGTGGTGGTATGATTTGGATGTAGGTTTGTTGTTTTTGTTACTGTTATCATCACCATAATTACAATTTTAGTTCCCATCATCACTGTGAATACATTGTCATCACTATCACCATGACCGTAATCATTATCATCGCCATGACCCTCAAATTTTTGTCCCCATCACTGTGACCATAATCATTATCATCATCACCATAAACTTTATCATTGTCATCGCTATGGCCTTCATGACTTTTTTTGTCACCATCATCACCATGACCTTCACCATGATTTTTGTCAGCATCGTCATCCACATTATCATCACCATGACCATCATTGTCCCCATCGTCACTGATCATCTTCAATTTCAGTTGACTCTTGCTTACCCAAGCGTTCAGGTGCAAAGTGGCACACACAAAATTGCTAGCTGTTGGTAACACAGCATGATAATATTCATATAGCCCAGGGTTTGCAATGGTATGACACTGGTGGGATGGTGGAAGTTCTTTGCAGTGGACATTTTTTTTCCATTGACAGTTCCACCATATTGGTAAAACACATACACTTAACATAATAATGTTGCAATGACATATATTTAAACTGGTAATTTTGCCACATCTGTTGCAAGTGATCAAGAAAATTGTCCACGCGTACCCAGAGAAGGTATCTCTGTGGCTCCTCATGAATTGACTGGTTTTGAAACGAAGTGCATGTAGCCTTTTGAATGTAGTGCTTCCATTTGGAACAAAAAAGTACCAACTGCCCTCAAAAAATTACTTTTACACCTGCAACACGGAAAATAACTGTATCTTCTTTGAACATGGATGGTGAAAATATATAACTGTGGTCATATTTTCCTTACCAACAGTATTCGCTATTTCGCTATGGTTTAGGTTAGTCAAATACTCAACTTTATCTGCCACAGAGGACAGAACGAGATCAACCTGTTTCCCACTGCACCAGCTACACCACTGTGACCAAGCAGACTCATAAGCTTTTCTAGTGCCTGGTCATCTGGACTTGCACAGAAGGTCTAGGGCCCTGTCCGAAATTCCTCAATTGCGAAATTTCTGCCTGACACCTTCCATGCTGCTTACATGAGCGACCCTTGCACTGACAGTGGACGGCTCTCCCCCACGGAGACAGAAGAAGATTGTGTAGAGTAGGGAGGAGCACTGGTAACTCTACACTCATCTCCAACAGGACCGGATACCAAGGTTGGCCCTGCCATATAGGGGCAATGAGTGCCACTGTTGCTTGCTCGCTCTTTATCTTCGCCAGGCAACGGCTGATTAACGAAAAGGGTGGAAACATGTAATCCATCAGCTGATTCCATGCTATCTGGAAAGCATCTGTTTTCCAGGCAAATGGGTCCAGTCGCCAGGTCACATACTTTTTCAACTGCCCATTGTGTCTGGATGCGAACGGTCCACACTGCATGGACCCCTCAACTGCATTATCGACTTGAAGACATTCTCGTCTAGTTTCCAGTCGCTGGAATCCTGTCAATGGCGGCTTTCCCAGTCGGCCTCCACATTCAGGATCCCTGGCAGGTATTCTGCAGTAGGCATGATCCCTTTGCCAAGGCAATACTGCCAGAGTTCTGTCGCTATTTGAAGCAGAACCGGGCTCCTTGTGCCTCCCATCTTCATCAGATAGGCCACTGCAGTCCGGTTGTCAGGCAAAATGTGAACGTAAGTCTGGTGTGACACCAGAGAACTCACTGCCAAATATATGGCTTTCAACTCTAGTGCATTTATATGCAACTGGGACTCCTCTCGAGTTCATATTCCGGACACCCGGGTTTCCCCGGACACTGCGCCCCACGCTGTCTGAGACGCACCTGTCCGTATCGTCAATTCGGGAGGCGGTACAACAAAGCCCCTTCCCGTTGCAAAGTGAAAGATTGTCCGCCCACCATATGAAATCTCTCAAGCAATTCTGGTCTAACAATACACTTGCATTGTAACTGCTGCTCTGTAGCAGAGCTTTTTATCTCTGATACCTGCATCTGCCTGTAATGAAGGCGTGCCCATACGATTGCTTGCACTGAAGCAGTCAGTTTTTCAATCAATTTCGACAACTGCGTTACAGTCATTTGTCTGTCTTTGATCATGGACCGGCAAATCTGTATGATATCCTGCACTTTCTCTTGAGGCAGGAACAACAACATCTCCACAGAATCTATCACAAACCCCAAGAATTCTATTTTCTGAGTGGGGTTCAGAACCAACTTCTTCAGATTTGCGATCAGCTCCAAATGTTCCAGTAGGAACAATAATGAGTCCTTCTGTTGGATCAATGCCTGACTGTTCTAGCTCATAAGCAGCAAATCGTTGAGAAAAATTATCATTCTCCATCCCAGCCGATGGAGAAATGATATAAGGGGCTTCGTTAGTTTGGTAAACCCCTATGGAGCCTGTGACAGACCAAATGGAAGGGACTGAAACGTCTGATCCCCCCAGCAAAATTGTTGAAAATTCTGATGTTGCAGACACACCGGGAAACAAAAGTATGCATTATTTAGGTCTAACTTGATCATCCAGTCCCCTTTCAGCAGGAGATCTTTCAGCATAAATATGCCTTCCATTTTCAAATGGTAGTACATGAGGTAACCATTCAAATTTCTCAAATTGATCATCGGCCTGTTCCCCCCATCCTTCTTGGGTACGAGAAATATATTGCTCCCAAACTGGTCTGGGCATGGGGTTACTACCTCTATAGCCCCTTTCTGTGACATCTTTGCAATCTCTTACTCTATCTTTTGGCTCTCTACAGTTGAGAAAGATGGTGGCCTGGGGACTGCCGACTGATTGGGGATTTGCACAAACTCTAACTGATAACCTTTCACAGTTTGCAGAACCCACTGATCCCTTGTGATCTTTTCCCAGTTTGTCACATAAAGGGCTATCCGCCCTGCTGGTAGCAAGTTCTCCTTTGTAGAAACCAAGTGCAGGCTTGCAACTAATGGGTGCAAACCTAGATCGGTTTCTAATGCTGGGAGAGTCCCTGTTACGAGATCTGGTGAACTGGACTTTGTGTGTAAACTTACATCTGGCAACAAAACAGATGGGGATTGTGTATGCACACTTACCTCCCCGTCTGGGACCGGCAAACTGGATGGAACGACCCCCACGGCGCTGGCCTCTCTCGGTTTTTACATGTGGGTCCCAGTTGAAAGGACTGCTCTTGCTCATACCCCTGGAAATGATGACCACGGCCCCAGGTAGCTTTCCTGCCACCTTTCTGACTCTGCAAACTGAACGCATTTTTGTTTTATTTCTGCGTTTGGCCATTTTTTCAATCCGCTTACGAAACTTTTTACCAAACAGTTCATTCTGGGATGAACCTTCAAAGCATTCGTGATTCTTCTTAACCGTTTGCTTTGCCTTCTTACTATCCCTTAATAACTTTGAAAGCATCGACACACATATGTGTGAAAATTGATAGCCACATTGGCCTGTTCAATCAGCAAAATGGCCTGCTCTAGTTGCTGCAGGGAGGAAGGTAAATCTACCTCTGTACCTGACAAACCAAACTGATCAATGCCCTGCCATACTTTAGCTAGAGGCCCTACTGCATAAAGCAAGCACTGCTGTGCAGTTGCCAAACCCTTGTCCATACTCTTCTCAGAAGAACAGCCTACATCCTCAAAAATCTCCTCTAAGTAGGAATCCACAGAAGGAGCCTTCTGAAGGACCGCTACATTAGAGGGCACAGGGTTCGCCTTCAAAATGGTGTCTTTCAGGGCATTATTGTCCACGTACTTGGTGAAATATTTATAAATATATGCTTTGTGGTTATGGGACACTTCCCATTTGGACCCTGACGAACCTGCTATGGGATGAAATTGCATATACCCCCAAGCAGAACTAACAAATTACTGCTGTGTACCTGCATCAGTATGTTCCGATGCCTCACACGCTGTGGACTTGTCTTCCTTGTTAGAGGAAATAGAAGGTTGTTCCTCCTCCCAACCCAAGGAACGGGAGCTAGAACCTGATTCCGACTCCTCCTCTGAATCCTCACACAGGGAAGACTCGTCCAAGGACTCCACACGTGTCCACATACTCTTTTTTGCCCTTTTCTATTCAGACAATTTCAAATGCGTATGCGAAATTTTGGGGATCTTGTACCCTGACAAAGCCTGAGCACCGTTGCTCTCCGTGTGCGTGGCTACCTGTGACAACTGTGCCGGCTGCTTGTCGCTATGACCTTGAAAATGGCAGTCTCCCGCCTGCTCGGCACTGGGTGACTGGGACAGTACCCCTTCCTGTGTCCCCTGAAGCACTACAGCTGACTTTGACTGCTCCATGGCTGTGTGCGAGTCCAAAACCAATACTTACGCTACCAAAAAGCTGCTCACTCAACCCCACAACACACATAAAACCACAAAGTGCTGGAGAAAAACCTTCCTCGGCTGAGGCGAGCAGACAAAGCCAAACGAAAAAAGGTTAAATGAAATCAAGGCTCTAGGAGCTACGATTTTGTAGCTATGAATGGCTTGATTTGGAAGCTTAACGAGCAATACAATATTACATCTTTAGAGGTTTTGTGACATGAAATCGGAGCAGGCTTTGTCATGGCATTTTGGGGGCCCTTGGGGGGATAAGTGTAACTGGAAGTTGCGATCTGGAAGGCGCCGAGAACCGACCTGGTGACTGCATAGTGTGCAGATATTATTAAGGTGAGACACAACATGTGCAACAATATTAGGTTACCCTCACACCTGTCAAGTCTTTGTATTCTGCAGAAACCCATTCCCAGCCCCAGAAGCCTGTTTGCCATGTCCACGTTCCATTGAGGTGTTAATGATGCAAGTCGGTGAATTGTTATCATTCATTACACTCTGCCGACAACGTTTTCTGAAGTCCAGTTATGAATTATTGACATGATTTCCATAAAACGGTAAGTTTAAGACTTTGGTGTAAATAAAACTGCGAAAATTACCCAGGGTGCCTACAAACGGCAAGGGCTGGGCCCATGTGTGCATGCACAGTAAGGGATCACAAAGGAAATCAACTTCGTTGGATAGATACTGAGTACTCTTCTGATTGGATAATTTACCGTTATATTATATCCTATATTCACATGTGTTTATTATTTGATTTCACAGAACAATGAATCTAGGGCAATATAGACCAACATGAAAAATGAAAAAAAAAAATGGTTGACTGTTGTAGGTAAAATTGTTGACTAGCTCAGCTGTTAAAACGTTTGAATTATTTAACACAGTGGGAGGCTGCAGTGGCAACATAATACGCCTTAAATATTAGGCCTATCTCAATCAAGGAAATTATAACACTGGATATGCAGAGCCCATAATTGTGTTGTGGAGTACTAGGCCTATTGCTTTGTCACCACTACTGGTAGATAACCAAATCGATCTTTAGTGCCGTTTAATATATCCCATCATTCTATATGCCTAGTTTGTTTTAAAGTAACCATGGATAAATGTCTTATACTAGGGGGCTTAAGCAGTTTAGAACTGGAATACATTATCTCCTGAATAGCATATATTATGAACGTATTTAGAGTGACAGAGGCAAAATGGGCTAGTATAGAGGCAAATGGGCATGGGGGTAGCTCATTTTACCACAAGGAATATAATACGTCTATCTAGATTTCCTATTAAGAACCACATACGTTTACAGTAAGCTTTGCGCAATAATTATACTCTAAGAGATACACAAAACAATTATACTTTGATAAGCTGTTTGATCAAACTGTAAAAACTTCAGCCTTATCATACCTGCCCTCTCGATATATCAGAATTATCCAAATCAGACGATCTGGCGTATCTGGAAGCCGTGTGGCATTCGCCACAATATGGTTGGCTTTCTATGGTGGGACGGTGTTGCAGAATAAAACTACAGTATTATAGATCGACGTACCACTAGAGGGTGCTCAAAATAGGCCTAGCTCATTTAACGCACCAGCCCATTTTGCCCGCCGTTCCCCTACGTAGTCATGAGAGCTCGCGCTTGCTATTAATTTTATGGCTCTATGCAGTCTTATTCATCACATCGGACGACGCACGAATTTTTGTGAAAGATTTAACACAGGCTACTCTAACTTTTACTAATCGTTCATCAAACTAAACTCTATTTTAGCTACCAATTGTAATTCTGGAAAATAAAGCACATCCACATACAAGTGAAAATTGTTTTTCGAATCGAAAAACCAGAAAGGAAAATCACATTGTGGAAAGAAACTGTGCTTTACAACTAAAAAGAATTGAACCTTGAAAATATAGATGAAGGCTTCGTGATTGATGTACATAGGTGACAAGCTAAAATGCAGAGTTTTCAAAGGAGGAGGAGGAGGAGAAGGAGGAGGAGGAGGAGGAGAAGAAGGAGGAGAAGGAGGAGGAGGAGAAGAAGAAGAAGAAGAAGAAGAAGAAGAAGAAGAAGAAGAAGAAGAAGAAGAAGAAGAAGAAGAAGAAGAAGAAGAAGAAGAAGAAGAAGAAGAAGAAGAAGAAGAAGAAGAAGAAGAAGAAGAAGAAGGGCAAACATAACTATTTGATATAAGTGTATCCATTTATGATTGCATTTTGGAGCTGTATTAATAACACAAGACCTAAAATATGTTGTTTGCAACATAGGCCTATGTAAGCATCACGCTATCCAAGCTGGACAAGGAAGAGCACAGGTGCCTCGTGCCTTTTTTTTGGGGGGGGGGGGGGGGGGGGCTACCATCACCTGAAAAAATATTAAATTAAAACGTTGGTTAGAATACGAACTTCGTAGATGCTTTCTTATCGAAACATGTTTCCCATATTTGCAAATTCATGAAACAGGTTTGATAAATTTAACACACCTGCCACTTGTTAATTTAAACAGGATGCACCAGAGAGCCTGTTTTCAAAGGTTTACTAATCTGTACTAGGTTTGTAGGATAGTAGAATAGTTTTCATCTCATTTTTTGACTGGTAATGGACCCATGGTCAACACATAACAAGGTTGAAAAGAACAACGTATAATATGCATGCATAGGCCTACATCTTTTGTATGTAACCATTTTCCCCCTTTTAATGTTTCACCCTTTGTTGAACCATACAACATACGAAAAAGGGTGAACGATACAACACAAGCTAAGGCTTGAAAGGATTTGACATACTTATTGATAAAACCGTCTGATAAGCATGCTGTCTACAAAATGCTGAGTAGATTCGAGAAAGGGGGAGAGACGGCAGCACCTTCTTGTCATCCAATCTGCACATCGTAATTTGTTTGTTTTGTTGTTGTTGTTTTTTTTAAAGAACAAACCGGGATATATATCTTCTTTATTAAAGGGGGAAGTTGCATTGTAGAGTAATATGTCAATTCTGCTACTATCTATAGCACAACCTTTCATGCGTGCATAAACACATGTAGGCCTACACATATCGGTGTCGCACAGTAGTCAGTAGGTGTGTTAAATGATGTCCTGAATACTACCAAAAAGTCATGATTGAAGGCAAAATTTGCACCTATCTTGCCACAATTACTAGTTTGACCTGGTGAATATCAGAGACACATGTCTATGAAGGTATATGGTTTATAGTATGGCTACCTACTATGTAGGCCTACTGAACTACTGGATCAAATAGGCGTACTTTAGGTAAGCCTGTGTGTACTGCCTTTACCTCCAGCTTACTTATGAAAGTCGCCAAGGGGTCTTGATTAGTTACTGCTGGCGCAAAGGCTTTCTTATTGAAAGACTGTACACCAAGACAAGCAAGGCATTGTACCTCTTATCCCTAATAATTGAAAACTATTCATATTACCATTTCGGGTAAAATAGGTCCCTATACTCAATAGGCCTACTGTGTTAATTAAGGTCTCTGCAACAGTCTCAATAGTCAACAAATGAAACTCTCGAACAGTCAAAGTTTTTGGTGTAGGCTACATGTATTAATTTTCATGAACGCCTTTTATAACTAACCCTCCAAAGCTGCCAAGAGTAGGCCTATTAGTGGTGGCCTGTTGCTATGACTTTGCGAAACAGTATAATATGGGCACCCTTGATTTTCCATTTCGGGTAATATGGGTCCCCTGGTTTTCCATCATTCAATATGGGTACCCCCGTGCATGCCCATATTACCCAAAATGACCTATTGGACATTTTACTTTCTAGCGGGAAAATGTCGATCACATGATTGAATTATTGCCAATCTGTGAAAAAAATCCATGCATATTTTCTGTTTATGGCTGGATTTTTCTTTCAAAGATAATACATTTAGCGTCACAGGGGTGCCAAATTTGTGTTTACGTCGTAAGAATACAGTATTAACTTTTCATACATACCTAAATCCCACTTCCCCCTCACTGGTAAACTTCTGTTTGATATGGCGTCAACTGCTATGACTCTTTCTCCCCACGTGAAACTTCTGAAACAAAAAGCATTTTAACATAATGGGGGGGGGGGGTGCTCATATCATCAGCGGACCCATATTACCCCAAGTCCTACTTTGTTTAAAAGAGTGGATTCGGGTATTAGTCAGGGGGCTTTGGCTCAAAATGTAACTTTTGTGGATGCTTTGAGGTACGAGCTGGCAACGTACCTCATCTTAAAGAGATAATTATTGCAAATCAGAAAAATTATGTTGCCACTTTGGCGGATAATTAGTATGGGAGCTACGTAAGATTATATAAGGTGATATCAGACCCCGATTTCCATCCAAAAATTAACAGAATTCAAACTCTAATAATAGGCCCTTGATAAAAGGCTGGGTTAGTCAAACCCCCAGGGGCTATAGGTAGCAAGCAGCTACTGACGACAGTTACAAGCGTGCCTAATTGTGCTTGATATCAGGTTAAGAAATATTATATTTTCATCGCATTCTCTTGACTTAAATACAAATGACTTTCATTCTTTTCTGACTTGCCCTATAATTTAGCTGTTAATATCCAAAGATTATTAGAAAGTTTGGCTATAATAATTTACAGTTTTTAGACTTGTCTGTTTTGGTACTTAACTTTATCTTTGGCATCATTCTGTTTAATGTTCACCTTTCAGATATTTTAGGCTAGCTTGTTTTCTGTTAGGTCAAACACCCAGGGGCTATAGGAAGCAAGCAGCTACTGACGACAGTTACAAGCTTGCCTAATTGTACTCAAAATCCTGTTAAGAAAAATTGTTTTGATAACATGTTTTTGACATAAATGCTAATGACTTTCATTCTTTTCTGACATGCCTAAATGCACATTTACTCAAAATTGACAGTATTTTTTCTCAAATGTCACAAACCTGACACATTAAGTTGATACATTGACTCATAGTTGGCAGTTAAGTAGAGCTTAATTGCTTGGGGGGGTAGGTGTCATCACAGAGTTTGTTTTACATTTCTGGTGCAGGATGTCCATTGTTGCAGTCCTTGTTCGGATTTCCCTTGGTTTTATTCAGGTGGTCTAGTTGCAACTGTTTATTTTACTATCACTGGGACTGAATATAAGGCCCCAGCTTGTTTCCACTTCAGTTATACACTGGCGGGTGGTTTAACTAGGATAAGCTGTCCAGCCAGAAAGGGTACATATGGGTTCAGAGGTAAGTCAAATTGTTCTTATCTGAACCTGTACTATAAAAATTTAGTAATTATGGTTTGTTTGACAGGGGTTCTTCTTTCATAATGAAGCTCTGCATTTATAAGCAAAACGTCACGCATTTAGCTAATTCATCATTTGCCACGTTCTTATTTATTCTTTATTATGTGGGTTGTCTTTGCTGAATATTTAGCTTAGACAAGGAGCCGCTACTCAGAGAGACATGTACGAGTAAAAGGCTCCGAAACATGTTGAGTAGTTACCCGCTGAAAGACCCTTTAATTTATTTGGGCTGATACAGCCTATGTCAAAATTTTACAGAGGAACGTGTGCAATATAGACAATAGTAATTCCATATGTATACAGGTTAGACAGGGACAGGTTAGCTTATGGAGAGTAAACAGTTCGAACTGCGGAATAGGATATCGACTACTAGGAAGTGGTTCTGGGCAAAAAGACACAAATACAATTACTGAAAATTTCAAGCCTTGTATTTGCTTCAATCTGGATGTTGTTATCCAGCGATGTTCTGTGTTTAATTTTGAAGAATTTAAGTGCACATTGTGACTTCCTTAGGTATATGAAATTATAAGAAGGAACACTGTAAAGAAAGGTAAGAAACACTCTCTTCTATACAATTTTTAAAATTTCAGTTTTTGGTTGGTTCCAATTTAAAAAGAATGTTTCACATGCCTCTCAAAGCAAGGCAAATATGCAATGTGTGTGTGTGTGTGTGTGTGTGTGTGTGTGTGTGTGTGTGTGTGTGTGTGCGTGCGTGCGTGCATGCACGCATGTCAAAATTCAAATTATTTAAAGTAAAATTATAGTGCAGATGCAATAACATTTCAACTTTCATAAGCAACAGTCAGGTTATAAAAATTGAAGAGAGTAGCTCGTTGATCCTGTGACACAGATCATGCTATTCAAAGTTTACACATGCTACTCACATTAAACGACTTTGAAATCGCTTTGAGAAAAGTCCAATTGGTTCATTATGTGCAGGACCATCAACACCTGCATCAGCTGTATCAGAAGACATTTCACCTCCTGGTTCCTTAAGGAGATCATGCACTGTCACTAAAACATTCTGGGACAAATGCATCTTTTGTCAAGAAGTGCTTTCTGGCAAAAAATTAAGAAATATAGCTACATTTGAAATGTCTGACAAAATCCTACAACTGGCTCAAAAAGATGCCTTTCTCAGAGTGCAATTGGAAGGTGTTTATGACCTTATTGTAGCAGAAACAAAATACCACCTCAAATGCTACACAAGTTTTGTGAAAAAATACCAAAAAAGTATCGGTAGTGAACCAGATAATGTCAGTCCCTTTGACTTGTGTTTGAAGAAAGTAGTTGAAGAGATCACAAAGGGTCTCTGTCGAGGATATGTGTATTCGTTGACAACAATATGGGAATGATACACTGATCTGCTTAAAAGTGACTTTGACACAGTTGTAGGGGTGCATGAAAGGCGCCATTTTCGGGAGAAAGTTAAGAGGGTGTTAGGTAAAAATGCAATCTTTGTATGACCCCTAAATCGAAAGGATTCTCATCTAGTTTTACCAGCTGTATCAACTGGAGTTGCAAATCAGAGCCTGAAAGATGCTTGTGATGATATTTCTGATAAAAACGGGGGCACTGCTGCCTCCTCATAGAAAACCTCACAAGATTGCACAAATGTTGATCTTGAGTTACTTAGTTGGTTATACCATGTCTCCATAAAGGTATGAGCAGACATTCAAACATCACCTGGGCACAGGGTTATTGGAGACATCAACAAAGACAGTGCACAGAAAGTGCTTCCTGAGAGTTTGTATCTGCTTCTTCATTTGCTCTGTTATTGTAGTGAAAAAACAGAAGACAGTGAATCAGATGGTATAGATACCAAACTGCTTAGTATTGCTCAGGATATTTTATTTTTGGCATCTGGAGGCAAGAAACAAACATCGAAACACGTGGGACTTGGCCTCATTATTCATCAGGCCACAAGGTCTGAAGAGTTAGTGCAGCTTTTGCATGCAGCAGGGCACTGTGTTAGTTATGAGTCTGTGATTCGTGCTGATACAGCACTTGCATATTCAGTGCTGACACGATACAGGGAACAAGGAAACACAGTGATTCCTCATACTTTCGTTCATGCTCAATATTCTGGTTATATTAGGTATGCAAATGATAACATTGACATCATTGAGGAAACCCTTGATGGGAGAGGCACTTTTCATGCATCACAAACAGTTGCCTTCAGGAGAAGCATTTCCATAGATGTGACACCAGAGCTAAATGTTGATCCTGGATCAGCAAAGTCTGTGTCTGTCCCTGATGATTTTCAAGCCATTATGCCATCTCCTATTGGTGCAAATAAAGCTGAACCCTCATTCCCAGAACCTATACAAAAGATCTGGTACAGACCTGATGCTGCAGTCACATGTGAGGCAAAAGCTAAAGACATGGCTTGGATTTTAGCAAGGCTTCAGGAACCTGATGATCAGCATGTTCCTGCCTGGACAGGTTTTAATCAACAGTTGTCCAATGCCAATCCTGCTTTAACAGCCATTGGTCCAATGCCAATCATAAATGCACCTGCACATGACTTTGATACCCTCTGGACTGCCATTCAGAGGTGTCAAAAAATGACTGCTGCTTTGAATCAGATTTTCATAGGTATCACTTTTGACCAGCAGCTGTACTGCAAAGCAAAAATGTTGCAGTGGTTTAAGGCAGAAGAATGCAGAAACTTGGTTGTCATGATGGGAGGCCTCCATATTCAAATGAATTTCTCTAAGGTGATTGGCAAATACATGGCTGATTCTGGTTTAACCCTTAAAGGGTCAAGTTATTTTTTGTACCATTGAAAATAAAAGTAACAATTTTCATTGAACACAGTGTAGTGGGAACAGTATTCTTTAAAACTTACCAAAAGTATATATCATTGTGATGGTTGGAATACCAAGTTTCATTATATGCAATGACTTGCTAATAGTCACGTGACTGGTTGCCATGGCAACCACTTTAATCACTCATAAATGGCAAAAAATCATTAAAAATCTGCTGAATTAGAGAACAAAGTATCTCCTAATTTTATGTGAAGCACCCTTCTCACCAAATATGCATGGTATTTGGATAACTGGAGATATGGAATTTCAGTAAACTTCGAAAATCAAATATAGGTCACATGACCTGTTTCCATAGCAATGGTTTAAATATTGCTTGTACTTGGCTAAAATCGAAAAAAAAAATTTTTACATAGATCTGCAAAACCAGTAAGAGGCAGCTACTTTGCATAATAGTAACCATAAGTATTCATAGATTATGTTTCAGGTTAAATACTCTGCAAGCAATGACAGAAATAAAACAATACTGCTGTATCTTTATGAAAAATTTGTGTTTTCCCCCATTTGAATATGTTGCCATGGAAACAAAGTGTAATTGGATTCACAATTATATATACGATGCCTTATACTGATATGTAGTTTGCAAATGTGGATGGCATGCATGCATACATTGTACATGCAATTACAGAGTTATTTATTTTAATGCAAAAGACAAAGTAGGCCTTCGGTGTTGGCTGCCTACCACAATCTCTGAGACAACAACACTATTTATCTGTCTGCAACCATGCTCCTTTGCTGCTCTCCACTCCCCCCCCCCCCGCCCATCTGCATGCAAATTGAGTGCAGAGACGGTTTAGGTTTGAATGCATGGTTCCATTACTGGGCCAAAGCAAAAGGCCATGTTCATGAAGTTAATGGATAAACACAGGTTTGACAGGGAAACAGACTTGGGGATACTTGGGAAGTGCAGACATTGACTTAATGTTTGAGTGACTGATCGGCTGAATATCACGCTGTGGGACCCACTGTGGAACCACATGGACCATGCATGGTCTGCTGATATGCTTAACCTCTGTGGGCTCCAGCCTCATTATAAACAAAATACTTACATCCTCACACCCAACATCGACTTCATTGTCCTTATCCTCTGCATAATCCCACCCTACCCACTCCTGAATAAGATTATAGCCTGGGCACTTGTATATAATTGACGGACACCTGCAGCTGAACTGCTGCTGGATGCTGCCCTGTTTGTGACATCACGCACCTCAAGGGAATCACTGGGGAATCCCCTGAATGATAAGCAGAGACGCTAGAGGGGGCAGTATACATAAATAGATCGACGTGTTTCTTGGCGGAAACACAACAGCTGTTTGTGTCAAGTTTGGTGATGGTTTATGAGTGCTTTACACAGAAAAGGCTAAGCTAGTATGAGCCCAGCATAAATTCACGTGATTACCGGTCATTAACGACCGGACTGACCGTTTAAGGGTTAAGAGAAATTTAGGTAGAAAGTGGAGTATATGGAGAAAATACAGCTGACAATATCCTTCAGAGCTCCCTGTGGAACAGGGTTGTGCATGCACACAAACTCACATATGAGGCCCTGTGGCGGATCTTGTGGCCAGTTTTGTAGAATGATTAGGTGACAGACATCAGCAACTTGCAACATCAGTCACAGAGCTGGCTGGTCAGTTTGCAAAAGGCTTTGTCAATAAAGATAGTATTGCTGCAGTAATGTCACTTCATGAGATGTTGCCAAAGTTTCAACAGCTGGATAGTCTGTTGGATAAGTTTGACGAGTCCCACAAGGATAATGCCAGTTTCACTTTCTGGAGGGAGTACATGCATCTAGTGTCAATTCTGCTTTGCTTTACAAGAGCATTGCGGGATGGCAACTGGTCACTGTACCTGTCCTCATTTGCTGAATTTTTACCTTGGATGGCAGCATATGACCATTACAATTATCTTCGCTGGGGCTGAGTCTTTCTAGCTGATATGAAGCAACTACAATATGTAGCACCTGATGTGTGTGAAGGCTTTCAGTCAGGCGACTTTGTGGTCAAAGAATCCAAGAGGACTTTCAACGACGTTTCAGATGACCAAGGACTTGAGCATTTCAACAAAGTGAGTAAAACAGCTGGAGGTTTGATTGGCATTACACGTTCAGACACAGCACTTAATTGCTGGAGTCTTACATATGTAGAACAAACCCGCTGAGCTATGGATACCAGGGATATGCTTGGCCTCAGTGAAGATGAAGAGATTGGCTTGCACAAAGATTGTGGGCATGCAAGAAGTCGAGATGCTGATGATGTCACAAAACTAGTCTCCCAGTTCCAAGCATTTCATGTCTTCCACCGGGAATGCCCAGAATTAGTGGCTCTCACAACTGGTGATATAGCAGAAGAAAGTATTGTTCATGACTTACAAACAGCAGAAATGCGTGGCAAGAACATTGTAGACCAATTTGTAACAGACCGACTGATAGAAAAATCCATCAGCTTGCATGCAACCATACCTAGACAGAACTTAAAAACCATGGGATCCGTGTTCTCTGTTGAAGTGACAACTGACAAATAAAAGCAAAAAACTGCAGTCATCCAGGCGATCTCTTCCAACGCATTATTGTCAGTATGGAGTCTGGAAGAGAAATCAATGTAGACAATCTGTTGGCACAAGAACTTAACAAAGTTCCTCTCTCTTTGGCAACAACAGATGGCAACCTGAGGCCAGCCAATAAAGCCCAATTGTTGTCTATTTTAGAGGTAGAAATTGATGTATCACTAAAAGACCTCCCCCAATCTCAAACACCAACATGCATTATCATAGATAGAATGGCTGTTGTCCAGGCTATGGATAAGCCTGTTGGTGCACTGACATTTGGAGACCTGGCTGATTGCTTTGCAATGATCATCAAATCAGATTTTCGTGAGCCATGTGGATGGGTGGATGTTTTATTTGATTGCTACCATAAACACTCAATTAAAGGTGCAACTAGAAAATGGCGCACTGGAAAATCAAGAGGAATTAGGAAGGAGATCAGTGGTAGGCCTGTAAAGTTGCCTCAGCAGTGGAACACATTCATTAGCTAGAATGAAAATAAAGCATGTTTGGCTGAATTTCTAGCGACTGAGTTATTAAAAAGTGCTCCTGGGTAAGGTAAGGAGTTGGTAGTCAGTGGGGGCAAGAATGGATCTGCCCTTTCATCTGCCAGGCCAAATGTTGAGCATTTGTGTTCAGAGCAAGAAGAGGCTGATACCTGTATGCTACTCCATGCCGCTGATGCCAAGTCTGCTGGAGTTGTGAGAATCCTTGTCTCAAGTAGTGACACAGATGTCCTTGTACTCCTGGATGCTCTCTGTCCTCAGCTGAGCAATGAACTATGGGTGAAATTTGGTACAGAAAAATTTCGTCGGTATATTGCTGTACATAATGTTGAATGTAGTGATGAAATCTGGGACAGCATATTAGGATTTCATGCAGTCACTGGGTGTGATACTGTCAGTCACCTTGCAGGTATATCAAAAAAGGTTGCCTGGAAGGTGTTCATTGACGCACCGCAGTTGCTTTGTCTTCTAGGGATGCACACCAGTTAGGGGAACAGACTCTGTTGCAAGCAGAGGAATTTGTATGCAAGCTATATGAACCAACAAATGGCACTAAGTCAATCCAGACTCTGCATCGCAGTCAGTTCCATAATGGCAAACGTAGGCTAGAAAACTTACCCCCAACAGAAGATGCACTTCACTTACACATAAAACGTGCTCATTACCAGGCACTAATTTGGAAAAATGCTATGGTTGCAAACCCCAAACTGCAAAGTCCTCTGACCTTTGGGTGGCACGTGGTAGACATCAAGTTGCTTCCCCTTCTTATGACAAAGGAAGCGCTCTCAGCTGAATGTGTAGCTGTAACTACTTGTGGATGCACACAGACTGGTCGTAGATGCCAAACAGCCCAATGCATGTACAACCGAAGCAAGCTAAGGTGCACTGGAGCCTACAGGTGTCGAGACTGGTGTCTCAACCCCCAAAATGTTGATCCAGACAGTGATTGGTTTGCCAAAACATTGAACAGTTTGATGTGTCATCTGTGTCTGCATATTACAGCTGTAGTGTGTACCTTAATTTACTTTTTGATTAGCGCTTGCTAAACAACTTGTGATGAAGTATTAGTTATTTTGACCATGGCAGAATGGCTATAAAATGTTAGCTGCTATAGCCACAGTGCTTCACTATCTTTTTAGGAGTGATTAGAGTGTTTTATGATTGATTACCATTCTGCTAAGCATTTGAAAGTACAGAAATATTGACTGTTAGCACTGCTGAATACCCTAAAATTGCATTTATGCAACATAAAACCTGCATGGAGGTACAAAGATTGGGGTCAGGACGCAACAAATTCTGTTCTGGGTATCAAGTTTCACTAATCTTCAAACGTGATTTTTTTATGGCTTGCAGGGACAATTACGTGATTACATACTATATTTGAAATGTTCAATGACAGTTTATTCGCTGAATAATATAGAATTGTGCTTAGCACATTGGAATTGAACATTAGCAAGTGTTGAACAGCCTAAAAGGGTAATTTATAAAATGATGAAATACACAAAAATGCCCAAGAAATGATTTGGTGGTGGCCATATTTGATGTATACAAATTAGGCAATAGACATGAAAGTCATGCTACACAAATAATAGCTGCGAATCAAAAACACCTAAGTTTTATCAAAAACACAAAAAATTCTCATTGTTGAAGGATTTTTATAATGGTTTTTTGTTATTATAATTTCTAAATTTTTGTCAACATAATTTTTCTCTTTTTTTCGCAAAAAAAGGTTACCGTATAAAATCATCCACAGAATCACTTTAAATCATTTCCCAGAGTGGCAACATAGCTTTTCTGAATCCACAGGAATTGCTGATCAATCCTATATATGTTTTATGCTTGTACCCTTTCATGTCCACAAAAGTGTTTTCTAAGGCTCTTCTGAGATACAGCCCCCTAACTATACGGTGTTACTTTTGAAAACAGGGTCGGAAGGTTTTATTTTACAGAAATGTATGTTTCCGTTTTATTTTACCGATTCCGTGATTCCATCAGTTCTGGAAATCCTGCAAAGTTTTCCATTTTGTTGATTGTACACACCAGGTCAAAGATCAAAGAAAAAAGTGACATGTCAAACTTTTGGGTTTTGTGAGGACAAAAGTAATCAGGATACAAAAAGTCGTAGGATAGTTTTTTTTTTTTTTTTTTTTTTTTTTTCGTGGCTATGTTAACTACCGAATGCACAATTTTTATAAATTTGTGTGAAGCACACAATGACTTATTTTGATGTTTTTAACGTCGTCCATTGTCGACATACCAGTCAATGTTTATTTAACAATTAAAGAGATACAACTCCAATCACAATGCGTACATCATCTCTAGATCACGAAGAACACACAGATTTAGGGGTAAGAGAGAAAATACTTTTGGAGATATAGGTGACAAAGTGGCAAATAGTTTTGGTGTATCTCGTATCAACTTTCATTTGTCAATTTCGATATACATGTAAGCCCATGTGCTCTCAATAGACATCAGCATTTCTCAGTCAGAACTCGGCCTGAAAGAGTTATGGTATTTTGAAGGGAGCATATGGTACAATCAGTAATTACTTTTGAAGCAAACCTTCACCAAAGGTCACATGATAAATAGATTGCATCCATTTGTTGTGACGGTTTAGTAAAATAATTTTGATGTTCGATTTGCAAATTTGATGCTTATATGAAAAAGCTGTTATTTCACTGGAATTGCCTACGTACTGGTACTACCATCGATCAATGCCCAACATATTGTGAAAATGATGTACTTTGATTACTGTTGCTTCACATTCTACTTAAGGGGCCGCCCATAATTGTCAACATTTTCATCTATGTCCAAAATGGCCGGGGGGAGGGGGGGAAGGGGGTCAGAGCCAGATGACCATAACTTTCAACCCCCCAAAATGTTGATTTTCTACATCGAACATTTTCAGTTGCCCTGTAAAATTTCAACCTGCCAGCAGGTGTCACTTTGCATTTTAACCCTTTCTTCCCATCGACCACTTGATGTTATCCCCATTCTGTCAGCTGGAACAGATATGTGCAAATGCAACCATGGTGCTCAGTGAGACCGAATTAGCAGAGCTGAACATTATTGCCAAAAATCCCAGATGCATGTTAAAAAATCCTAACTCATTGTATGATCATGTATCAAATGCATAATTATACCTTTGTAACTTCTAATATGTATAATATAATAGTTGTTGCTACAATCAAAGCAGGGTAGTTTGTAGAATACCAATATCTTTTTTAAAATTTGATAATAAATGAATGTCAAAGTAGAGTTTTATATTTTGTTTGTCCCCTTTATTTGCTAAGGGATGGTTCAACATTTTCATCATTTTTGAATTAGTACTTACAGTACGCAAGGGGGGAGGGAGTTAAATGGGTCTGTACACTTTCACAGAATATGGAAAATGATGATCAATTTTTGGCCTGTTTTGTGCAATTTTACTACGATTTTTTGGGAAAATCGTCATTTTTAAAGTACTAATCTGGGGGGAGGGAGGGGGGTCATGGAATTTAGTACCCTAAGTACAAATTCAAAAATGATGATAATGTTGAACCATCCCTTAAGATTTTGCCCCCAAAAATGACCACCACCACCCCCAAAAAAATCATAAAAATTCCAAAAAACATTTGAGTGTGACTATTACAACAAAATTGTTAAAGACCCACCCAAGTACATATCCACGAAGTTTGAAGTGAATCTTCTATTATCTGGTTGACAGTCTTGGAGAAGTAGTCACAAATGTGACTTACCATTGCAATCCCCATTGATTTGCATTGTATTTAATGAGAATGTACGCCTTAACCAATAAGTACCCATGTTGAAAAATTTGTTAAAAATCAGAGCTACGCAAAATCATCACCAACAGAAAAACTTTGTTTGGCCCTTCCACAAGCTACAGTATTCATAAAATTCTGAGAAATGGCTTTGGAGAAGAAGTCAAAGATAGCTTTCACACACAAAATTTGTAAAAGCCATATAGCCAACTAGTTAGTTCTCAAGTTATGAATTGAACAGTCAAGTTCAGAAAGCGCCTCCTGTGACCTTGGGAATAGTGCCTACATCACCCATGTTCTGTGTAACTCTTTCCATTATATACCTAGAAGTGTATGCAATTTCAAAACAACTACCCAAGTACTTTTGGGAAAAAAAAAAAGATTTTTGTACAGTTTATAGACAAAAACATTTGAGGAAAAATCAGTACAGACCCACACAAGGTACATCCCCATCAAGTTTGAAGTGAATCTGGCAGATGATTGTGAAGGTGAAAATTTTAATTAGCATTGCAATCCCCATTGACTCACATGGTAATCAATACAATGAACAGATGGATAACAGATAACTGACCATACTATAAGCTCAGCCAACTGACAAATCACTCCGGCTAAAACTCGATGGAGCATGACCATTTGAACAAACTTGGTAGACAAACACCCAATATACATTCCCACCAAGTTTGAAGTAAATCTTGCTGATCGTTTTAGAGAAGTCCAAAATATTAAATGTGGATGGCAGATGGATGGATGACAGACAAATACACACCACAAATCTTCAGCTCACCGACTAGTCAGCTGAGGTTAATAAATAATAATAGTAATAATAAATATATAGGTTATTAGCCAAATTCTTAAGGTTTTGGTCTTAAGCATAACCAATAGTACTTTAAAGTGGGAGATTTCCCATAATATTAGGCAAATTTGAGTCTCTGCACCTGCAAGGATCAGGTTGCAATTGCATGTACATGACCTTCACCAAATTCCCGAAGTGAGTGCATATTGTTCACTTGGTAACTCAATAACCATTTGAGCTAGGACTGCATATCATGGAGTACCTCTGCAAGAAATCATTAGGATTGCATTCAGGTCACCTTGACCTAACTACTTATACTGAGGCATGAACCAACTTTACAATACATGTATTTATCTCCTGATCATTCTAGACTATTTGAGATAGTGCACTTAGATTTGGAACTTGGTTATGCCTTCTTCACTGAAGGTCCTTTTGGTTGCATAGAAGTGACCTTGACCCCTCTCAAAGTCACAAAGGAAAAGGAAGAAAATTTGAATCTTTGTTTCATATTACCACAATGGGTCCTGCAAAGAGAAGGGGCATATATTAATATTGCACACAATCTACAAGTAAAAACAATGATCTAGGTCAATCTAATTTTACTATACACACACCTCAAGGCTAAGGCTTGCTAAATCTTTCATTAATGCTTTACAGTCCTCACAACCCAATTAAGGCTTCACAATTCATTCATTCACTTACTTGTCTTTGTAATTAAACAATGTTATCAAATCAGAATTTGATGTTCTCGGCACAAGTGACTTTGAATTTTTGCTCGCCTGCAATAGAATTGGATAATCTGAGGTTATTTGTTAGATCCACACACATATATGGAGCAATCATTCATGCTAACAATCAGCTTGTTGATGCAAGGTCAGTTGAGCACAGACCCATTTCAGTCTTCTTTTTTTTTGGTGGGGGGGGGGGGAGGTTAGGGGGAAGGTTCACCATAACATTTTTGCAATGTTTATATGGCTAGGTGTTCTAATGCTTCAATCACGCTACGCAATTTCTTTAGGTTACTTTGCTCAGTACTTGTCATCCCCACACCTCATATGAAAGAATACCATTCTAGAAACATTTCTCTCATCCCTAGGTAGAGATCTATAAGGCACGCTTTATTGTATAGCAAGTGGCGGAACCTCGTACTTTGAGGTCAAAATGTTAATGCTGCATTGGATGAGGGAGACAAAATCTACACTGAAACAGCGCAATCCCCCTAAATGAAAACAGTTGACTGTTTTACCTTGCAACAAATAAGTTTATTGACCATGTATTGCCACAGATCCACCATATACTACAGCAGGGCTCCACAGGAACAAGGTTAATATTGCACCTGCAATACAGGGTGACCCACCAGTACAATGGTCTGTAATAGAGGGTGAAAGCTAAGTTTCTCCCTTTAAGCTGTCATACCATACAATCTGTGCTTCACATGAGACTAAAAATTCAGAAAAAATGATACAACTACTGAAATTCAGTACACATGGCTCAACTCATAATTTTTGCTGATAGTGCCTCCATTATATACATGAAAGTGACAATGTTCCACAGTAGATGTGAATACCATGTTGTTATGAGAAAATTTATAACCATGAAGAAACTGGGTTGCCATTTTCTTTGCCACCTCAACAGACCAAGCACTGTGTTTACTTCACTTCTCTGTGGACTGAAGCAAGTGTAGATCTTGGTGTGTTGAGCAGGCAAGACACTGGCATCTTTGTGATCAACTACATCATTTAATTATGTATAGTACATCTCTTTTGCATGTATATATCAATATATATATATATATATATATATATATATTTGTATATATGAATTACATTGTATATATGTGAAATATTGTTTCAAAAATATCTTCTTCTCTTATAGTTTTAATTCGCTCTAAATTTTGCTAGTATATACAGACAAGTATCTTTAGAGAAGAGAATAACATCACATCATTCATTGTTATCAACACTGTTATAAAACAATCACACTGAAAAAAATGTTTGTATTTTTATAATAAACTGCTTCTTCATTTGGTCATTAATAGTATTACTATTAGTATTATTCCATAACTGTAGTTTAAAGAATTTGGGACAAATTAAGCATATGTAAACCTAAGAAATTCTAAACACTACGAAGTGTGCAGGCAGCCAAAGAAATCAGCCAAGGTTCTTAATCAGTCCATGAATTTTCACTTTGGCCCATATTAAAGAAGTCATTTTCCTTTTGTCATTTCTATCCATTTTGACACTTCAAAAACAAGAAAGTGACAATTTGTTAAAAAACAAGAGGCCATGGGCCTAATGCTCTGCTACCATCATGGCTATATTGCACTTGTTCATTTCAAAGTTGTGAGTCCTTAAGTGGCTTCTAAACATATGAACCTCATGTACATTTAATGTAAAAATTGTCCACCAAATGGCACTTTGCTCCACATGTAATCATAGCTTATTTGTGCAACTCTTGTGATGAATATTGTAGCATGTGCCAAGACAACGAGCGAGTCCTTAACTTTATGTCCTCAGTGATCATGGGACATAAGATCAAGGACATCAAGATTATGTAATACAAGAGGCCAAGGTCATTGATGTTATATTCAATTCTAGCTTTGGACATTGTCTATACATCCTATAAACTTGGCAAGTCTAATCCAATTACTTTTCAAGATATGGAATTTTATATCTTAAAACACATTTTTGCACATTATTTCCATCAAATTATAGGTGGTGCCACTAGTTTCTTTAGTAACTTGGACTTTGACCTCCCACCCAATCCCACCAAATTTGGTGAAGATTTGCCAAAAATTAAGGATGCTAGAGTGTTCACAAGATTTTCATATTTTGACCCCTACATTGCATAATATTGTAGGTGGCACCACCAATATACAAAAGACCCACATTTTTATACCCCCTATAAGTCCAAAGAATTATATTGGGCTAACTTGAAAATTGTGGACAGTATTGCGGTCCCAAGATTTTTACATTTTGACCTGTATATTACATAATACTATATGTGGTGCCACCAACACTGATGTGGACAAAGATTTTGAAACACTTTATAACTCCTAAACTTCATATGGGCCTATCTCAAGAATTGGGGGGGGGGGGGCAGAGCATTCACGAGCTGACCCTTACATGTATATTCAAACTGGCCATTTCGCCTTGACCTTCAACTGGGATTTAAAAATTGTTATGTTCAAAATATGTGCCCCATATCCAGCTTTCCGTATATAGTCTGTTTATTCAAATTGGGTCATAACATTTTGAGTTATTGAACAAGTGCCAAACTCCATAATTACTGGGTCACAGTGTCCCAAAAAGTAGATCACCAAGTACAGTTTTATGTATTATGCAATCAAGTGTAATTTTGATCTGGAGGCTCAATTCTCTTTGCCATTGATGTCCAAGCTACACCCAGCCATTACAAAATTGACTTTTCAACTTTACAGGCATGGTGACCTCACAAAAATTAGTCAAGGTCACTGATATTACATAACATTCTACCTTTGGCCATGGTCTAGATCATATACATTTAGCAAGTCTAATCCAATTACTTTTCCAAATATGAAACTTTACATCTTAAAATACATTTTGGCTTTTAATTTCCATCAAATCATAGGTGGCACTACTAGTATCATTAGCAACCTGGACTTTGACCTCCCCCATAATCCAGTTATATTTGGTGAAGATCCGCCAAAAATTAAAGATGCTAGAGTGTTCACATGATTTTCACATTTTGACCCCTATATTAAAGAATGTAGGTTGCGCCACCAATATCAAAACGGGACAAGATTTTCACACACCCTATAAGTCATGAAAGTTATATTGGGCTAACTTGAAAACTGGACGGTATTGCGCTAATGAGCAAAAGTTTACGAACGGATAGACATGAGTGGTTGCATAAGCTCTGCGACCTTTGGTCAGCAGAGCTAATAAGGGAGTGCCCATTCTTTCCACATACACATACTTGTAAATGGTCTGATCCACAGGGCAAAATATGCTGCAATACACCTTTTGCCATATACAAGTGTGCACTTTCAATACATGTACAGTCCTAGATTTTCATACATGTTAAACCTGTCCACACATTTGCTAAAGATACGTTTTATCAAGTTAAATAGCAATCTGGATTTGGAATTCATAACATCTTTAACACAGTCTTTTTGTTAGTATATATATTTAAGCAATGTGTTTTCCTCAGATTGTTTGGAGGGAAATGTGTCCCTGTCACCTTCGTTCTGATATAAATGTTCTTACTGGACATATACAATCATGTATTGTGATTTTTTTCTACATGTAATGTAAACAGCATTGCATTTAGCTGGACCTTATGTACATGTAGGTCCTCTTATGTAAATATTAACTCTTTCAGCGTTAATCAGGACTAAAGTCAATCTACTTAAGTCAAACTAGTCTGAATTATCACAAGGATCCCAGATTCATTTTCCCCGTAAAAAGACCTTTCATTCAAGTACCAGTATGCCTAGAGTTCCAGAGAGAATATCCCAACAGCTTCTCTTGGCATGCATTGTGCCCAATGCCCACCCAGAAAAGCTGTTGACGCTGTCCAAAATTTAGCACTGAAAGAGTTAAAACATTATACCTGTGGCACAATTGAAAGCATTCTAAACTATGAAAAAAAAAGAGAGTAACTCTCCACTAAGAAACTATCAATTCAAGGCATTACAATGAAAACAAGCTTGGGCTCCTTTTTCACAAGGGAAAGCCGATTTCCAAATGAATGGTCTGACAACCTCACACCCCCCCCCCCCCCCAAAATGCCAATACCAATACAACATCCGCTTATTATGGCTATCTTTTGCACTCTACATTTGTCTATTCAGAACCATTCTGTATCTTCACTCTTGTCAAGAGCACAATCCTCAGCATGCAAGATCACAAAGAGTAGGCTGGAAAAGATACAGTCTCAAGCTGTTGAAGGTTTTCTGGTGTTGGAAAGATTTTAAACTGCACATTCACTGAATAAGCCTCAGCCATTTTCTTGCAATGTCCAAATATCAGAACTTATGTGGAATTTGGAATATGGAGAGTTACTTTTTTTGCTATGTTTGTAGAAACCCTCCTAAAATTTCCCCTATATTTTGCATTAATTTAGTTTGAAATCCTGCAAAGACCATAAGTTGATATGCATTTACAATGAGCATTTAACTGTAGTGATGAATGGGGGGTACCACTTGTAGCCTTGTGTATTCATGATACATAGCCGCTGACAACAATCATGGTTCCTCAAAATTGTAAATACACAGGTCTCTAATGCAAAAACTATTAACTGACATATCAAGCAGCATGATATACAAGTGGCATATACATCTACAAAAAATATACAAATAAAAAGAAAGAAATGCTCCCCACCTATGTATGAGCATGTACTAGGCATGTAAGGTGGAGACTTTCTTTTTTGATGGCTACACAATGATAACACATGCATTACATCTTGGGAATGTACATGCATCCACCGTGACACATAGGTCAGGCCTGACAAGCAGGCATCTATTCCACTGATGGGCAGAATTACACACTAAAATTTAATCTTTATTATATTTTGAAGAAATGACCAGCTGCATATATATATACATAAGGATTTCAAAACACTACATGTTTTTGTGTTGGCCTTTACATATGTACATGTACATGTAGGCCTTTTTTCAGAAATATACTAGAAAACGTAAGTTTCCAAAACTGATGAGGCCATGTGACATATACTGCCAGACTGGCCGAGTCTGTCAATACATCATAACAAGATTAAAGATATTGATGTCTCATGAAAACTTCCAGTCAAGCACACTGTCGTGTGAGTACATATAAACCTACCACACACAGATCACTGCTTGACCATGCATCCAACAGTCTTCATTTCTGATGTCACTTTAATTGACTTGTCAAGAAAAGTGATGTAACAATGGACAAGACCATTAACCCATCAGCGCCCAGTGGGAAGCCGTATCAACAGCTTTCCTATGTGCACTTTGGTTACAATACATGAGAAAGCCGTATACTTGCACCATTTGTTCTTCCTTTTTCTGGAAACATAGGCATGTTGGTACTTGAATGATAGGTCTTTTAACATGGAATTTCACTCTAGAATCAGTATGGTACTCAAGTGACATTTTTCCCATAAATCCCACTTGAAGTGTTAACCTTGATTGGTCTTCAGTGACAGTACACCTCATACAAATAGCAACCATCATAAACTGATCACCCCAAGTATACATATGTGCCATAACCACATTTCAATAGTCCATATACATAAATCTATGCAGGGACTAGCACATATCTGAAGTACAAAGTACATGTAATAAGTTGGCACTTTCACCACTTCACATGGAGGTCGAACAGCGTCCAAGTTTACAACACTCCACTTGATAAAGTATATACTCTTATGGAGCCCAAACTTGGCTGTTAACCATTTGGGCACCATCTGGAGAAGCGTAATTGTCAATAAAGTGTCCATGGTCTATCATGGAATGTAGTAGGAAGGACATAAAGGAGAACATTAACAAACAGTGTCATGACATAAGGACATTAATAAAAGAGTGTTATGACCATAGCTCTGGCCAGAAAGTTGCCAGCCTGGACTGCCCCAGGGGCAAACCTGGTACTATTCACAGCCACTACACTCTGAGAAGAACTTAGGCCTGTCTGGTCACACTTAATGTGGAACAGGTGTACACCTTCACAGATGTACTCTTGACACATTGGTATACCAATACACAAAATAATTGTATGTCCCAAAATGGGAAAATAAACAATAGCATGATTGATTGGCAGTATACTAATGTGGCTAAAGCCAATAAGGAACTATTGACTCCCAACTTCTCTCTTCCAGATTCAACACAAAAAATTCATAACAAATTTTTTCATGCAAAAAATACAAGAATCAAGCACTTGAACACCACAGTAAATTGGAATGAATTCCTCTGTGTATTCAAGAATACACTGTCAATAAACCAGAATGAAATACTCACAGGTACATTAGGAACAGATTCTACACAGGGCAAGTGTTAGCCATTAAGTGTTTCATACATTTACCTGAAGAGTAATTCTATTAAAGGTGCCATAAATAATCTTATTTTCAATACAAAATACTCAAATAACCATAACCCACTGTAAAATAAGATTGCTGTGGAGCTCATTACCAAATAATTTTGAACCTGGCACATTATGAGACCATGAAGATTGAATGACAAGTTTCTCAGGTACATCTTGAACAAAATTACTTAACACAGGTTTTTTTTTTTAACTTTACATTTTTATTTGTCCGGAAAGTAAAAACTAATAAGGCCTTAATTAACTTAAAAGATGCCAAAACTACAAACAAACAAAAAAAAACCCCACCACACACTTTTTCATACTGTCAAAGAAATCAAAATGGTTGATTGAGGTTGGGCTACAAATTAATGTTAGCAGTACATGAAAAACTTTCTACTCCTTTTTCTGGCCTGGCATCCAGGCTGAATTATTACAATATCACATTCTATTTTCACTAGTTAATCATCTTATACATTTTTGAATCACCTGCATGTAACACCGGTTAATTTCACAAATTTGTTGGGTACCAGTAAACATGTCACAGTGTGACAAAATTCGGAATTGATTTTTTCTCTCTCTCTTCTTTGTGGTCTATTCAAAATAAAGCCTGAACCATTAATCAATTGTTATAATAGTAATGTTTCACTTGGCAAATTGACCCATGTGATTGCACATTTAAAACTTTATACTTCAATAGTACCTCATCTTCCTGTATTTGACTAGATTAAAATGAACTTCTTACCCTTTCCACTAATGGTAGCATATACAATGTACATGAACTAAAGATGTGTATATCAAGTTTTGTAAATGGAGAGAAAAGATAGAAATGTAAATGATTAGGACAAAGTGGATAATCTAGATTGGAAAAACAGAATCAAATAAAGGCATATAAAAATACATCATTTGGCAACGTAATAGGATCATAAATTAGTGCGTGCAGTTGAAGCAAGTTTATACAATGGATCCACTGTCTGGCTCTTGTATCAGCAACAAAATGACACCAAAGTATGGGACTATAAATCTGTACTGTACCAGCATATCCCAGATAACTATGTAATATGCTAGCACCTGAGGTTGTATTGCTGGTATATACATGTATAACAGGAAACTTCAATGAGATGTGCAGCCCAGGGTTAAGTCCTATCCTCAAATGAAATTGACAGCACCAGAGGATGGGACTGGATTACCTCTGAAGAACAGAATCACAATCCAGGCCTTAGGTTAATATAGGTGAACCAAGCAACCAAACAAATAATATTTCTTTGGAATGTACAACATAACAAATTGTGTCCTGTTTTTCCTATGATTGGTTGGGAGCCCCTCCCCTCCCCCCCCCCCCCAAAAAAAAAAAAAAACAAAAAAAAAAAAAACAAAAAAAACAAAAGGAAAAAAACAAAAGGAAGTTGAAAAGTTTTTGGTCATAAGAAGTGCAGTCTTGGGATACTACTATATGTAAAGTGATGTCTGTCTCTGCCTCAACCCTGCTCTACTCTGCTCTACTCTGGCCAAAGCTTTTCACTTTTCTCTTACCTTTACTGGGGTTGTGTCTGAAATTTGGTTTATTCAGAACAATCCCCCCCACACCACCTTAAAAAAAATCAGAAAAAAAAACAAGCCAAAGCATTGGAACAAAAATCTTAAAAACTATATATGTGTGAAAGGAACACGATACACACATACTCTCATATCTATTTAGTAATTTATTTATTTTTTCCCCTTTTTCAAATGAAATTCATTTCAGTCAAAATTATAAATTTTCATTATTTGCTCTTAGTATTTAAAGATCAAGATTCATTGATCATTTAAGACTGCCAATTTGGACCCTTCTCTGGAATGACTGTATTGAAAGTAACAAAGGCTGGCACTTGATACAGGAGCTTTACATGTATCCACGCCAAAAAATACCAAAGGACCCTAACCTAGGCCTCATTGTAACTCAAAAAAAGGGGACTTTCATAAAACAATTTGCACATCAGTCACTTTTACCCCATGTAATTATAAACCGACAGTTAAAGTCTGGACAGGTGACACTTGTATCCCAATAGTCTTAATCAATGAAGCAGTTGGATTGTCCAGCAGATAGGAGTCCACAAAATATCCCAGTGTGCCTGGCACCAGTGTGCTCGCCTTCAAGTAAAGTGCCACCTAGTGGCACAGCAGCAGACAATACACCCATTCAAAAGCTGCCTATATGTTCACCAAAAGCTTGGCATCCATGCCCCTTTTTTTTCTCCAAAACCCCCAATCCGAAGCAGGATGTAGACTGTCATATATGTACAAATGTAACTGAATAGTCAGAGTTGTGATTGATATACTACATCTGTACAATATCTGTTGTAAGAAAACATAGTGTTTACATTGCATGGCAAACCTGTTTGTTTTATCATTGATCATTTTCTTCCAAGTAATTCACCACAGTGGTTCTCCATCATTTCAGTCAACTTGATATATTTTGTTTATGCAGCAACTGGTTAATGTTTACAACAAAATCAATGTAGCTCCTGGCAAACCCCCAGCAGGTATATATGTCACCCAGGAAGACATTACCCCAAGTGAACCTGCCAATAAAAAAAAAAAAAACCTAGAAAAGTGTCCACAGGACACGGATGCTCCCACCTGTCATTGCCCCCATCAGCATTGGAAAGAATATGGCATGTAACTGGTGTAAGACCTCAAATACTTTGTGAGACGCATGCGACACAAATGTGACAAGACTAACGTGGAATCAACATTTTCCTTTTTAAAACTTAATTAATGATTAATTAACACAAGATAATTAACCCAAGGGAGAAACAAAACCCCAGGTCTGCACTTTCATATATTGATAGATGTTTCCACAAAATTTCATAGTTGAACCTCAAATACTTTTTGAGATATATGCGACACGAATGTGACAAGTCTAATGTTGAATCAACATTTTCCCTAAGCTAATGACTGATTAATTAAGACTGTATAATCAACCCAAGAGACAAACAAAACCCCAGGTGCACACCTTCATATATCAATTATTTGTTTCCCCAAAGTTTCATGGCTGTACCTCAAATGCTTTTGAAGGTATGCGCATCACAAATGTGACAATTTTAATGTTGGACGGACAAAAGGACGTCGAATGGATGGATGAACAGACGGATGTCTCTAGTATGATACACTTATGTAGAAAAACATGACCCATATTCATAAATATCAAACCCAACAATGACAGCAAAGAGCTTCCAGAGTTCCCAAAGCATCAACATTCATCTCCGAATACCAATGTGAAGAAACAAATTTTACTCCTGACTTGAGACAGGCAGTCACCCACAAAAGGCAACTGGCAACGGACGTACGGACAAGGGCAAATCTATATGCCCCCCCCTCAGGTGGGGGCATAAAAAAACACCCTCCGTAATCCAAGCTGCATCCTCAGTTTGCAATCTTGATGTGTGAATAACAAAAATTCAATTGTGATACATACTAGCCTTGAACAGGAAGCTCAAAACATAGCAGAATTACATGTGCATGTTCTGTACCATCCCATTTTATGGCAAATTGTAAGTAATAATAAATGTTACCACAGCAGCAAATGACATGGTATTTTAAAGTTTCTGATTGCCAATATAATGCAGTTCAGAATTTCCAATAACTACCCTGGCACGATATACACACTGCATTTTACAAAATGTGCCTCCACCACTTACCACTGACAGTCACTATTCACATTTGTGCAGGTACAACTATTCCACGTTTTCTGTATTTTATAAATACCACAAATAACCTTGGTTTATTCCAACCAATATTAATAATCCTTAATGGGTATTTCCCATCTATTTTCATAAACCAGGTATCCGTATTTATTCCATCAATCTGATACCAATTTATTCCATAAAGGCAACATCCATTCATTCTATAAATCTGATACAGATTAACTTAATTTGCAGCGTTAAAACAACATTTGCCTGGCTTCAGCGCAATATTCACATATCACCCTCTCAAATATTCAATCCATGAGCAGCACTTTGTTTTTCTTGTAGTTTATACTCATGTTACCTCAGTTTTTGTCACATACTTTGCTTTCTTACATGAATGCAGGTCCACATGTACAGATTATTAATTCTGTATTTCATATTAAAAATAAAAAAGAAAGTAATAACCTTTAAAATATTGGTCAAACATATGTAAAATGTCCTTTCAATGGGTGTACCTTCTAGAACTGTTCTTATTTTCACTTGCATTAAGTTTCCCAGTTTTTTTTCAATTTCGGCATTTAACAGAAATTTTAATTTCACTCCTTTGGACATGGCTCCTGTGTTATATCTATGCTAAAATACCATTTGACTCTGTTTTTTATTTTCAGGGTTTTGTGTCATGAGGGAAATAAATAAAATAAAAATACAACAAAATAGTGAATTTACAGTATCTGCAACACTGTAATAACCCATTTCTGTCCATTTGGAATGATCTTGTGGAATCAAAATGAATAAATGCAAAAAATCACTTTTACAAATTCATGAACTGAATACAGTTCCAGAACATCATATAGTTCCTCAACATAACATCCCCTCCATGTACATCTTGTACATAAGAGATTCAATTCAATCACATAGTAGAATGCATTTTATCTTGTACAGTGCTACATGTATATTGCACACACCTGCATGGTCATGGATATATTTTGTATTACATCATATACATGTACATATAGCCACTATTTTTCCTATCAGAAATAAATATTGCCGGGAAGGGTCCAGACACATATGGAGCACGGGTAGGTACCTGGAAGAAGCTCATTAGAGGGATCTGTACAAACGTTAACCCTTCTCTAGATCTGCATCAAAACAGCCACTTCCACTTATTTTCCTTCAATTAATATCATATTCCATGTCAGTGGGGGGTATGGGTGGGGTGGGGGGAGGGGTTCTGCATTACGCAAGGATAACTTCATCCTGACCAGAGCATGAAGAAATTGGGACTTGTTATCATGAATCACAAATTGTAACAGTTGCAGCATGCCATAATAAACTTCGAAACACTGACTTGGTCAATGAAGTGGACAATCATTCAACAAACAATGCACAACCATATTCTTTGCCTGTGGACCTGCATCATCAATATTGGTCATTGTCAAATTATTGGAAGCAAGAAACTTTGCACCGGCCCATAAGTACATGCAGTCATTAGTTCACTAGACTAAGTGTTAACTACCAGTTGTGACTGTGGGTGTTCGTACATGTAAACATCAAATGTGTATGTACATACACCTCCAACAAAGCCACAGACATGAGTCCAATGATGGTACAGGTTATATTACAGACACAACTATATATACATAAATGCATAACCAAATCGCCAGCCATGATCCATGCAGGTCATATCCATAAAAAAATAGCGACATTTTCTGCGTCCTTACATTCACTGAGATTCTGATTGATTTACTTGCTGCTGGGTGCTAGAAAGCATCCCTGATGTTTGTGAATTGTCGAACAGCCAGATCTATGGGTAGGTGGAAGTCTATCTTGCCGAGTTTGTCCAACGAGACCAGTGCATCATGGAATCCTGGAAAAACAAAAACATAATACCGCTCACTTTTTTTTCGTGGGTGGGTAATTCCAAACAGTTAACATCATATTACTATCATATCTGCATGTCAAAGAAGACATTGGACAGTTTCCAATCATGAGTCTGTAAACATGGCTTGCCTAGCTGCAATTACTGTTTAAAAATGTTATAATGATATATGTCTCTCCCCTCCTTCTCTGTCTGTACTGGTATATACACCTAGGATTACATACATCTATAAGGTCAACTCGCCTCTTTCTGATATGCTGCTACATCCATTTCCGATTAATTCACCAAAGCTTTACTAAATCATGCTCATAAGCAAATTTTCTTCATAAATTTAAAGACTGCTGAATGGACCATCATCACAATACCTCTTTTTTCATGATTTGTAATATTTAAGGATGCTAATCAATAAAATAACTGAACTTTTGTTTTTTTGTTTGGTTTTTGTTTCTGTTTTCAATTGAAAAGTTTTGCAAAGCTTTCTCCCTAACCCATGAAAATTTACAATAAAATGAGTTTCATGCAGCAAGTATTTAAAATACATAACAGGAAAGGCACACAACTTATGAAATTATTTCCAACTGAAAGTTTTAATTTTTACAGCATCTGAAAAGATGGAGACCTGTTAGAGGCAGGAGAAGGTTTGAAAGTGTTTGTTACATTGGTATTAATATGTCTGGAGGAGCTAATGGACTGAGCATCTGCACTGGTAAGGCCAGCATTAATTTATTACTTGGTTTGCAAATCGATGACCCTAAAACTCTGGAAATTAAAAATAAATATCATACTTTTTTATTTCTGCCGTTCATACTGATTCCCAAAGTGATAGTGTTAACAGGACATCACAAAAAAAACAAACAAAAAAACGCCCAAAACATTGATTTCAGCATTGTGCATCAATGTGCACCACACTAAAATAAAGAGTGCGTCAAAGAGTGATCGTTTCCTAGCCTGGTTTAGGGTAGTAAGCTTCAATGCAATCACTGCTTTGGTGCGCTTTAGGTGCTTTTCCCTTTTGACCTTAACATGCTTGACACTCATCTCTCACGTGTCTCTTCCTCTCCATGCACGGTGTGTGACCGGCAATGTGGACTGTGTTACTTATCAAACATGGAGCAAAACTTCAAACAAAAAGTTAACTGTGTATAAAAGACAATAAAGTAATTGCTGGTATGTTGGCTAAGTTTATTGGTGATGAGAAATGCAGGATCTTGGCGATCAAAGGGTTCAGTATTGTTGACCGAGAAGTATCCGACACGACACCTGCGTCTCTTCGCATGGATACTACCGGCAGTGTTTTGTGAACTTCTGTGTAAAATATGTTTGTGTCAAGTTGAAAAATGACTATGGAATGGACACCAGAAATGCAGAGAATGCATTTGATCTTATGACTACGGGGCATAATTTTATCTGTATTTCTCATCACCAATAAACTTAGCCACTATGTCACTGCCTTCTATACACAATAAACATTTTTTCATTTAATTTGATTTATTGATTTTACTTGGCAATATAACATACAACATAAGAAGGTAAATCATATAAAAAGTACAAATAAAGATACAGCACATAAATCATAAGTGTAAATAACATGTTATGATACACCATAAAGGAGCACTAAAAGAATGTCAATTATATTGCCCAGGATAATCCAATAAAGTCTGGGTGACTGATTTCCATCGGGGCCTTGTGAACAGTGAATGGGATGATAATTATGAGAGGATGCAAGATGATATACAATAAATAATATAAAATAATATATTCAATAGTAACTAAAATACATAACTTTTAGTATGTTGTAAATTAAAATATACATGTACAATTTCTAATATATAGATATCTCATATATATGTATGTATATATTCATAATATGAATAGTGTGTGTGTTGATCATTATAAATAATATTAACTTCCAGAGGCAGGTACATACATTTACATAATTTAGCATACTAATAATGTATGAAAGGGTTGACCTCCTCTGTTGCTGCTTTTTCTAGTAAAAACTTCCTGACTGCTGTTCCAAAAATTTGATAACTGTTCCAAGTTTTCACACTTTCTGGTTAAGAATTGCATTCTTGTATTGCTGTGAAGTAAAAAGTGCTTTTTGGAGGGCCAGTTACTTTGGGAACATCGAATTTTTTCTTAACTGTTTCGGGTATCATACCTGTGTTGATGTTAAAATTCATTAAAATATTCAGACAAATATTGTGGGGCTGTGCTTTTAGTTTCAAATTTTGCCCCACGTTTTATATATGTACAAGAATGATCAAAAAGCTTATATAAGTGCACATTCTAGCTTTGAAGTATAAGACTCAAAGGTTCTTCTCATATACCAAGATTTGAAAAGAAATTATCTTCTCTTCTCTCTGTTAGTTAAAACTTATAATCATTGTTCTCATCAACCAAGGAAAGACATCCTGCCATCTTCATTCTCTTCTATTCACTGTTGAGAGAGAGAGAGAGAGAGAGAGAGAGAGAGAGAGAGAGAGAGAGAGAGAGAGAGATAGAGGGAGGGAGGGAGGGAGGGAGGGAGGGAGAGGGGGAGGGAGGGAGGGAGGGAGAGAGAGAGACAGACAGACAGACAGAGAGAGAGGAAAAATTAGAGTTTGAATTCATGACTTCTAAGAAATGGGGTTTCTTGTTTTAACATACCAAATTTGGGGGTTAAACAGAAAAGCAGCACAGATCAGCGATGAACTTTATGGAAAAAAGTACGGATATATATTTCCGTATAATACAAACTGATGTAGTGTCTACTATCTAAATCATAATATCTTATTTGAATTCTGTGTGAAAATACATTTTGTCCATCCTAATAACAACATGTATACAGATCTATTAGTTTCAGAATACACGTGTGTATATATATATATGGTTATACAGATCTATTAGTTTCAGAATACACGTGTGTATATATATATATATATGGTTTGAGTCCACAGTTTTCCTTGACGCACATTGAAGGCAATGATGCCGAGGAAAGCTGTTGACACAGTCCAAAATTCAGGATTGAAAGATTAGATTTGTTATTTTTTTAAACATATTTATTTCAACTGGATCGCCATAGAGTACATCCAGATGTCACTAATCGGGGGGGTTCTCCAGAGCATGCAGTGTCACACGAAATGTATATTACAAAACACACAGGACAAAACATGCACAAAGTTACACAATTAACAAAGAAGCTGTACACGTTTCAGATTTGTACCCGCATACAAAAATCAAAATAGTTAAAGTCACCAAAATGAAAAACAAAACAATTTTCCTGACGATAGTAGTCACACATTTCTATTTGATATGCTTCCAGGTTTTGTCCCATACAACCAGCCAGACAACACCTCATACTAAGTGGACAATAAAACCAGGGAGGTGTTCCATGATATAACATGCAACATTTTGCATTTTTTTCTCTAATCGAAACTTATTCACAGATTACTATGCCAACTGTGGAATGCCACACTGTGAATCCATAATATATACATGTTAAAAGAGAGATCGCAATTAGCAGCAGCGTGTCGTCAGTCAAAGACACTCTGCTGCAGCTGAACACACAAAAAAATTGGAGGGCTACTGGAGCTGTGTATTCCCATTGAGTTGTAACTTATAATGCAACTTTTAATATAAATTGTAAACCTTGCTTCTTCTTCTTCCATTACATGCCCTCTTTCAACTAATTGAAGATTCTGGATTAAAGCAATCATCAAAGGATTTACAAAGGTATTTACCCCTTGTGGAAAATTTTACCACAAGGATGTTTTTGAAGTTTGTGCAATGCATATTTTACTTGACATTTTAGGCTGCAAATTACAATGTAATTAGCTGTTTTGAATTTTTTAACTTGTAAAGAATTCTTATTTTAAGAAAAACCATGTATTGCAGAAGTGTAAATCAATTGAAAAGCGAAAGTCCCAATTTCTGGGTGTTTGTGTAACACAGATTTGTTTTGAAAGCTATAAGTCCAGTAGATTTAAACCTGATTACTTTTTCACTATGATTTGTGCATAATCTATACGCACATACAACATTATATTTTGATTCCCCATTTATTTGCTTTGAAAAGCATAACAGGCCGTTTAAACCTCGAGTAAAAATACAGTGTACTTTAAAATGATTTTCTTGGTTTTAAATTACATGTACATCCTTTACATTATTTCAGTTAACGTGCCTAGTCTACTTCAAGTTAGCAAATTACTGGAAATCAGTCAAATGTCACTAGCATTTACCCCTGAGATTCAGGGTTAAGATCCATAATTAGGCCTGTATTTGGATATATCCCTCTACAATATTTTTGGTCATCAAGAAGTGTCCCTGCCAGTGCTTTCCTGTGTCTCAAGGAGAGCCTTTCGGTGTTTACCCTTACTCTGGTGTACCATTCTGTGCTTTTTGGTGCCATCCGGTACACCAGAAGGAGCCTGCCGGTGCTATCCTGTGCCTGCCTTTGCTTTCCTGTACATTACAGTGCCTTCCTGTGTTTAGTGCGACCCAGATTGGTCTGCAGTTTTTAAAATGGCAGCCAAGTGCCGGTGATACAATTTGATATTTTGAAGAGGTAGTATCCAAAATGTATGCACGATTGGGGTTAAGGGAAGGTTAATTTGTCAAATAAATATAATGTGCAATATATATTGGGACTTTTCCACAGTGAGCATAACCTGAAAATGTAAATACACCGCAATACAAACATCTGGCAGTACGTATTCTGTATCAGATGTAGAAGTCACCCTGGGGCCATAAATTTTAGTAGGACCCGCCATGACCCCCTGGTGTGTGAAAGCTGGAGCTTGGGCGAGAAGGATGCCCCGATAGTGGATACAGGTCCAAAAGTACTGGCAAGTATTTATATAAGTGGTAACAAGTGCCTCTGGCTGTGCCCAGGTAACAAATTAAACTATCGTCAAAAGAGGTAATGTGTAAAAGGGGAACGAACATCCATTTTCAACATGTCCAAGTTACCCAAGGCCCAACAAAAAAATATGTGTGGTTCTGGTAACCTGAGAGACCCTACTAGAAAGGCCCAACCCTAAAATTAATGGAACAAAAAAAAAGTACTTTTAAGCCACCCGTCCCTAATAAATACTGATCGACCCAGACCAGTGCTACAAACCCAGTCAGAGGGCCAAAGGCATGCATGCTGGAAGATTGAACAAAAATCTGATGAAAATCAGTAACAAGAGGATCATGATGATCCTGTGCTCTGCTGACTGGATCTGCTTTTATTCAGGAAACAAAATTGAATAGGGCGACCTGACTTGTCCATGGTAGTACATGTATTATCAATTGACATACCTTGCTGTTTCAATGGCTGCCGATGTACAGTGGCAGCACTCACTTACAGTCACAAAGTCTCATATTGCATAACCTTGTCAAAAATTAACATATCCACATTATTTTCGCAACTTTCATTGTCTAATGTCCAACTATATTTTGATAAAATTTTAAGCAATTCTATCATGCTGTTCTGGAGAAGAAGTTGAAAATAGCCTTAACACGCAAAAATTCATAGAAAAATAGGAAAAAATCACGGCGCCACCTGGTGGCCAAAATGAGAACTGGTTGACCCCAGGTGACCCTATGTGCAATATCAAAGCAATTGGCTTCGTAGTTCTTGAGATGAAGAAATTTTTTTTTTTTTTCAAAAAATAAATTAAAAAATTCATTAAAAATAGAAAAATTATTGCATCATCATCTCCTTTGCAAACTTGGTAGAGGTTCACCTGGGCAACATCTATGTGCAAAATTAAAACATTCCATACAGCGGTTTTTGAGAAGAAGTCAAAGGGTAAATACAAAAATGTAATATATGCACTGTATTGCCATATATATATATATATACAGCTGCAGCACTTCCTTACAGTTGCGAAGTTTGATATCCCATAACTTTGCCTAAAATTAACATATCCATATTATTTTCGCAAACTTTCATTGTCTAATGTCCAACTATATTCTCATAAAATTTTAAGCAATTCTGTTCAGCCTTTCTTGAGAAGAAGTCGAAAATAGCCTTAACAGGCAATTATTCATAAACAAGAGGGCTGTGTGAACAGCCCATGCTCAGCTGATCTTGACATTCATCACACTTGCAGCTCTATGAACTTGGGAAAGGTCAAGTTGAGCTGATATTTGTACAAAACGTAGCAAACATCGTCCCTTAACATTTGGTGAGGTTGTCAATCAATTTTTGGCCAATCACATGAAAAAAAGAGCTTTTGAACTACGTAAAACATTATTCAGAGATCTGTCAAACGGCGACAGCGACAAGCTGGTTTCAAAGCGTGACGTCATGGAGGCGGCCCTTCGGGCCCCGTGACATCAAGCCTGGCAAAGAAAGTTGTGTTGCCTTGCTTCGGTGGGGCAACCTACGTCCGCTCGTGGTCAGTGGATGGATGGCAGGTTTGGTCTACCGCCCCCTACCTCTTCATGCCGTTTTTAAGGATAGTGTTTTATTGTATTTACTCCTATCTGTATACTTTATGTACTTAGATTGTTAGACTTGTCTGTACACTCTACTTAGTTAGCTTGTCATTATTTTGTAGTAACTTTCTCAATGAGTTTCATTTCTCTTTCCAACCTGAGCTTTGTAACGCTATTTTGTGTGTTTTCTCTTCTGTTCACATTTGTGTTTATTTGTGCTTTTATTTCTTCATCCCCGGGTTTCGATAAAATGTTATTATGTACGTGGGTATTGTTGATTAGTGCCAGTTTTTTTCCTGCCTGTCTTTGGTGTGCAGGACCACTGTGGTAGTCCATCGTGGCACGGCCTTTGAAGGGACATTTCCCGCTCCTCTTGAACATTTAAAGTCTCCCTTCATTAGCACGCAAAACAAGCAAGATAACTATAAAATAAACCACTGAGGCTATGATATGTTCGCGTGTTTGTATCTTTTTCCTGCCAGCCTGATTCCCGGTGCCGCCGTGATACCACTCTCCTTTTGCCATGGGCCACTGCTACCTGCAACCACGTGACTGGCTGTTAAGTGTGATTGATGGGTGGCATTGTTCCGTTTGGCGGCTGAAAACCAAAAGAATGACACATGCATGGACGTTCAGATGACTACATGCTTGTGTGGGTTTTGGTGGTTTTCTCATATTTCTACTTTAGTTAAAAGCTTGAAATTTTGACAACTTATAGAATGGGCATTCATCTTGTAAAAAACGTTAAAACCTCAAAATCGGCCATCCAAAGGTTTTTGGTGTCTTACCTGTCCTTAAGGCATACGAGATCTTACTGAAAAGGCCTGGTGCTTTGCAGCCTGTCTCAGCCAGAGCTCACAAGTTACGAGCCTTTAATGCTTCCTGGAACACCCTGTGGAGTTTTGCGACTGTCAACATTCTGCAGGCCTGCAGATGGGAATCATCTACAACCTTCGCGAGCACTACTTGCATGACATGATTGTGCTAGAGGAAGGCATGTATGCCTTTGCGGGCATAACAGGCTCCTTTGCTTTGGTTCCGATGCTAGTTCATTGGGCCTTCTGGATCCCATCAGAGTAGCCGCAGTGTTCCAGTTTATGGTGCTCTTGTGGTTCAGATTCAATGCAGGCCTATAGGTAGGCATATTTCTTAGTGGGCATTGTCTGACTTCATGCCCAGTTGACTCAACCTCAAACAGTATCAGGCAGTTTGTCCTGTTGCAGGTCTGACACAGGGGTCTACTGCCCTAAGGAACCATATCTCTCCCCCCCCCCCCCCCCCCCCCCAGGTTTCGCGACTAGCTCCTGTTAAGGTCTCTAGGTCCAATGGACCTGAAACCAATATCATCTGCCCACGAGGCAGACAGCTGTTGTGTTGGCGGGGGGGGGGGGGGGGGGGGGGGCACTAGGGGGGTTTTGTGTGGTCCCATGCTGATAGTAAGGAGGGTTTCCAGTTTCTGCTGGATTCTGCTGTTGGTGGCCTCAATTTCACGTAGCTCTGAGGTTTTCCCTTCAGATGTCACCTCCTCACTCCGGTGGATGGTTACCCCCAGGCTGGCCGTCCCGATGGTCAAATGAGGTCAGTGTGCCAGTAACATTACACCCTCCACCTATACGCATATTCTCAGCAAATAGAGGTCAAGAGGTTATGTTAAGTAATTAATATGAGATATTTGGAGTAATATCAGTATTAGTAAGTACACTTATAATTACCTCTTGACCATCAGAGAAGCCCACCCATCCAACCCCACTTCCTCTTATAGCTGACGTCAACTGACCAATCTCCAAAAGAGGAAGGATTATACGGGGAGCATGAGCATCCAGGAATCACCACCAGTTCCACAGGAGCAGAGATGGCACCAAGGGACCGTCACGTCATTTGTTTTTTTCAGGAATCAAGTGGGTGAATTCAACTTGATTTCTTGGGCATTCCACCCACACACAGAGGTCTAGGCAAATGGTGGTCAAGAGATAAGTGTATTTTTACTGATACTGATGTTACTCTAAATATCTCACTTCAGTTTTACAGAGAATTCCAGAACTAGATATGAACTTACCTGTTTTAATGACATAACTCCAAGGCTGGTAATAAAACTCTATCATAGTGGTTGTCCTCAGTAGCAGCCTCAACCATGACACCAGTTTCTTCTCACTGCACAAATTAAAAAGTGTATCCTCATCACTTCCAATCAGACCACACAAATGTGAAAAATATTTCTAGAAATTATTGGCCTGCTCTCAACATACAGTTTAATTGAGTATCCAAACTAAATGTTCCAGTTTAGGCCTTTTTTAAAGAAAATTACCTTGCAAAAGTACTATAATGAAATACTTCTTGGCACCCTGAAGTTCACCCAAAGTACCCTTCCAGAAACTTTGGAATGAATGTAAAGCCTTTTGCAAAAAAAAAAAAAAAATTGAAATGAATGCCCACAGATATTGATTTGCCTTTCAAAGTCACTCAAGGTAAAATGTGAGAGCTCCAATGAAAGCACGTGTATAATTTCCTGTTCATGTGTAATGGTAAAAATGCTTATAAACTACACCATTTCCCAGATATAAGGCAATATTATGTTATGACCTTGATGTGACCTTTCAAGGTCCCTCAAAGTCAAATGCAACAGCCCCAAGCAACAGCACCGGTCGCTTCCTAGTCATGTGCAATAGTAATCATGGTCCAAAAATACACCATTTGCCAGAAACATTTGCAGCCAATATAACTTTCATAGATATGATCAGTGACATTTCACTTCTGAAAAATGAATTAAATATAGAGGTATGACCTTGACCTTATACAGAATAATGAAACACACCAATATACTTGGCTCATGCAAAATTCAGATGGATGGCAGTATTAGTTCAAGAGTAAGAGCAGTAAAGAGCAATAATGTTGTAGATCAGTGACCTTTGACCTGTGGAAAATAGGTCAAATCTGGATAACCATCGCCTTCAATAACCTTCTGAAACACACCTAGATGGTCGAGTCATGTGGAATTCAAATGGTCAGCTGCATTTACTCAAGCCTAAGTGGTAATGCCATTGATCAGTTACCTTTCATTCCTAGAAATATGAGTCAAATATACACTTGGCTGACCTTGAACTTTAACAGGCTTCTGAAACACCCCTAAGGGAGTTTAAGTGAGTTATTCAGCCAACTTCCAGGTAGAAGGATTACAAAGTGCATATTAAAAATGACTATTACAGGTACAAGGGGCTGTCTCTTACATAATTTTGACCACTGGAAGATATTTCTTTCCCAATCTGACAGGTACAGGGTGTTTTTATTGACAGGTCAGTTTTCATTATATTCAGTGTTGTGACTGAATGCGCAACGCTACAACGCGAGTACTCCACCCTGCATGACTGCTGTTAGTACTGTAGCTGTAGCAAACGGTAATATCTTTAAATTTTCCCCATGATAACTATGGTTTCTTGTTCTCAAATGATTCAGAATATTCTAAGTAACAAATTGGTTTACGACATATTAGGGCTTATAATTTATTTTAGAAGGTACAGACTGTAATCTGGTTTATAATCATTTTTTGAAGGTAGAATTGGCAGCATAACACCTAAATGCCCGACCCAACTGAAATTCAGATGGCTAGATGCAGGCATTCAAGAATTACAGGGGTAAACATCAGTTTACATGTTGACCTCTAGAAATTGGGTAAAACATAGGGATATTACCTTGACCTTCAATAGGCCTCTGAATTAACACTATAGGATAATTGCTCAGATGAAATTGCAATGGTCAGCTGCTCCTGTTCAAGAATATGAGTGGTAACAAGTGATGGCAGACAGACAGCAAAGGGAACAATACCCCTTCAGGCTACCTTAAGCTCAGGGGTAAAAAAAGTGGGAGCAGGGAGCTTTTCTTCTTTCATTTTTTGTTGTTTTTTTTCATCCTGTACTGTGCGCTGGAACACAAATTTCCAGCATTGTATGTTTAAAACCACACACTAACTGCATCAGCCAGCAGTCATCAAAAACAGTACAAAATTTTGATGGCTCAAATTCCTATGATTCTCCTGCCAGTTCCAGACATGTTTGGTATCAACATAAATGTCAGAACCTTGTCTATATCATCATGCTGCTTTCCTGTTGGCTCAGTTTTTTTATTCTCACCCACCGAAGGTCATCATCTTACATAGATTTACTGTCTTGGAGGTAAAAATGTAAGAATAGAAGGCAGCAAGATTCTTAAGGCACTGATTGGCTCACAGGTCATGTAAATAAGTCTGCCAAGTCTCGGCATGTAGTCAAGCATGCGCAAACCACACTTTCAACAAACAAGCATGGTGGAGTCTATCATTCAAACCAACAATACTTTTATGTTTTCATGTCACATAAGTACCAACATTAAGTGACATATCGACAGTAAATATTTTGAAAACATTCACTATTCTTAGGACCGCCACCCATTTTTTCCAACATGTCCCAAATACGGGTTGATGCAGTATGTAAAAACAGGGGTTCAAAATGCTGCCCCTTTCTACCAACAATTGATCAGTGTGTAATAATGCGTGTTAAAATTTGTCAACTTTCAAAAACTAATGCATACTCATACGTATTTTGACGGTTTTATCTACATTTTATGGTTAATAATTTTTCCGCGAGAGCCAAAATGTACCTATATGTATTTTCTTCTATTTTCTTTGTTAATTTAGAAGCAGTAGTGGTTGACCCAATATGGTTCAAAATGTACTTAATTTTCAGGACCCAAAATATACCTATACGTATTTTCTTCTATTTTCTTTGTAAATTTAGAATTGATGATGACCAGATGCCAAACTGTTCCAAAATGTAATAATTCCTCCAATTAAATTGAAATAGATCAGTTAATTAGGTCAGAGTAAATACGGTAATTCCATACTTATTTGGTTCATAAAAGGCCACAAGATGCATTTTATGCTTTAAAATAAACAAGTAGCCGCTGACGCTAGCCATATCCCCCACCCACAGTAATCATGGACAGATGGATGGACAGACGGACACACGGACAGTGCCCATTACCATATCCCCTCTAAGGTCTACCCACCATAAAAAAAATCAAAGGGCTGGCATCAAAAATTTAGAAGATATGGCCCGGACAAAATTTGTATTCTATCTTGAGCTTGCTTAATGAACTTTGTTAATTAATTAATTAATGGAAGTAATTAGCCACAGAAAACAATGTGTATGCACACCTACTACCTAAGGTCTACACACCATAAAAAATTCAAAGGGCTAGCATTAATAGTTTAGAAGATATGGACCGGACAAAATTTGTCTTGCTTAACGAACTTTGTTAAATAATTAATTAATGCAAGTAATTAGCCACACAAAACAATGCCTATGCACACCTACTACCTATGGTCTATCCACCACAAAAAATTCAAAGGGCTAGCATTAATAGTTTAGAAGATATGGCCCAGACAAAATTTGTCTTGCTTAACGAACTTTGTTAAATAATTAATTAATGCAAGTAATTAGCCACACAAAACAATGCCTATGCACAGCTACTACCTAAGGTCTACCCACCATAAAAAAATTGAAGAGGTAGCATTAATATAGGGAAGATATGTGCCGGACAAAATTTGTTTCTGTATATTTACATATCGATAGGTGACCCAAATATTTGACCTAGTGACCTAGTTTTGCTTTATGACACTTTCTTAGACTAAGCTTCACATTTGTGTAACATTTCATGACTAAGTAAAAGGACAAAAAAGTTATGGCCTGGACAAGATTTTTCATACATATGTATTCTGCGACCCAGATATTTGACCTAGTGACCTACTTTTGGCACACCATACACCTCTATCCTAGGAAGTACAAACACATTAAATTTGGTAGCTGTGGGTGTTATGGTGTTGGAAATATGGCCCGGAGAAGCTTCGGACGGACGGACGGAGGGAAAGACGGAAGGACGGACAGACGGAAGGACGGACGGACGAGGTGCAAACCTATAGTCCCCCACCAAGTGGGCGGCGGACTAAAAAGAATGAAACCCTATGAATGCACAAGTAAAACAATGAGTGGTAATTTTCATAAAGAAAAATTGTGATGATTAGCTAATTATACAGCCTAATTATTTATTCAATAATTACATATTCGGTATTTTGTTATATCAAAAAAAAAAAAAAAAAAGAAAGAAAAAATTCAATGCTGATGTATACAGACTTACAGAATTTTGAGAAATTACTGCAGAACTTAATCCCGTTTCTGCAAGATACTTTTTAATATTATCTAAAAATTTCCAGCACTTGACGGGTAGTTGACTAAAAAATATTCGGCTATAGAGACCACACTTTTACCTACAACATTATCCTGTTTTGGGGGCATGTTTGCAGAGAGGGTTGGCATACAGAACCCCATTTTTACAATACGGATCAACCTGATTCAGACATGCTAAGGATATGTTCCTAGTTAACAGCTGAAAGAAATACAGTGGGAACTGCATGCAATTGATGTTAAAACGGACAACTCTTGCATTGGTATGCATTGTCAAATAACCTCTGCAATAGTCCATGCTGAATAAAATCTCTGTGTGTTGTTTTTTTTAAAGCAGATATACCACAATATTTATATAATTTTGGGACTATTGCTCAATCGTTATTGTGGAAACCATTTAATATGTTGTACATCTGCAGGAGAACATGCCATGTTGCCATCTCTTTGTGCACACTGAAAGTTGATCTTCGGCATGTGCTACATTGGGAGGATAAACTCGCCCATAGCATAGGCAAAGCAAGTACATGACTGTATCTTTGGGCTGGTTTTCTCACCCATAGCAGAGGAAGGGTTATACATTTAATTTTACCCACATTGCTATTTCAGTAAGAGGAACATATTTTGCCATGTTTGCTCTGGACTCTGCCCATACAGGCAGGTACTTCCTTGATGAATAAAGTAGCACTGCAGTTAACGTGAATGTACCGTATCAGGGGCAATAAATGGTATTATGCAGCCGTGTCCTGCTTTATGTGTGCTGTGCCAGTCTCACACTTTTTAGAACTATTTAGTCCAAGAATTAAAAACACAGTCTCCTTCATAGGGAAGTTACTTCATGGAAAATTCTATATTATATAGCAAAGCTGATTATGAATATACATGTATTCAGCTGAATATAATACATGTACACTCATAAAATGAACTAAAACTACTAATTACATGCAAAAGGAAAACGGGATTTCCCCGCTTTCTCAAGGCCACGCAGTCGCTCTCCAATGCCGAGACGACCACCCAGATCACCTCAACAACAATCGAGAGGACTAGATCTGCAGGGCTTATCTCTAAATCGGAACACAGTGGAAGCTATAAATTCCCTGCTGACAAGCCTGTCACAACCGCAACAACAGGACCGACAGGGTCAGAGAAAGAGACAAGGCCAAGGTCAAGGCCGCCAACATGGACGACAACGGCAACAAGGCCAACGTCCAAGGAGGCGATAGTAAACCTGAAGCCAAAAAACGATGCTAGTTTAAGTTCTAAGTTGGATTTTACTCAAGATTTGGAAAATTTACCGTTCATTGACAACTTTTCAATGTTGGATTTACAGAATGTTACTTTGTTTGACACTTTGAATTTTGATGGCGAGCAAGAAGCTCCCGGACCCCCAGTTGTCACAAACTCTGAGAATGAGTGCATTGACCTAGAGTTTCATCCAGAAACGGAAAACCCTACCCATCATGAAAGCCACATGGTGAGTACAGTCAAACCTGTTTTCAACTCTTACATTTCAGATAAAGTTGAGAAAAATGATTCGCAAAAAAACACAAATTCGAACAACCGCGGAAATAATAGAGACTTATTAATTCCCGAAAACATTATAGTCAATCTTTCAGACTATAACCTCTCTGAGTCACAGAAAAAAGTTCTAAACAAGGGACTAAATTTCTGTCCCACCCCAAGGGAACCTGATATGGGAGATATTTCAAATGACTTAGAGAAATTTTTCAGGAGTTTAAAACTAAAATGTTTCTTCCAAAACCTTAGGGAGAACCAGAGACCCCCTGCCACAGATGCGGCAGGGACAGATAGTAACGCAGATGAAAATACCGATTCTTCTGATTTCAAAATCCCAAGCAACTTCACGCCTACTGAGGCTGAACTAGGAGACCCAAATCTAGAAGCTTTTTGCAAATCAGTAAAACATGAATTGGCAAAATTCCAACCCAGAATCCCAAGGTCAGACAATCTTGGTAGAGACGAAAGAATAGCCTTAAGAGAACTTAAGGAAAATAAACAAATAGTGATCAAAAAAGCAGACAAGGGCTCAGCTATAGTTCTACAGAACAAATTGTGATTATATAGCCCAAGCTAAACTCCACTTGTCCAATCGGAATCACTATAATTATGTTGGAAGTAATCTCACAACCTTACACAATGAACGGATACAAAGGACCCTTAAAGAGATGCAAACAAATAACAGCATCAGTCCCAAACTGTATAATTACTTACATATTAAGGAACCAAGGGTACCAAGTATTTATTTCCTGCCAAAAATCCACAAGGGAGTCGTCCCACCTCCGGTACGACCCATACTGAGTGCTAATGAATGCCCAACAGAGAGAATCTCGGCATATGTAGATTCCTTTCTCAAAACATTGGTTAAGAAAATTCCAAGCTACATCAAAGACACCACAGACTTCATACAAAAGATCGAAAGTCTGCCTCCATTACCGGAAAATGCTTTCCTGGTAACTCTTGATATTCAGTCGCTATACACAAATATACCGACTGACGAGGGTCTACACAGTGCAGCTAGAGCTTTACTGCATAACAGAGCACACTCACTCAAACCTAGCATTTTTGAACTGATTAATCTATTAAGATTAGTCCTCACCTGTAACAACTTTGAGTTTAATGGTGAACATTATTTACAAGTAAGTGGCACAGCGATGGGTACTAAAGTAGCTCCATCTTTTGCAAATTTGTTTTTAGCAGAACTGGAAGACACCACTCTGTTAAAACACCCAATCTTACCCATAGTTTGGTATAGATACATTGATGACATTTTCTGTATATGGACATATACAGAACCACTGCTCAATGAATTCGTTACATATTTGAATTCTTGTCACCCCACTATAAAGTTTACTTGCAGTTCCTCCCAAACTGAGATCAATTTTCTGGACACCACAGTCCGAATAGACTCTCAACGTAAAGCATACACATCTCTTTACACCAAACCAACAGATACACACACGTATCTTCACTATAGGTCAGCACACCCCAAACATTCAAAAACTGGGGGACCTTACAGTCAATTATTGCGAGTCAAAAGAATTTGCAGCAAACCCAGAGACTATGAGGACAATTCTTTAAAAATCCTCAAATATTATGAGGAACGGGACTACCCTCCTGACAGTCTCAAGAAGTGTAAAGATAAAGTAGATGCTTTAGACCGGAAAGGCCTGCTTCATAATGATCAGGCCACAAATAACACCACCTCAAACAGTGATACAGATAGACTTTATCTAATCACTAGCTTCAACCCAGCCCTTCCCCCCATCAAGGAAATTATCCAGAACAATTGGAAAATCCTTGAAGCTTCACGATATGCATCAGTATTAGGGGATAAAGAAGTCATTGTTGGGTTTAAACGTCCAAAGAATCTTCGCGATCATTTGGTCCGATCTAGACTTAGGACAACACGGGAACAAGAAACCAATCCTGCAATTTCAGGCAGGAAACACCGCAATGAATGCACACGCACAAACTGTCAATACTGCAAACCTCTGAATACAACAGGGTGTGCAATGAGCACAGAAACTGGGCGAACTTACTCAGTCCCCCTAGGAGGATGCTGTGAAAGCTCCAACCTAGTTTATCTCCTCACATGCAATATCTGCAAAAAACAGTATGTAGGGCAGACCCTTCGTCCCCTCAGAGATAGACTGAGGGAACATTTCCGTTACATTAGTAACCGCTCAATGGAACAGCCCTTAGGCAGACATTTTGCACAAAGGGACCATGATGGACTGAACATAGAAGTCCATATCCTTGAATACATCCCCACACCCCCTAGATTAGTACGCAGCAGAGAGCTGCGTCTATTAACAGGGAAAAACATTGGATGCATCAATTACGCACAGTCGAACCATTCGGTCTCAACATTATGGGAAAGTGAGCACATTTGCTCTGTATAATGCTAAATTTTTACTGTCAGAGCTCACTTTCCCTTAATAAGCCAGTATAATTTCCACGTATCTTTGTGAAGTAAAAAAATGGAACACTGCAAATACACCTTCTTAATCAAGAAATTGTTACCCATGCACTTCTTAGTCCCTATTCAGGGCATCAGCACAATTATTCAGTTGTCCTGATTTGACCAAGCCCATTAAAAACTGCACTAACTAACCTTAGTTAAGTCCCAGATCGGATTTCCTTATTTGAGAGATACTGATTTTTAAATCAGACATAAGTCTGATTTGAAGATGATCATGATGACATAATCAGTCAATTATGGCCAATCACGCTTAAAACGTAAACACAATACACGTGCGCACGTAACAACAAGCGTAACTCCAAATAGGTATAAAAGGGCGCAGGCAGTGTTCCTAACCGTCCCTGACGAGTTGAATAAATCAACGAAACCGGTCGGACATCAGCCTCTAGACTTAACGGCCTTTTGCCTTGTCTAAGCTCATACTAATTACATGCATGTGCATCAATATCAATAGTGAGTTGACTTAAACTTAACATACAGTGGTGATTAGAACTAGCTTCCCTCCCAAGCGCATCATCAGTGTTCATTCTTGGTTTGCAAAGAATGGGGCCCATGGGCCCCATAAGGCAGTGAAATAGGGGCCCATCCCTGCAAGGGATGGGCCAAGCTAGGGGGGTCCGGCGGCATGCACACCCCCCCCCCCCCATCCCGGAAAATTTTTAAATAAAGCATGCCAAATGGTGCATTCTGAGGCCAAAATCAAGCATTTTGAAGGTTTTATTGTGTAGTGAAAATTGTGTCTTTTTTGGTCAGTTTTTTTTGTCTTCAGCGGTACTAATTCCTTTACAGCAGTATATGAATCATGTAAATGTAATCAACTGCATCAGGAAGGATCGGATCAGATTAGACTGTAATTCAGCACAAATAAAGGTTATTTTTTTATACTTTTAGACTGCCAGTCATAGTGCATGCCTAGCCATAGCAAGTGGAGTCAAAGTGAAATATGATCCTCCTCTGGGCTTTTAATGTACCATCACTTGGTTACAGTGTGAATGAATTTGAAAGGCTTCTGATAAAACATGCTCAGATTCAGAACTGCAAAAATTATGACCAGACTCCACAGACATTCACAGTTGCATTATCATGTGATTCTTGAAGTTCATCAAAAATATTCAAGGCCAGGAAGATTTCAAACTCAAAACAGACACTTTCATTATCCAACAAATAAATTAAATATAAACAATACTGGGAAGTGATATCATATATTATGTTAACAGTTACCACTGTAATTAGTGTTTCAATTATTTGTATGACAAGTTCGATGAAATTATCTCTGCTGGCAGTACTAGGGCAAGTTGGATAAAATTATCTACCAGCAGTGCCACAAGTTTTCAGTATGACTGTTGGCTTCAACAGACTTCAACAACAAGGCAGCAAAGGAGAAAAAATTCTTCGAGTGCCTAAAATACAGCAGAAAATATCCATGACATTTCACTCAAATCTCACACATGTCAGTTTTATATTAAGTGTTTCACAATAATAAATAAATCATGAATAAATCAAGCTGCAACACATGTAAGATTGAGATATATAATTTTATTACATAAATGACACCCGGTGTCATTTGTGTAATAGAATTATAAATCTCAATCTTGTGTTGCCGCAGGGGTCACACTAAGGATTTTTCAGTGTGGGTCCGTTGGACCCATCTTTTTCCTTTTTCAGAAAAAATAGTGAGCTCATGGACTGAGTCGATGGGTCCAGTTAGACTTCATTTTGTGTGATTTGATTGATTTTATTTGGTATGATCATGGAGGTACAAAGGGGCAGTATCAGATATCGCACACCTGTGCCATCGGGATTTTTTTTTACTCTCTTGCACAACAAGCGGCATGTATATTGAGCATGCCTGGGCTGTTATTTTTGCGATTCATTCCACGAGATGGTCAGAAATTACACGATTTATATTTCTGTGCACTTTCTATTTCAATTTACCTGAAAAATTTGATGCCGTAGGAGGTGTCAAGAGCCTGATCTTAAGTGCGGTCACTTTTTTTTTTCTGAGCAACACGGTACAGGACGTGCAACACAGCACAAGCAGGCGGACACAGCCTGTCACAGGCATGGATGATTTTTCGCTATGTTGTAGGCTTGCGTATATTTTTTGGGCCTGCGATGGTGAATTTCATTATTCTCTTGTACTGTCATACAGATTTGTTCCATTCAAACAATGTAATAAAATCAAAACGTCAAAATTTTGTTAAAAATCACCAACGACGACATGAGGCATAGGAGATAGCAATCAACAATACATGATCGCATTGTGTTTACGCAAATCTTCACTTCATCCACGTGTGACCGTGCGGTGACTAATCTGCGTATTTCCTTTGCCTTCCGTTAGGAATTTTCATTCGTGCCTTTATCTGTATCTAGATTTGTTCCATGGAAGCCTTTCTGGTGAAGATATGATGTGAAAATTAAACATCTTGGTCCAATAATCTTCGCTTTAATACGACTTATTCCTCCCCAACATAGTGGACACGAGACAGGCACATGTACCGGCAACAACGAGTTTGATTGGACAGTGAGCGGCACGGGATCGAATCCACCCAATGAGGAACCAGCACATTTAAAATGAGATGAAATGACGTAAATTTTTGCTGGAATACCCCAGGAATATATTTTCTTAGCATATAAGAGAGCTTGTTACAAACAAAGAGGAACATCAGAGAATTCCACCAGTATAATGCATAATCATGGTCATCGTGGACGATGCAAAACACCGTGACTCTCACTCTATTTCTGTAGCTTTGAAAACCTACGCGCTCAGGTTGGAAATCATGAATTTATTACAAATGTTCATAAAGTATTCACAAATTACAACAAAATTAGAAAATGAGAAATTCAATATTTATATAGTGCGCCCGGCAGGCCCCGTCACTCAAATCAATGTGCGTATTCCCTGAAAAAAGTGCGCTAATCCCGAAAGGCCGCACCCAAGAATGAACACTGCATCATCAAGCGATTAAATGCACTCTAAAAGCGCTTTTGAGGTGCAGTAGTTGCGCTTGAAGCCAGTACAAAGTGGAAGCGCAAGAAGTGCATTTAATACATTGCTAAGATTTTCCCATTTAAACAGAATGAGATGGTGCAGATGTAGCAATGTCAGTGTCATATTTCCCTAAGACACTAGATGCGTTTATGCAAGAACGTCGACCAGTCACAATTAAACGTGAACATTTGCAGTGAAGGTTGATATGCAAAATCAACAGATGATATACCATGATGCAACAGGCTGGGAAAGTTTTGAAGTCAAGCAACGCTATCAAATCTTATTATCTTGCTTACTTTAAAAGTTATTAACAATTAGAGGTTGGATTTATTGCAGGCAAAACTGACATGTTTGGCAAAAGCAATGCTTCCGATGCACAAATGGAGTCATAACACATTGCCTTTACTTTATAGCCATCACTCATCAGTACCAAACATGGCAAATGTATACAATACAGTAAATATCCTTCATTAGGCCCATGTCTTCCAATCAAAGCAGAAAGCTTCAGAATTATTGGAGTCCTAATCCTACGGCTATATCGAAGTGTTTTACACTTTAACAGCATCAAAACAGCCAGATTTTCTGCCTTTAACATGCTCGGCAAAAGGCTGGCATCCATGCTTTCACCAACGGCACGTTGAGACCTGGGCGGAAGTCCCAAAAAAGTGATGGTTTGGGCCATCTTCTCACTCCTATTCCCTTGGTCTACGTGACTAATCTTTCCAAGTCATTTAATAGATTTATAGTAAAATCATGAAAACCACCTGCTGAAGTACACATTTTTGCATCATTCCCTTCATATCACCATACCAACATTGTAACTTAAAAGCAGGATGGAGCGTTTGTTTGGTGAAATTACTGATCGTGCGAAGAAGACCATCGATCAACATTACGCTGTGACTGTGTATAGTTGACAATGCATATCCAGCGCATTCAATGAATTTGAGTCTTCCCGCGGCTCATGTCCACGTGTTTTGTTCACTATGCACCTTTCCCCTTTAGTAAAGTTTGTGTGGAATGTTTCTCTGTCAAAATTTAATAATGGATGACAACAATAAACTTCTTGTGTCACATTTATCGCACCCGTTTTTGCAAGTTCATTGGACAAGGGCATCCATGTTTGTTATTTTCAATGCATTGCTCCGCAGTTATTGTAAATGAAGTAATTTTCTGCTATCATTGACAGCCCGTGGTGCTTTTCCGAAGTATTCCAGAACCATGTTTAGATCCATAACCTCGCATGAGTTTCCAAATATGGATATTGTTGTCAAATTTGACTGATTTTTACGGCCCCAAATATCAACACACATCAAATTTAGGCAATCGGAGGAGAGTATCCCAAAATAGATCAGGCTTTTGGACTTTCCCACGGTGCCAAACATTCCAGACATTTGTAAACAAACGTGGCCCTACGGGGAACACAAACTTGTGGAAACTTGCATTTTGTTCTGCGAATTTCAACACTTTTACTTCTCGTAAACCAGTGTTAATGATTATTTATACTGCATGGACAAATAAATGAAATGTCACTGCCAAAAACTACGAATCAGTCGTGCTACTGCCACACCGTACATGCCGACACCTGTTCCTAGTACAGTGCAGGCTGCAAATTGTGCAATGTGGGAACAGACAGCGACTGTTTTGGTTTTCATTGCACATTTTTCACATGAGAAATTAATTCAAAGAGTAGAGTGGACTGAAATGCACTGTTATGGCAAATAGGAAAATTAATAGTAGTTATGTCTGTGGTAGGCCTAATCCCAGTGTTTGTTGATTGTTCGTGCTGTTTCCATTATGTCGCATTTAAACTTAATGAGGATCCAACGTGGACTAGACTTGAAAGCGCTTGGACTTGCGACAAATGCGCAACCATGAACAGAACAGGAGCAAGTATCACAACAGAATTGAGTGATATGCATATAAGTGTGCTGGAAAAGAGACAGAACAACAACGCAGAAAATTGACACATTGAAATTTAAAACTATTTACACTTGAAGTGTGTTTCAAGCACATTCAAAGTGCGACATTTGGTCGCATTTTTCTGTGTTGGGCACGGAAATTATTTCTAATCACCACTGTAATAGTACACTAGTAACTTGTTTCGGCGTTAGTGGGTGCGTTTTGTCGTTTCAGGGCGGTTCCCAGCATTACACAGCGTTTGCCAGCGTGAGACGGTGTTTGTAACGCCGGCAAACGCCCTCTCATGCTGGCAAACCCAAGGGTGTCAAACGCTGGCAAGCCCCGACTAATGCTGGCAAACGCCAACCAACGCTGGCTAACGCCGAGCCCCAAAAGGCTAAATTGGATTTTGGTGTTTGCCAGCATTAGTCAGCATTTCCCAGCGTTTGTAACGCTGGCAAATGCCGTCTCACGCTGGCAAACGCTGTGTAACGCTGGGAACCGCCCTGAAACGCCCAAACACACCCACTAACGCCGAAACAAGTTACTAGTGATACTGAGATGCAATTATCCATTTTCAATAAGTACCTTTAATTGCAAGCAACAACACTTTGCAAAATTGTATTATCCTAAACATTTCCAAAACATCAAAGCCCTCTTTTTAACCTGCAGAAACCCAGCGGCCTTATATCTGCACAGGAAATTTTGCCAATAAAAATGACCAGAAATGGTTTAGTGTCAGAGTACATAGATGGTGCTGCATGTTTTTTTTTTTCTTTCATTGAGATTAATACATGTGCTTAGTCAACATCTTTCCAAAAGTAAGCCAAGGAAAGACCTCATGGAAGTCTCCAGTTGGTGATCTCTTTTAGTAGCAGCTGTGACTAGAGTCAAACTACATGTACTTAAAACAAGCTGATGGGAATTATAACAAGAGTGCTACATTCATGTTCCAAGTGCCCACAGCCTGGTGAGGAAAGCTGTCGACTCATTCCAAAATTTGGCAATAAAGAGTCAAGACATGACTGTATTTCATCATTTACATTCCCGAGCATTAAATTCCCCAAATTAGCCTCAAAAGAGATTTTCGCACGTTTTATTTTCCTGAATTACCACCACAAAAAGGGTGTTATAAATCAAATGAGACCTCCCATATCTTTTTTAAGAATTTTACTCCAAATACAAAGTAAAAGATGTTTTTGTGCTGTGACTTTATTAGATTTTATCTGTCAAAATTTTTGCCAGTGTAATATTTCCGAATAGGGTCTACTCCAGAAAATTCCCCAATATTTATCCCTTGCAAATATTTATGATTATACAGTAGCTTACTTGAGTGCCAGGCATACAAAGGCCTTAAACTGTGAATCTTCACTTCTCTTGAGAGGCTGGTGGCTACTGATGACTGTATCCACTGCTGTCAGCAAAGTCTGGAAACACAAAACAAAAAGCTAATACTGTATTCATCTTAATAAAAGCACACTTCCTAATAAGTGACACCCACCATGTTTCCAAATAAAGAACCCCCAAAATATCCCATAGTTTTCAACATTTTCTTTCAGCTTTTGTGCCTAAATTTTTTTTTAAAGTGCACTGTGTGCTTATTAAGATGAATAGGGTATAATCCCTCTTCCCACATGAACTGGCAGGTCATTAGATGTCATCTACTTGAATGTCTTTGAATTTATTTCATCACAAAAGGCAAACAGAGTTTGATGGGAAGGTAACTGAAACATGCACTGTCTGTTTCCCAATAACTTTGCTGAAATAACGTGTATTTTAGCCAAGTGGGGTGGGAGATAGAGATCACACCTATCAGAATACCATCCTCAGTCAGCTTCTCTTGCTGTATATTAATATAAGTAGCATCACCCGACATGCACTGTGGGTAGCTTCAACCCAGTCTCAATTCATACTTGTCATTGAATTTTCACCTCCTATGAAAGACCACCTCTCCTGATAGACCAAAATATGGTCATCCTTAGGGGATAGTAGGTCTGACTGTACAGAGGGCAACATTGAACAACATACAGAATTGAACTTGATACAGTTAACTCACAAAATGTATATTATGTAAACTATGTACAACAATCCCACACAGGGTGACTGAGCATCTTATATTCACAGCAACACAATTAATACACAAGATTATATTTGAGGTTATTCAACTGCATGGGCATACATGTATATCAACAGAACCTTTTACTTGAGAAACACATGCAAAGTTGAAACCCAACATAGCCATGAGGACCCCTGGTCAAAACTGAACATCCACTAACACCGAGCCCACCAACCAGTTTTGTTGTCCTTATACAGCAATACAGTGGTACCTGCTGTTTGAGACCACCCCTACAGCCTACAAAAATTGGTCTCATACTGCAGGTGGTCTTAAATTAAAGGTATATTCAACAAAGAAACATAGCAATGGGTCTTGAAAGAGTGGTCTTAAAAAGAGATGTGGTCATGAATTGGAGGTGGTCTTTAGAGCAGGTACTTCTGTACATCAAATCATCTAATCAGGATATTTACTCTTTCATCCTCAAATCATCCAAACATGCCTGGAGGTAAATTGTTGCCTGCTTAAATTCCATGTCATTAATAACAGAAAACTTTTCTGACTGAGAATGTAAACAAGACCTTCCAAGACTGCAAGCCACAGATCAATACCTTTCTGTGGTGAGTGTTCGGCACACCCAGTACCACAGAAAGCTATTTTTTCTGAGTTTTATTCTGACAGAGGGAGGGTTAAATAATTTCTTGAATTTGATCTTAACATATTCCTCTTACAGATTCACTAGCTGTGTGCTACTTATACCCCAACACTCATCCAAGCTACCCCCTGTCCCCCTAACATGCCTACCTGTTTTGCTGTTATTGCTCTACCTCCAACTATCTCCAGGTCAAAAGACTGAGACAGCTTCCTGGCTGGCGATTCATTGTACTCTTTGCCATGCTGCAGACATAAAATATCAAGACAAAACATAAACAACTTGGACATCATCTGTCATTACTTTATCTGTACAAGGACACAAACATTGCACACATCATTCACAATGAATGTATATGTACTGATTATATTTATGCTAATTTAGAGCTTTTTTTTAAAAAAAAAAAATCTTATCACTTACTCAAAATTTTGGCCTCATGGCTTATTTTTACTTACAAAAAAACACATGTGAAAATCTTGTACATGTAGTATATATTGTACTACATGTACAAAATTTTCAGTCATTGACATTAATTGTGTTTTAAGTATCATGAGAATGAATGGCAAAGTACATGAAAAAAGCCACACTCTTACACACCCAATTATTTTGTCACAGGGTATCTCTTTTGAAAGTTAACATCACCAATACTAAAAAAGAAAAAACAAGTTAATGAGTATTGCAGAGCAATACATAGTCCCCCGCTCGTCGCCCACTAGGTTGAATGGACTACTATATAGGGGTGTGACCTAGATGAAAAAAAAAAATAAAAGTATGGCACATTCTTAGATTAAGCTTCAAATTTGTGTAAAATTTCATTAATCTAAGTAAAAGGACAAAAAAGTTATGGCCCGGACAAGATTTTGAATGGATTTCACAGTGACCTAGATATTTGACCTAGTGACCTACTTTTGCCATGTGACACAACAACTCCCCAGGTAGTATTAAAATAATAAATTTGGTAGCTGTAGGTATTATAGTAAGGGAAATATGGCATGGACAAGGTTTTACATGGAGTTTACACTGTGACCTAGATATTTGACCTAGTGACCTAGTTTTGCGTCCTGACACACTTTTAGGTCACAATACATTATCAGTAAACTTTTATAACAAGAAGTCAAAATTTTTTAAGAATTACAGTAAGGACATGAAAATACTGTACATTTATCTATTACTGTGACCCAAATATTTGACGGACGGACGGACACACGGACAGTGCCCATTACCACATCCCCTCTAAGGTCTACCCACCATAAAAAAAATCAAAGGGCTGGCATCAAAAATTTAGAAGATATGGCCCGGACAAAATTTGTATTCTACCTTGAGCTTGCTAAATGAACTTCGTTAATTAATTAATTAATGGAAGTAATTAGCCACAGAAAACAATGCGTATGCACACCTACTACCTAAGGTCTACACACCATAAAAAATTCAAAGGGCTAGCATTAATAGTTTAGAAGATATGGACCGGACAAAATTTGTCTTGCTTAACGAACTTTGTTAAATAATTAATTAATGCAAGTAATTAGCCACACAAAACAATGCCTATGCACACCTACAACCTATGGTCTATCCACCACAAAAAATTCAAAGGGCTAGCATTAATAGTTTAGAAGATATGGCCCAGACAAAATTTGTCTTGCTTAACGAACTTTGTTAAATAATTAATTAATGCAAGTAATTAGCCACACAAAACAATGCCTATGCACAGCTACTACCTAAGGTCTACCCACCATAAAAAAATTGAAGAGGTAGCATTAATATAGGGAAGATATGTGCCGGACAAAATTTGTTTCTGTATATTTACATATCGTGGTGACCCAAATATTTGACCTTGTGACCTAGTTTTGCTTTATGACACTTTCTTAGACTAAGCTTCACATTTGTGTAACATTTCATGACTCTAAGTAAAAGGACAAAAAAGTTATGGCCCGGACAAGATTTTTCATACATATGTATTCTGTGACCCAGATATTTGACCTAGTGACCTACTTTTGGCACACCATACACCTCTATCCTAGGAAGTACAAACACATTAAATTTGGTAGCTGTGGGTGCTATGGTGTTGGAAATATGGCCCGGAGAAGCTTCAGACGGACGAGGTGCAAACCTATAGTCCCCCACCAAGTGGGCGGGGGACTAAAAAGCTAACATATTATATAAATTATCTCTATGATAAAAACCCCATCTTTAAACACAGATACCCACATTTCTATCATCTCTGGCATGTCCTCATGTTCACGCATAACTTATATGCTGTGGACATCACCAGCCATTGATGACACATGCTGTGCATGTGGTCATTTACAGATTTTTTTTTCTTTTTTAGCATCAGGAAAATAGGAACAGCAAATGCAGTCTATCTGTGCATAACCACAATGGTCTCTTCATAATGTGCATCGATTCCTGGTACTATCTTGACTGTCCCAAGCTCCCCATTCCTTAAACCTGCATGCCACCTGTTAACTGTTCATCATCATGTTTGTGTGCCAACACAGACATGTTTTCTTCTCTCTCTCTCTCTCTCTCTCTCTCTCTCTCTCTCTCTCTCTCTCTTTCCTTCCTTCCTCTCTCTCTTTCTCTTTCTCCCTCCCTCCCTCCTTCTCTCCCTTTCTTTCTTTCTCTCTTTACAAATTTGTCCGACATTTCATTTGAAAAGTATTATACAGTACCGCCCGAGCAAAACCTTACAAACATAGTTTGCTGAAAACGTAACGAACACGAAATGAGCATTCATGTTGAACAACACCAGTACTATTGCCAAACGAAACAAAAACGTAAACGACACGCGCACGGAACGAAACACAAGCAGGAACTAGAACAGGCTGATTTTCCAACAGAAAATCACGTCTCCCCATGCGCCCTTACTATTGTCATCCTTGTTTTCATAAATAGGCATACCGATTCCAATGAACTATAGATATGGTGAAGGTACACTCTTTATTCACATTTCAAAACGTTGATTTTTTGACGAAATGCCCACGTGACCTTGAAAAATAGGTCAAGCTCATACATTTGCAGTTACATGCAAGGTCTTACAAAAGTCTTACACAGAAACATAATCACACAAAATGTCAACCTTTAAAAGACAAATATTTCTCGAGTGCATCTGCAATGATTTTTAAAAAGTGGCCATGTGACCTTGAAAATAGGTCAAGGTCACCCATCTACAATCCCAACCTAGTTGGTATTATGGTACATACACATGCAAAATTCCAACCTCCTAAGTCAAATCCTTGCAGAGTCATTGCATGCGTGTAAATTTTAGATGACATGCCTACATGACCTTGAAAAATAGGTCAAGGTTACCCATCTGCAATCTCTAGCAAGGTTTTATATAGGAACATCTTCATAAAAAAATTCAACTTCCCAAGTCAAATCTTTCTTGAGTTATCACATCCGCAATGCACGCAACAATGTGTTGAAAAAGGAGGAGGAGGAGGAGGAGGAGGAGGAGGAGGAGGAGGAGGAGGAGGAGAAGGAGAAGGAGAAGAAGGAGAAGGAGAAGGAGAAGAAGAAGAAGGAGAAGAAGAAGAAGAAGAAGAAGAAGAAGAAGAAGAAGAAGAAGAAGAAGAAGAAGAAGAAGAAGAAGAAGAAGAAGAAGAAGAAGAAGAAGAAGAAGAAGAAGAAGAAAACAATGTCCCCCCCGTTGCACGGGGAGACACACAACCATAACACCCACTTTACTACAACGTGTGGCTACCGTGTCATTCTCATGTTGCTTCAGTCTACCATACATGTATATGGATGCTTCAATAATTGAATGCTGGCACAAAGTCTGTGTGCGAATACACAAAGTTCATGTAAATATGATAATTGATATGCAAGGTGTATTTTTGAGAGTGCGTGCTACATGCACATGCAGGTCAATGCTCTGCCAGCAGCCATTTGGGAAGAAATCCCATTCAATGATATGCTCTAACACACACACACACACACACAAAAAGAAAAAAAAAACAAAAAAACATAGTGGTCATTGGGGAGTTAACCATGGTCTCTGTGGGACATGACAACATCCTCACCTTCATGTCGTAATACTTGAGGAAAAGGTCCCACGCGTGCATCATCTTTACTGATCTAGCAGAGCGCTTGGGAAAGCAGCCAAAGGGGACCAGACTGGTGCTCTGTCCCACTTCCATAAGGCCATGTTGCATCAAGTCCCGCAGTGCCATGGCCAGCTCTTTCCTCACTGCCGTAGTAAGCTCCTGATTGCACAGGATTGTTGGGCTCTGAAATGCATTCATACATGTACATCGGCCAGTGCGTTGATGATAATAGTTTAAGTACACTGATACATGTAACCCTTGGAGGCTGTAAAATGGGAGTGGTTAAAATATTAATCCATTTGAAATGTTGCTGCCACGTTTTGTTGCAGAATGGCTGGGCTGTCCCAAAAAGTAATGTTTCAGGATAAATTTTAGCCTTTCACACTCAAATCACCCAAAGGTACCTGGATATACACTCAACTTTGCCTCTGATCCTGATGCTTTAACTTAAATTTCTCACTAATTGAAAACATTTTTGATAATGATTGTAGATGAGACCTTTCAAGATAACATGCCCAAGTGAACAGCTTTCCTTGGTACAGATTAGGCATCTTGCATCCAAACTGCATCAAGGAAACCTACTGACTCAGTCTTGTTTCACCTGCAAAGGCTTCATTCTGCTTTACGTTTTTTTTTTTCCTCTTAGTTTGGAAAGTAGCGAGACATATCTTGTGCTGAAAAGACATAAATCACAAGTTTGATGAGGATCTGCTGAAGTTTCTTTATGACAAACCAGCCATTCATAGCTATATTGCTGTGGTAATACTGTGTCATACTATGCCTTTTATTCATAATAAGCATGGTGCTTACAAACACTTTCAGTTCAGACCAGATAAAAGGACATTAAAACAGAGTACCATCAGGTTTTCAAAAACTTGATGCAACCAAGTTTTGTAACAATTAGAAATTATAAAACAAGAGGCCCATGGGCCTAATGCTCTGCTGGCACCATGGCTATATTGCACCCACATCTTCATTTCACAGTAGCGAGTCCTCAAGTGGCTTCTGAACATATAAAACTACTGTACATTTAGTGTATAAAATATCCACCAGATAGCACTTCACTCCACATGTAATCATAGCTTATTTGTGCAATTCCTGTGATGGATATACAATTCCGCCCATCTAAAAGTTAACAGCCAAACGTGTTTTAGCCATTTGGCTTGTGTTTGGTTTGGGTTTGAAAACGTTTGAAAGTGTTTAGTTTGTGTTTGAAATTCGTTTGGAAAGCGTTTCAAACACTTTCAGCATTGCATTTCAAACAATTCGAGCAACACAAACACTTTCAGCAATGCGTTTCAAACAGTTTGAGCAATGCGTTTCTGTCAAACGCATTTAGAACTTTTCGGTACACATGCGTTTCAAACACTTACAAATGCATTTATAAAGTTTAGGTGTTATACTTTATTTTCCCCTTGTTGCGTAAGTTATAGATATACAAAATGAATTTTTACCCAGTACATCACTTTTCTTCCTCACACAAGTGTACAAAGGGATCTCTGATAATAGTTTTAAAAAAATTGCATTCAGAGAAGGGGTTACCCTTGGCGCCCACAATCTTTTTTCCTCATTTTTTTTTTTTTTTTTTTTTTTATGAGACTTCACAGGTGTCATAATACGGTGTAGCTGCACAAAACATTTGATGATGCGGTGATGAATCCTTCTTGAGATATAAAGGTAACAAGATTGTCCCCTTGTGCGCCACTCAGAAGGCCTTCAAATGAATACTTCAAAAGTTTCATAAGTTTAAAAATAAAAATAAGAAGCTAGTTTTCAGTAGGAACGTGGTCCATTTAATATAATGTGCATCTCTGATAAAAATTTGTGAAGCTGCAATGCATCCTTGTTGAGATAATATGATAACGTCGTCCCCTTGTGCGCCACTCAGACGGCCTTCAAATAAATACTTTAAAACTTCATTAAAAAAAGTTATAAATGCAAAAAGGAAGCTGGTTTAAATAGGAACCTGGTCCATCATAATGTGCATCTCTGAAAAAAAATGGTAAAGCTGCAGTAAGCCTTTTTTTTTGAGATATCATGGTAACGTCGTCAAAGTTGAAGCCACTCAGATGGCATTCAAACAAATACATGAAAAGTTTCATTAAAAAAATTTAAATAACCACAGGAAGCTGATTTTCAATAGTAACCTGGTCCATTATAAGGTGCATCTCTGAAAAACATTTGGTAAAGCTACAGTGAATAGTTTTTTAGATATAGCAGTAACATTGTCAGGGTTGACGCCAATAAATACATTAATAAAAAGTTTCGTAAAAAGTTTTTAATTTATCTGAGGAAGCTGCTTTTCAATGGGAACCTGCTCCATTATAAGGTACATTTCTGATAAAAAATTGGTAAAGCTATGGTGAATATTTGGATACCGCAGTAACATCGACAAGACGGATGACACAGGAGACGTCAATATCCTCCCACACTTCATGTGTGGAGGGTAAAATGGGGATGAAACACTTACAAGGACGTATGAGACTGCAATGATTATAAATGAATAAAGATATGCTCTTTCACATTTTATTTCATGTTGTTGATTTTTTAATAAATGAACAAAACTGAAGAGCTCAAAGATGAAGGTATTATATCTGTAGAATCACACTCCACAGCTTAAAATGCACAAATTATTTCCTGATTCTCTTCTCCTATTTCTCCCCAATGGCTGCAGTTATCTGCACGAATTGTGTATTAATTTACTTTTTGTTTCTTTCTTCTCCCCCCCCCCTTGATCCTAATGAGATCTTTCCTTGCATATGAAATAAGATGATGCTTACTGTGTAGTCCTGTACCCAGGACTGACTATACTATTTTTCTATTAGGGGTGATAGCTCTAATACATTTGACTTTGTGTTGTTGTATGACAGGCTTCCATGGGCCTTATAAGCTTACATTATCAAATGTGCCGGCTTTACATATATATATATATATATATATATATATATATATATATATATATATATATATATATATATATATAATATTTGAATTCTTATTCACACGCACCATTTATCTGCTCAGCACTTTAGAGACTACTGAAGCAACGGATTATATATATATCACACCAGGCTGCATTTGAATATAAGTGGTGTGGACATCGCCTACATTGTTTTTACATCATATGATTCAATGTTGTGGATTTGATGCAATCTATAATAGATTTCAATATAAAACTGAAATAAGAATGTGAATCCGCATCATTAAAACAAGAATTCAGAAAGGAACAATTTCCCAAGTTAGTCTTTTATTTTTAATTAATGATCCAAATGAGTATGCTAATGATTATGGTCACAAGGAGTTGCCGGGAATGACACCTTGTGTCTAAACCTAGCCGTAACACATGTACGGCAAGCAAAATGGACATTGGTCGCCTTGACACCTGTGAGGATTGCAAGCTGGTGATAGTCGGCAACAATATATATGCAAATAGATATGTATATGTAAGTTGGCCTTGTTAAATTTACAGCTGCATGTAATAGGTTTGTACTGCAGTTGACCAACAGTCAAAGGGATACAATTTGACCGTGGATTAGAAATCGCATCAGCTTTCGTTTCGTTTTTATGTTGTTTTTCTGCAGCTCAGTTCAGTGCTGATGATCAACATGTGAAGGATACGTGGGAAAAGCTTCGCACAATTGAGATGGCAGTAGTCAACTCGCCACTCTGTCTTAATTTTTATATTTGCGTTTATCTTCACCAAGTAATTACACCCTTTCGCAAAGGGCTACAATGCGTAGATCACATGTACGTAACAAGAAAGACGTTGAAGTCGTTTATTTGCTTTGGACTTTTTCCCTTGCGCGTCGCATTTTGAATTTTTATTTGGATCCCGCCCCCCCAAAAAGACAACAAGAGGATCATGATGATCCTGTGCTCAGCTGACATGCATCTGCTTATTTTTAAAAATTTACCCAAAATTTATGCAAAAATCAATGCAGTGAGATCATTTGAATAAAATATGTAGAGACACATCAAAGGTACATTTCTACGAAGTGTGACATAAATATGGAGAAAATTATCTAAGTTGTTTCCATTACAAGAAATCTCCATGTTCAGGTTTCGTAAAAAATTCTTTTTATTTTGTACTTTTTCAAAAAATGGATGAAAAAATGAACCGAGTAAACCTTTTGAAGAACTTTGTTTGACCCTTCTACAAGGAACATATCCACCAAGTTTCAGCTTCACCCGAGTGACAGTTCTGGAAAAGGAGTCGAAAATAACAAAAACACACAAAAAATCATCAAAAATGGAAAAAAATTACAGCACTACCTGTTGAACAAATTCTGAACTAAGAGTTCCCAGGAGTGTACCGATGAGATATCAAAGCAACTGGGTGAGCGGTTTCTGAGAAGATATTTTAAGATTTGCCAGAAAAAAGAACAAAAAAAATTCATAAAAAATCCAAAAATCACTGGAGCATGACCATTTGAACAAACTTGGTAGAGACTCACCCAGGGTACATCCCCACGAAGTCTGAAGTAAATCTGACTTAAGGTTTCTCAGAAGAAGTCGAAAATGTAAATTGTGGACCATGACGGACGGACAGACGACGGACCCTCAGCAAAGCTGAGGTAACTGACTAGTCAGCTGAGCTAAAAATGTGAATTAGCATTAGAATGTCCATTGACTTGCATAGTAATCAATAGGAAAGCTGCATTGACTGATAAATACCCAAATTGAAAAATCGTTAACAAGAGGGCTGTGTGAACAGCCCGTGCCTCAGCTGATCTTGACATTCATCACACTTGCAGCTCTATGAACTTGGGAAAGGATCAAGGACACCATGTTTTGAGTAAGTCTGACCTTTATAGAAGAACACTTACATGTGCAACATCAAAGTTTAAGTAGTTCTCAAGTTATAATGAAGAGTAAAATTCATGTATGTTGCACTGTGACCCCACAAACGAGGTCAAAGTCATTCATGTACTGTCTAAGCATGCCCTTCATACAAAAACATTAACATGTGCAGCATCACAGTACTAACTCAAAACAGATCTCAAGTTATCAAGTAAACAGTAAATTTCGTGTCAGTTGTCCTGTGAATTAGCACTAGAATGCCCATTGACTTACACAGTAATCAATAGGAAAGCTGCATTGATCGGTAAGTACCCGAGTTGAAAATACTTAAAAATCAGGAATCTAAAGCAGTGCCACCTAGTAAACAACTGTTTCACCCTTCCACAAGAACATATCCATCACACTTCAGCTTAATCTGAGTAACCATTCGGAGAACAAATGAAAAATAGCAAAACCATAAAATTCATTAAAAAAAAAAAAAAAAAATTGCAGCGCAACCTGGTGAAAAAATTGGGAACTACATGTCCCTGAGAGTGTCTATGTACGACATCAAAAAATTGGGTGAGCAGTTTCAGAGGTGAAGAGTTCTTAACGTTTGCCCCAAAAAAGAACAAAAAAATTCATAAATATTCCAAAAATCAATAGAGCGTGACCATTTGAATACACTTGGTAGAGATCCACCCAAGGCACACCCCCACCAAGTTTGAAGTAAATCTGGCCAAAATTATTGAAGTTATAACCATTACAAGAAATTCCCATGTTAAACTTTCCTATAAAACTTTTGTAAAGATTTTAAAAAAAAAAAAAAAATCCCAAAATTCATTGGAACATGACCATTTGGACAAACCTGGTAGACACCCACCCAAGGTACACCCCCGCCAAGTTTGAAGTTAATCTGGATGATGGTTTTGGAGAAGAAGTCGAAAATGTGAATTAGCATTAGAATGTCCATTGACTTACATAGTAATCAATAGGAAAGCTGCATTGACCGACAAGTACCCGAATTGAAAAAAAAAATGCTTAAAAATCAGGAATCCTCAGCATTCCCACATAGTGAACAACTTTGTTTGACCCTTCCACAAGGAACATATCCACCATGTTTCAGCTTAATCTGAGTGACGGTTCTGGAGAAGAAGTCGAAAATAGCTATAACACAAAAAAATTCATAAAAAATTAGAAAAAAATTGCAGTGCCACCTGGTGTACAAATTGAGAACAAGGAGTCCCTAGGTGTCTTCCTGTGTGATATCAGACCAATTGAGTAAGCGCTTTTGGAGAAGCAGACTTTTTAAGATTTGTCCAAAAAAAGAACAAAAAAATTCATTAAAAATCCAAAAATCACTGGAGCATGACCATTTGAACAAATCTGGTAGACACCCACCCAAGGTACATCCCCACTAAATTTGAAGTTAATCTGGATGACAGTTTTGGAGAAGAAGTCGAAAATGTGAATTAGCATTAGAATGCCCATTGACTTCCATAGTAATCAATAGGAAAGCTGCATTGACCGATAAGTACCTGAATTGAAAAAATCGTTAAAAATCAGGAATCCGCGGCATTGCCACATAGTGAACAACTTTGTTTGACCCTTCCACAAGGAACATATCCACCATGTTTCAGCTTAATCTGAGTGACGGTTCTGGAGAAGAAGTCGAAAATAGCTATAACACACAAAAATTCATTAAAAATTTAGAAAAAAATTGCAGCGCCACCTGGTGAAAAAATTAAGAACTACGTGTCCAAGGGAGTGTTCCTGTGTGATATCAAAGCAATTGGGTGAGCAGTTTCGGAGAAGATTTTTTAAAATTTACCCAAAAAAGAACAAAAAAATTCATTAAAAATCCAAAAATCACTGGACCGTGACCATTTGTATAAACTTGGTAGAGACCCACCCAAGGCACATTTCCACCAAGTTTGAAGTGAATCTGGCTGACAGTTTTTGAGAAGAAGTCGAAAATGTGAATTGTGGACGACGGACGGACCTTTGACCTTTAGAGGTCACATGTAAATTAAGAAAATGTGTAGTGTTAAAATAGCTACAATTTGAGTTCAACAGGATCTAAGCAGCATAACCTAATATACACCCGGCGACATCCAAGTTTCAAACTTCAAAAGTCTGTCACAAGCCCGCATTCCTTCGACTGTTGCGACTCACGTTCAGGCTACCGACATAAAAATAATATATTTCCTAACGATAAGCAATTCATATTACGCAATTCTATTGAAATCTGTTTAATTATCGTTTTGGAAAGTGTCATCAACAAGGCCTAAGGCCTATGAAATCAGCCACATGAGGAACGAACACTTACAACAACAATCCCACAATTTGGTTGCAAATTACAAGAAGTCCAAAATGACTAATACAGTAGTAGAAAAAAGTGGTCTTTTGGGGTCATTTTTTGTGGTCTCTGGTCAGGTTCAGTAGGTGGGCTCCCAAAGGAAGAGAATTATTGAAAGGCGCTGTTGCACAGTAAAAGTGGTCACAAAAGACAGGTGGTCTCTCAAAGGAGGGGCATCTCAAAGCAGGCACTATTGGTAATATTTTGATTAACATAACTGTAAAAGTTGCATACTTAAATAATGCTGATGCAAAAGTGTACAGCTGTAGTTCTTTGGCAACATTTTCATGTGTCAACAGAAAAATGTGTACAAACTAAATATGTAACGAATTACAAAATGCAATCTACGTGATATATTGTAATGTCCATGTGACCTAATGTTTACAATGAGCCAAGTAAATAAGCATAAACAACTATTTGTAGCATAAGCCAGTGACTATTCCAATGCATCTAAAATAAATTTAACTATTTGTAGCATAAACCAGCAACTAATTAAATGTATCAAAAATATCCATCTATAGGAGATTTCTGTAACAATCGTTCAGTAACTTGCACTTCTGCTGCTTAATAAAATACTTTGCCTGGGTAACTGTGATGCTTTGAAGCACACATCAATTATCATATTTGAAAGTGATACAAATAAAGCACATATGATGAGGTGCAGGCAAAGTAAATTGCTGTTTGTTTTTATTATCAACAATTTTGAATTTTCTTTGCTTGTTTCCAAATATACATTGTATTGATTGTTACATAGTAAGTAAACGTCTGAAAATATGTACCATTTTACATTTATCAAAGATGTACTACATTCAAATGGTGAACATTTTAAGTATTGATGACACTGAATGGTCTATTCTTTCCTGTGCATGTCTTGAGAAACAGTCAAATTTTTTTTTCTGCAAATGCAAAAATTAGCAGCAAAATTATTACAGGTCACAATGGTTTGGGACTGCATATTTTGTTTGCATTGCAGTGCTCAAGCGTGAAAAAATATAATGTTAAACTATAGTGTATCGTAAAGTAAAGTTGTCATAGATTGAATGTATATATAAATAAAGAAATTTTGACACATCGCACAAGAAATATTAACCATAAACAGAGAAACTGATCTTCGAGGCTTTGTACACTGATTTCTAGGTTCTTTTTCCTGCAATTTTTATCATATTTGGTAATAAGAACATAAACTAAATTATGCAGCAAAAAGACCTTCAGATTTTTTACTCCAATGTTCATACACTTACACAAGTCTTTTCAAGCACTTTCCAGGACCAAATTTCTCAAATTCAACGAGTTGTGGCAGGTATTTGGACATGTAATTTCAGTATCACGGAGACATGGACTTTGAAAATTTCAAGCAATCGATACATACATTTCCATGTTGCATGAAATATCTCAGTATGACATACATAATATAGAAAAATATGTGATGTATGGTTTTGCAGGGGTCACATTAAGGATTTTTCAGTGTGGGTCCATTGCAGTGCATAAAATTGACAGTCGCCCAGTCGACCGAGTCGATTAAATTACTGTTAGGGTTACTGTATTTGATACAAGGAACGTAAGGAAAAACCAAATACACCATTCGAAAGCTATTATCCAAGTTAATCTTTTTGGCACTTAGAATTATATTTTTCATCTTCTAAGCTACGAATTGTACGATCTTTCCACATCCATCTACTTCAAACAGCTATCAGCAGTAACGCTTCCACCATTGGTCGGCACTGCGCTTGATTGACAAGAACCATGCCTCTATTTCCGCGAAAATGATAATGTAAAACATAGGAATACATTGCTATCCGAGCAAAACAAACAAAAAAGCACCAAAACTACAATGCTTTTGGAAGTATGCTTTCATAACAAGATCATAAAGAACGATATAACAGATGACATAACATGTCCATATTCTCAGTTCATTGTAATTATTTGCAAACTTTGCACACTTGAAAATAGAACTATTTTGTGTAAGGTCTTGATCATGCAGTGAACAGGTACCGCATCGCTTGTTGGTTTGTACGTAGGGAAGCCAGGATCATTAATGCAATCATTTCCATGGAAATGGAACTGTAAATATTATGTTAGGTCATTGTTTTGTGCAAATCTGTGTTACTTTGTTAGCATACTGCAATGAGCATCTTTTAAGATCATTGGATATAGCAACTCATTTTCACATCGGATACCACGCATCATAACCTATCACCCCTTCAAATTAATGAAGGTCCTACATGTAATCTTAAGATTTCTTTGAAATCCGCCCTTGCGGCCTGATTTCAAAAAGGCAATTGCAGAAAACCATTAGCTTTAATATCGGGCGCAGAAAGATTTACAAACATTGACCATCATTTTGAGTGTGGGCGAGGTCATATGATCTCTGCATGGACCATATGACCACAATGCCAGCAATTTTGCACACATGGGGAAGAGCGGTTTCGATTTTCTTTCATTTTTGTGGAAACTTAGATAATTGAAATTGATGCAGACCTATTACAGCTCTCAAAACTTTGTTGAATGGCAGTATTGGTTTGTTTAGTGAAAATGAATAAAAGTAGACAGACACTGAGCAAATGCTAATTGCAATTGAAAATTGAAAATAACATGGTTGTTCAAAGTGGTTGTGGATGCAGGAGATTCAAGCACTGAAGCAGGTTTGAGAACCGGCCGTTTCATGTTCAGCCTGACACAGCAAACGATAGACTATCATGTCTGGCAGGAGACAAACTTCAAAAGTGTATTTGTTGCCACGCCAGTCAATTTTTTCCCAGAATCAAAAACAAAAACAAAAAACAAAAAACATCGACGTTCATTATCTTTGATAGTGTTTTGAAGAGTACGGTGGCAGCTGCGGCTGGTGCTGTGTCTTATGGGCCGTTCCTTCCAAAACTGGTCATTCGTCTTGGTCAAACAATTTAGTAGAGAGGGGCGATCAAAACGATGTGGCCCCTAAAGTCTTCTGCCCTCTTTATATTGCATTTAAGTGCATAGACATGTACAAACAAATTTATTCAACCTACAACTAAAGCTTCATTTCTGTGTTATATGTACCTTTAAGGAACTGAATGCATAGCTTGATGAAGTGGGACATTTTGCCACTATCAAACATTTGGGAAATGCTTTAGTTTGTAACAGCTATGCCATGAAAAGTCATTGACATGCTGGGATGTGTTTCAAATGCATTTGTGAAAGTGTCTGAAATGCGTTTGGTGAAGTGTTTGAAACATGGTTATTATCAGAGCATTTAAAACGCTTTTGCAAGAAAGAGTTTGCAACGCATTTGCTTCACGTTTGAGTTTTCTCGCTTGCGTTTGAGGATCCTATGGGAAGCGTTGGTGCGTTTGATATTTGTTAATTTGAACGTGGACGGAACTGTATTGTTGCATGTGCCACGGCAACAATCAGCGAGTCCTTAACTTTATGTCTTCAGTGACCTTGGGGCAGAAGATCAGGGTCACCCAGATTATGTAATACAACATGCCCATAGGCCTGCCTGCTGCTGGACATTGTCATTGACGTCCAAGCTACACTTTGCCATTACAAAATCACCTCTTTCAACTTTATAGGCCTGGTAACCTCACAAACATAGGTCAAGGTCACTGATATTGCATCAAATTCTAGCTTTGGACATTGTCTATAATTATCCTATAAATTTGGCAAGTCTAATCCAATTATTTTTAAAGATATGGAATATAAAACATATTTCGGCTCATAATTTCTGTCAAATTGTAGGTGGTGCCAGTAGTATCATTGGAAACTTAGACTTTGACCTCCCCCTCAATCACACCCAATTTGGTGAAGATCTGCCAAAATTAAAGATGCTAGAGTGTCCACAAGATTTCATATTTTGACCCCTACATTGCATTATATTGTAGGTGGTGGCACCAATATCAAAATGAAAGATTTTCTTATACCCTTTAAGTCCTGAAAGTTATATTGAGCTAAATTGAAAACTGTGGCTGGTATTCCAGTCAAAATATTTTCACATTTTGACCTGTATACTACATAATACTATAGGTGGTGCCACCAACATTGATGTCAACGTAGACTTTTATACACTTTATAACTCCTAAAGGTTTTATGGGCCTATCTCAAAAATTGTGGGGTGCAGAGCATTCATGCAGGATGACCCCTATATTCAAACTGGCCATTTGACCTTGACCATCAACTTGGATTAAAAAATTGTTCATGTTCAAAATATGTGTCCCACATTCAGCTTTTCATATATAGTCGGTTTGTTCACATCAGGTAATAACTTTTTGAGTTATTGACGAATAACAATAACCTTGGACAAGCACCAAACTCAATAATTACTGGGTCACAGTGATCCAAAAAGTAGGTCACCAAGAACAGTCTTATGTATTATGTAATCAAGTGAATTCTGATCTGGAGGCTCAATTCTCTTTGCCATTGATGTGCAAGCTACACCAAGTCATTACAAAATCACCTCTTTCAACTTTACAGGCATTGTGACTTCACAAAAATAGATCAAGATCACTGATATTATATAACATTCTACCTTTGGCCATGGTCTATATATCCTACAAACGTGGCAAGTCTAATCCAATGAATTTTCCAAATATGGAATTTTACATCTTAACACATATTTTGGTTCATAATTTCTGTCAAATTATAGGTAGCATTACTAGTATCACTAGCAACTTGGACTTTGACCTCACCCACAATCCCACTAAATTTGGTGAAAATGTGCCAAAAATTATAGATGCCAAAGTGCTCACAAGATTTTTACATTTTGACCCCAATAGCACATAATAATGTAGGTGGAGCTACCAATATCGAAAGAGACCTAGATTTTGATACACCGTATAAGTCCCAAAAGTTATATTGGGCTAACCTGAAAACTGTGGATGGTATCGCGCTAACAAGCAAAAGTTTACTGATGCATGGATGGGCGGGCAGACAGACAGACATGAGCTATCACGTAAGCACTGCAACCTTTGGTCAGCAGAGGTAACTAGTGGATCAGGACTGATCCTGTGCTCAAGTGAATCATAAGCCAAGTCTGGCCTGGCGCAAATTAAGGTGGGGGGAGGGGGGAGGGGGGTCCCAAGAAGCACCTATATTCAATTTCAAAGGAATTGGCTGAGCAGTTTTAGAGAAAAAGATAATTAGAATCCATACACAATTTCGAAAGAACTGGCTGCGCAGTTTCAGAGAAAAGGATTTTTCAGGATTTTGCGGAAATATTAAACCAAATAATTCATAAAAAATCTAACAAGAGGACTGTGTGAACAGCCCATGCTCAGCTGACCTATGCTTGAACAGATATGGCACAGACACATCTACTGTACACTGCCAGAAAGTTTGAAGTGAATGTGGCAAACAGTTTTGGAGATGAAGTCAAAAGTGTGAATATGCATTGGAATGACCAATGACTTGCATAGTAATCAATAAGAATGGTGTATTTTCCAATAAGCACCTGAAAATAGAAAAAGATTGCAGTGCCACCTGGTGAACAAATACAGAACTAGGAGTCCCAAGGAGTGTTTCTGTGTGATATCAAAGCAATTGGGTGAGCGGTTTCGGAGAAGATTTTTTAAGATTTGCCATCCAAAAAGCACAAAATAATTCAATAACAAGAGGGCTGTGTCAACAGCCCGTGCCTCAGCTGATCTTGACATTCATCATACTTGCAGCTCTATGAACTTGGGAAAGGATCAAGGACACCATGTTCGGAGTAAGTCTGACCTTTATAGAAGAACACTTACATGTGCAACATCAAAGTTCAAGTAGTTCTCAAGTTATAATGAAGAGTAAAACTCATGTATGTTGCACTGTAATCCCACAAACGAGGTCAAAGTCATTCATGTACTGTCCCAGCATGACCTTCATACAGAATAATTAACATGTGTACCTAACTCAAAACAGATCTCAAGTTATCAAGTAAACAGTAAATTTCGTGTCAGTTGTCCTGTGAATTAGCATTAGAATGCCCATTGACTTACATAGTAATCAATAGGAAAGCTGCATTGAACGATAAGTACCCGAAATGAAAATCCTTAAAAATCAGGAATCCAAAGCAGTGCCACCTAGTAAGCAACTGTTTGACCCTTCCACAACAATATATCCATCACATTTCAGCTTAATCTGAGGGACAGTTCTGAGAACAAGTGAAAAATAGCAAAACCATACAAAAAATTCATAAAAAAATTGCAGCGCCACCTGGTGAACAAAAAGGGAACTAGGTGTCACCGGGAGTGTCTATGTACGATATCAAAGCAATTGGGTGAGCGGTTTCAGAGGAGAAGAATTTTGAAGGTTTGCCCCAAAAAAGAACAAAAAGAATCATAAAAAATCCAAAAATCAACAGAGCGTGACCATTTGAATACACTTGGTAGAGATCCACCCAAGGCACATCCCCACCAAGTTTGAAGTAAATCTGGTCAATATTATTAAAGTTATGACCATTACAAGAAATTCCCATGTTAAACTTTCCTATTAAAACTTTTGTAGAGATTTTTTCAAATTCATTGGAACATGACCATTGGAACAAACCTGGTAGACACCCACCCAAGGTACATTCCCACCAAGTTTGAAGTAAATCTGGATGAAGGTTTTGGAGAAGAAGTCGAAAATGTAAATTAGCATTAGAATGCCATTGACTTGCACATTAATGAATAGGAAAGGTGCATTTACCGACAAGTACCCGAATTGAAAAAATCGTTAAAAATCAGGAATCCACAGCAGTGCCACCTAGTGAACAACTTTGTTTGACTCTTTCACAAGGAACATATCCACCAAAGTTTCAGCTTAATCTGTGTGACGGTTCTAGAGAAGAAGTCGAAAATTGCGAAAACACACAAAAAATAATAAAAAAATTACAAAAAAATCGCTGCGCCTCCTGGTGAACAAATTAACAACCAGGAGTCCCCAGGAGTGTTTCTGTGTGATATCAAAGCAATCGGGTCAGCGGTTTTTGAGAAGAAGATTCTTTAAGGTTTGCCCCAAAAAGAACAAAAAAAATCATAAAAAATCCAAAAATCACTGGAGCGTGACCATTTGAACAAACTTGGTAGAGACCCACCCAAGGTACATTGCCACCAAGTTTGAAGTGGATCTGGCAAAATGGTTTTTGAGAAGAAGTCGAAAATGTGAATTATGGGCAACGGACGGACGGACGACGGACGACAGACCCTCACAAAAGCTCAGCTGACTGACAAGTCAGCTGAGCTAAAAATCATTGAGTGTGACCATTTGAAAACAGTTGCTGGAGACCTTCACCCCCACCAAGTTTCAATCTGGTTGACAGTTTTGGTGAAGAAGTCTAAAATGTGAATTTAGATTGCAACCCCCATAAATTAACATGGTAATCAATAGGGATGCATGCAATGAACTTGCAGGTACCAAATTGAAAAATATATTAACAAGTAGCCGCTGACGCTAGCCATATCCCCCGCCGACAGTACCTACTACCTAAGGTCTAGCAACCATAAAAAATTCAAAGGGATAGGATTAATAGTTTAGAAGATATCGCCCGGACAAAATTTGTCTTCCTTAATGAACTTTGTTAATTAATGGAAGTTATTAGGCACACAAAACAATGCCTATGCACACCTAGTATCTAAGGTCTACCTACCATAAGAAATCAAAGGGCTGGCATCAATAATCTAGAAGATATGGCCTGGACAAAATTTGTATTGTATCTTGAGCTTGCTTGATGAACTTTGTTAATCAATTAATTAATGGAAGTAATTAGCCACAGAAAACAATACCTATGCACACCTACTACCTAAGGTCTACCCACCATAAAAAATTAAAAGGGCAAGCATTAATAGTTTAGAAGATATGGCCCGGACAAAATTTGTCTTGCTTAACAAACTTTGTTAATTGATTAATTAATGCAAGTAATTAGCCACACAAAACAATGCCTATGCACACCTACTACCTAAGGTCTACCCACCATAAAAAATTCAAAGAGGTAGCATTAATAATGTAGAAGATATAAGCCGGACAAAATTTGTTTCTGACAGAAGGACAGAAGGATGGATGGACACACGGACGGTGCCCATTACCATATCCCCTCCCCCACTTCGTGGGCGGGGGATAAAAATCAGGGATCCACAGTATCACTACTTAGTGAACAACTCCCCCCCCAAGCTACATATCCAGTATGTTTCAGAACAATCTCAGTGATCATTCTGGAGAAGTCAAAAATTGCCTTCACACACAAGAAATTCATAAAAAAAAAAAAAAAAAAAAAAAAAAAAAAAAAAAAAATCACAGCATTACCTCTTGAACAAGTTAAGGTATAGGAATCCCCAGAAGTGTCCCTATGCAATTTCAAAGCAATTGGCGGGACACTTTCAACAAGGACTTTAATTTTAGGATTTTGCCCAAAATAACCCAAAATCATAAATGATCCAAAAGTCAATGGACTCTGACCAATTGAAAACACTTGGTAGAGACTCACCTAAAGTACACCCCCACCAAGTTTTAAGAGAATCACAGCACTACTTGCTAAATAAGTTATGGTTCACAGGTACAAAGAAAGTTTCCAAGTGAGTTCGAATTTCAAACCGACTGGCACTGCAGTTACAGATAGGAAGATTTTCTTAAGATACCCTCCACCCAAAAACCTCTGTGGATTATATAAAGAAGTGACATGCAATGCCTGGTCCTGTACACAGACATGAGCCTGATGAAAGAAAAAATTCCCTGAGAGTATCATGTAAAGTACTCATCCTCAGTGAAAAACAACATTTGAGTGGGGAAAAATGTAACTTTCTTTAGAAATTCAACCAGAAATCCAGGAATTTTTGTAAGTCTACGACACAAAATTCCCTGAAATCCTGGAACTCCCTGAACAGGCTCATCCCTGTGTACATGTATGTAACCCAGGTGTAAATGTAAAACCATGTCCTATAATCCTGAGCACCACTTACTACAGCTACAAGTATGGTAGTTTTCACTCACATCTTCAGAATCGCTGGTGTAGTCGCTGTCTTGGGGCTGCTGCATTTCGTGATCTTTAGCCAGCTGGATGACATGATCAATAGCCACTTCTAGCCGAGCTCTCAGATCACTGAAAATGAAATAAACCATTCTACTTTGCCTGACAGAGAAAGCAAACTTCAAGAGGCTTAATATTGTTGTCACATTAAATATTGCTCATAAGTGCACATCATGAAAGACATACAATGAAAGGACTGTGACAGTACTGTGATCAGCTGAGCTTGAATGGACAGACTTAAGTAGTCCTTTGAACTTTGGAATAATTTCAAGGTCATCTTTTTTGAGATCATCGTAACTGTTTACCATATCAAAGTCTTCACTCGCACACTTCTAGAGTCATCATTTTTTTAATAAAGTAACAGGACCCACTTTTTCAGAGATTTAAGCTGATATGTCAATTTGACCTTTCAAGGTCACTTTGACCTTTCAAGGTCACTTAAGGTCAAAATTAACAACACCAAAAGAAACCCCATAAGGTACTTTCCTCTTAGTGTTTAGTAGTAACCATGGGATTAGAAATTACTATTACCAAGATCTGTCAGTATGTCAATGTGACCTTTCAATCACTTAAACATATTAAACCCAGATCTTGACCTTGAAAGAAAAAACAAGCACAGATGTTAAAAAAAAATCAAGCTGGGATTTCCTTAGATAACTTTTTTTTTTTTTTTTTTTGTAATTTACATCCCCTTCCCCCTAACCAAAGACCAACAACTGTCAGTATATTTTCCCCATGCTAGCTACATGGAATGACATTTTGTTGCATTCAGGTAAATTAAATTATCCACTGTCTGAATCTCCAGGTAATCATAATGATACTAAATGATACCAATCAGAAATGAACTGTACCACAGTCAGGAATCCTGTGTATGACGTCCTGGCATAAAATCTTTAAAATCAAAAATATGTAAGATCGTCATTTATTTGTGTCATGGAGCATTTATACAGAGGTCTATGCTCATGCTCATCAAAACAGCATTAACGCAGACCACTCTGAGCCTTAGTCACTGAGGCTGGCCATCCACATCACTGCATTCCACTTGCTTACCAATATACCATGGTGGGCAATAATACAGGTGAAACAGTAACTGTTCCCAATTGCAATTTTATAAAGCCAGGGATTATTCTACCACAGTTTCACAGGCCTTTTCATTTTTCCCAATTTGAAGAAAAGGCCCCAAATTTGTTCCCAATCCTTTGACATTATCTAAAATAATGCAGGATTCCCAAAAGATACAAAATTTCTTACCAAATTCTATCCAAAAAGGTCCCTTTCCCCTAATCCTAGATTAAGGTTTTGTCTAATCCTAGATTAACCCTGCTTGAAGCAAAATACTTGCCAAAACACTGAAAAACATGCTCATGATGCTTGCAAATTTGCTTTCAAAATAAATAATATTGAAGGAGCACTTTGACTGGTTTTACTAAATGGTAAAAATCTAGTGTAGCATCTCCACTGACTAACAGTGACAATGCTGGATCTGCTGCCCACACTGCTAGACCAGAGAGACAGACAGTAGGTGATCAGTGCTCTCTGACTGATTATAATTCTGTTATCCACCTAAAATAAAAAAGAAAAATTTAACATGGGCACATATTAAAATCATATTACTAGGTAGAAAGCATTTTATTGCTCCCTACTATCTGTTCTTGTTCAGACACCCCCCTCCCCCCCCCCCCCAAGAAAAATAAAGACAAACCAACAAGCAGATCTTAGGTAGGGATGTCAGTGAGTGGGTGTGGACTGTGCCTCTCCTATCTGTCACATGTTAAATTTGCCCAACTTTGAATGGTTGCCTTGTGATCAAATATTTCATTTGCGGTGCCAATATTACATTGGTTCGATCAAGTAATATGTTTTATCAATATGTAATGAACGGTTTCTTGTTATTGCTTGCATTCATGCGTAAAGTGGAAATTTTTACATGAATGGTCAAATGCGCTTCTTGGTGAAATACACCATTTTTCATAAAAATATGCTAGGACAAGTATCCCAATTTTTTTCCGCAATCAGCCTCACAACTGGTAGATGTTTTGAGGTAAGATGGCGTCATGCAATCATGGAAAAAAATTCAAAAGGTCATTTTTGGTGAATTTTTAGCCATTTTTACAACATCTTCTTTAAAATAAGAATCCAGAGAAGTTTATGAATAGAAACATTTAGAAAAACATATCAAAATATTTGATAAATTTTGGAACCCAATTGGGTAAGTACTGACACGACTAAAATTAGCACAAATGAGCGCAATTCATTTGAAATAAGTTGAGCAATAATACAGCATTTGCCCATTGGAAATACCACATACATTAACTGCATCATGCTCACTCCTTTGGAATTAGAATCATACTCGCTGGAGGTGTTTGTATTGTCCATTTAATTTGTCAGAAGTGTTGATAAACTGATATGAAAAAGAAAAAAAAGAAACGAAAAAACAAGAGGCCCATGGGCCTAATGCTCTGCTGGCAACGCGGGTATATTGCACCTGTTCATTTCAAAGCTGTGAGTCCTCAAGTGACTTTTGAACATAAAAAGCTTAATGTAAAAATTGTCCACCAGATGGCACTTCGCTCCACATGTAATCATAGCTTATTTGTGCAACTCCTGTGATAAATGTTTGCATGTGCCAAGACAACAATCAGTGAATCCTTAACTTTATGTCCTCAGTGACCATGCAACAGAAGAGCAAGGGCACCCAGATTATGTAATACAAGAGGCCCATAGGCCTGCCTGGTGCTGTGCTGACATTGCCATTGAGGTCCAAGCTACACCCTACCATTACAAAATCACCTCTTTCAACTTTACAGGCATGCTGACCTCACAAAAACAAGTCAAGATCACTGATATTATCGGATTCTTAACTTTGGACATTGTCGATATACCCTATAAATTTGGCAAGTCTAATCCAATTACTTTTCGAGATATGGCATTTTACATCTTAAAACACATTTTGGCTCATAATTTACATCAAATTGTAGGTGGGGCCACTAGTATCATTACCAACTTAGACTTTGACCTCCCCCACAATCCCATCAAATTTGGTGACGATCTGCCAAAATTAAAGATGCTAAAGTGTTCACACAATTTTCATATTTTGACCCCTATATTGCATAATATTGTAGGTGGCGCCACCAATATTGACAAGAGCCTAGATTTTTATACCCCCTATTAGTCCTGAAAGTTATATTGGGCTAACTTGAAAACGGTGGACAATACTGCCATCACAAAAATTTTCACATTTTGACCTGTATATTACATAATACTATAGGTGGCGCCACCAACATTGATCTTGACGCAGACTTTTATACACTTTATAACTCCTAAACGTCATGTGCCTATCTCAAAAACTGTGGGGTGCAGATCATTCACAAGATGACCCCAATATTCAAACTGGGCATTTGACCTTGACTTTCATTGCGGATCAAAAAATTGTTACCATTTGAGTTATGTGCCCAGCATCCAGCTTTCCATATATAGTCTGTTTGTTCAAATCCAGTAATAACTTTTCGAGTTATTGAGGAAAAATAATAAATAGACAAGCTCCAAACTTCATAATTACTGGGTCACAGTGTCCCAAAAAGCAGGTCACCAAGTACAGTTTTATGTATTATGCAATCAAGTGCAATTCTGATCTGGAGGCTCAATTCTCTTTGCCATTGATGTCCAAGCTATACTTGGCCATTAAAATTACAAAATCACCTTTACAACTTTACAGGCATGGTGAGCTCACAAAAATAGGTCAAGGTCACTGATATTACACAACATTCCACTTTAGGGCATGTCTATATATCATATAACTTTGGCATGTCAAATCCAATTACTTTTCCAAATATGGAATTATATATATTAAAACACATTTTGTCTTATAATTTCTGTCAAATTATAGGTGGCGCCGCTAGTGTCATTAGCAACTTAGACTTTGACCTCACCCACAATCCCACTAAATTTGGTGAAGATCTGCCAAAAATTTAAAGATGTTAGTGTTCACAAGATTTTCACATTTTGACCCCTATATTACATAATAATGTAGGTGGTGCCACCAATATCGAAAGGGGCCTAGACTTTTATACACACTGTAAGTCCTGAAAGTTATATTGGGCTAACTTGAAAACTGGGAACGGTATCACGCTAACGAGCAAGAGTTTACGGAGGTCTCCTTTGAAACTTAAAATCTTCATACACTATTCCACCATTTTTTTTTTTTTTTTAATGACAGTATGGTACAGATTTATAGATGACATTTTCTACATTTGGCCACATGGAGAAGACAACCTCCAGGCTTTTTAAGCACACCTTAACTCTAGCCGTCCTACCATCAAATTTTCAATCCAACACAGTGACAAAGAAATTAGTTTTCTAGACACCTTGGTTCGTCTAGATGGGGACAGGAAATTGTATACCTCATTTTACACCAAGGTGACAGACACACACACACATATCTGCACTTTCGATCCACACATCCAAAGCATTGCAAAACAGCTGGACCTCTTGGCCAATTTTCACTCACACTGCTGATTTTGAGGAAAATGTGGAGGAAAATCTTCAGATACTACATTTGTAGGGGCTACCCTTCAACTTTGCTTGAAGAGACCCTGACTAAGGTACGGTCTCTAGACAGAGCCACCATGTTAAGTTACATGGCAAGCCCACAGCAGACAGATCGAAGTAATGATAAATTATTTATGATCACAAAACACAATCCAGCTCTACCCCCTGTGAAGCAAATTATTGAACGCAGCTGGGGTACAATACAATCTTCAAAATATGCTGCAGTTCATGGGAACAAAAGGGTGATAATGGGATTCAGAAGAGCAGACAATCTCAAGGATATGTTAGTTCAATCCAGAACCACATATACCCCCCCCCCCCTTGGTGGCAGGGAGAATTATACAAAATCCCTGTGACACAGATAACTGCAGATATTGTGTTAGAATGGACATCAGTGGCACAGTCAAGAACACGCAAACTGGACGTACTTACAGTACACCCAGGGAAGGCACGCGCCGACACAACAACCTCATATATCTTCTCACCTGTGAGATTTGCCACAAACAATATGTGGGACAAACATATCGCCCACTGAGAAACAGATTACGGGAACACTTTTATTATATAAATAAAGGAGATATGAATCAACCACATGGCAGCCATTTTGCCAGACAGGATCACTTTTGGACTAAACCTTAAGGTCCAGATCCTAACCCATATCCCAACCCCACCAGAGCTGAAAACAAGAGGGCTGTGTGAACAGCCCGTGCCTCAGCTGATCTTGACATTCATCACACTTGCAGCTCTATGAACTTGGGAAAGGATCAAGGACACCATGTTCGGAGTAAGTCTGACCTTTATAGAAGAACACCTACATGTGCAATATCAAAGTTCAAGTAATTCTCAAGTTATAATGAAGAGTAAAACTCATGTATGTTGCACTATGACCTCACAAACGAGGTTAAGGTCATTCATGTACTGTCTCAGCATGACCTTCATACACAATAATTAACATGTGTACCTAACTCAAAACAGATCTCAAGTTATCAAGTAAACAGTAAATTTCGTGTCAGTTGTCCTGTGAATTAGCATGAGAATGGCCATTGACTTACGTAGTAAACACTAGGAAAGCTGCATTGAACGATAAGTACCCGAATTGAAAATCCTTAAAAATCAGGAATCCAAAGCAGTGCCACCTAGTAAACAACTGTTTGACCCTTCCACAACAATATATCCATCACATTTCAGCTTAATCTAAGGGATGGTTCTGAGAACAAGTGAAAAATAGCAAAACCATACAAAAAATTCATTAAAAAAATTGCAGTGCCACCTGGTGAAAAATTGGGAACTAGGTGTCCCCGGGAGTGTCTATGTGCGATATCAAAGCAATTGGGTGAGCGGTTTCAGAGGAGAAGAATTTTGAAGGTTTGCCCCCCCCAAAAAAAACAAAAAAAATCATAAAAAATCCAAAAATCAATAGAGCGTGACCATTTGAACACACTTGGTAGAGATCCACCTAAGGCACATCCCCGCCAAGTTTGAAGTAAATCTGGTCAATATTATTAAAGTTATGACCATTACAAGAAATTCGCATGTTAAGTTTTCCTATTAAAACTTTTGTAGAGATTTTTGAAAAAAAAATCATAAAAAAATTCAAATTCATTGGAACATGACCATTGGAACAAAATTCGTAGAAACCCACCCAAGGTACATTGCCACCAAGTTTGAAATTAATCTGGATGACGGTTTTGGAGAAGAAGTCAAAAATGTGAATTAGCATTAGAATGCCCATTGACTTCCATAGTAATCAATAGGAAAGCTGCATTGACCGATAAGTACCCGAATTGAAAAAATCGTTAAAAATCAGGAATCTGCAGCATTCGCACATAGTGAACAATTTTGTTTGACCCTTCTACAAGGAACACATCCACCATGTTTCAGCTTAATCTGAGCTATGGTTCTGGAGAAGAAGTCAAAAATAGCTATAACAGACAAAAATTCATAAAAAATGAGGAAAAAATTGGAGCGCCACCTGGTGAACAAATTAAGAACTAGGAGTCCCAGGGAGTGTTCCTGTGTGATATCAAAGCAATTGGGTCAGCGGTTTCGGAGAAGAAGATTTTTTTAAGATTTACCCAAAAAAGAACAAAAAAATTCATTAAAAATCCAAAAATCACTGGACCATGACCATTTGAACAAACTTGGTAGAGACCCACCCAAGGCACATCTCCACCAAGTTTGAAGTGAATCTGGCTGACTGTTTTTGAGAAGAAGTCGAAAATGTGAATTGTGGACGACGGACGGACGACGGACGGACGGACGGACGGACGGATGACGGACGATGGACCCTCAAAAAACCTCAGCTGACTCACAAGTCAGCTGAGGTAAAAACAGAAACGCTCCGACTCCAGAAAGAACATTTTTGGATCCACCAATTGTGCACAATGGAACCGTTTCATCTGAAGGTCATGGGAAAAAAGGCACACTTGCCCAGTTTTATGCTAAATTTTACAGATCACATGCCGATTTTCCCCTTGACAGCGTTTGCATTGCACTTGTTGAGGACAGGGAAGGAATATTTCCATTCGTAACAGATTGCTAAATAAAGAAACAAGGGTTTCTACAGTATTGGGAATAATTCATTCCCTAACACAGTGCAGACCCCATACTTCCCTACCAGGGTGCCACTGCACTAGCCTGCGCATCATTAACCCCACAACTGGGGGCAGTGGAACTTGCCCTCCACCCACTGAGAATCTCCACTCCAGTGAGGAACCACCCACAGGGAAACATCCTCCCTCCCTGATAACAGATTGTTTACATGTGTAGACATGTACATGTACCATCAACACGTGACTGCAAGTGTTTTTACACCACAAGGTCAACATGTCAAATTTGAGTGTTACAGCACCGATTTCGCATTTGTAATACCCCATGCTAGCAAATAATCTGGCATGCCAGAAATTCTCGCCGGCCAGAATGAGATGCGACTAGCCAGATGCGAAAACTGAGTTGTGCGCAAATTTCTGGCATGCCAGTTCGTCGTGCGAGACAAATAAGCACGCTTACTTCGCATGTAGCACGCTTGAAATATTTGTGGTCTCGACCATTAACACGCGCGAATTTTCTCTGGCTTCGCACGCTCGCGTTTTCGACTGCAGACAGCACTTTCCGCGAAGCGTACCACTGAGAGAACAAACGAGATTTTTGCGCTAATCTAATGAATATGCGCCCATGTTTGTGATCTTGATGCATGGATCCTATCTCATGAGACATTGAGAGGAGAGATGTTTTTTTGTGAGGAGCTGTTCTTCAAATTAGTTTATTTTCTTGTAGGACCAACCTTTAACTCTCAGCACGTCAAATTCCCAGTGTACTAGAACTGGCCTACTAGAACAGCGTGTCACTCAAACTTTTGAAGTGGCTGATTAAAGGCCATCTCGTATTCCTGGTGTTGTTTATTATGCAAGCACGCACGTTTTATTGTAGAGAAACGTCAGTTCTTGTCGATGGCTATTTCGATTTTGCGTTAAAAATGAATACTTTCCTTCTACGATGATTTAAATCAATGATCGGGCCGTTGTTTGCAACAGTTTGAATGATGTAACTTTGGAAAACTGCCACGCAGGGTGATTTCATCGTCACGATCTTTTTTTTCGTCTAACCGCCATGATCTTCACATCGTTAGAATGCGGAGAACCTAGTCTATTTTAAGAAAGCTCTCCCATTAGCTAAAACAAAAGTATTTTAGTGGAAACCCCGCCAAAACTGCCTCTATTTCAAACGTCATTTTAGTCGGAAACTACCGAAGATGATTCTCCGGAATATTCTAGGTCAGTCCGGGGGCCGGAATCGATCACATGGTGTTCGCCGTCCAATCAAATGTGTCGTTTTTCAACCGTTGATTCGTTCATGACTACTCGCTACCTCGTGTTGTGAAGTCTTGCTTGTGAAAGATTGGCGACATTTGTGTGAACACAAGTGGCGATTATGGACAATTTATAAAAGCAAGAAACAAAATTTAACTCTTTAAATTGGTCAGAATGATAACATACTACCAGTCTTTGCGTACAATAGAGCAGACGGTCCATTTTTTTCACGGAAAGAGAGTAAAATACGCCAGCCACAGGTAAACATGGCTCGGGTGAAAATACCGCTGCCGCATGTGATGATCATGTTGACAGTTTATCAGTGACTGCAATAAAGTGTGTTTATCAACCTTTAACTGCAGCAACAAACTCTACCGCTATAATTTAATGACAACATTTACACACAACCGATCTTAAGAAAAATTAAAGAGGAATCATCGTCCGTGATGCTAACCAAGGGTACCCATGCAATTGATTCACACAGTGACTGTGACACAGGCTTGGCCGTTTTGATCAATTCATGATTGAGATCGATAGGCCTATATTCATTTTGTAAGGGTGAAGGACACGAGTTTTTGTTTAAATTGACAACGAACCCACATAGAAATGTAGAGAATGTCTTACTCAACAAAAGTCATGTTGATCAGTTTGCATGAAATGCAGAAATAAAGTTACGGCACTTTTAGTTTTACCACTCATCACGTATTGTGCAAAAAAAAAAAAGAATGCCTCTGTTGCGAAGGTCACGTGACGAGAAACGAGACCTGAAGCGGAGGGGAAACAAAGATAGCGAGCGAGGCCTGCTGCTGGCACGCTATGCCCAGTCTATGCGAAGTGCCTGTTCACGCAATTCGCGTAGATAAAATGCACCTCGCGCGGCTATTTGGCGTGCCAGAAATTTGAGCGCAAGAAATTGGCGTGCTATTTGCTATGGCACATCCAGACAAAAAAGCTCACAACTGAGCACGCTCAAATGAGGTGCGCAATGCGAAAATGGCGTGCTAGCAAAAGGGACCCATATGCGAAATCAGTACTGTATGCGGAGGAACGTCAAGAGTCCCTCCCAGCCCATGGCCAGTTACATAACAATATGTTACTAAGGCCGGTGTAACCCCAGCATAAATACCAAGAGCTCTCCGTTAAAAAGTCAGTCTCTGATGAGCCCTGGTGAAGGGCGAAAACAGTCAGACTTTTTGTTACTGTTCCCTGAATCGATCATGCATGATCTATTCATTTACAGTTTCTAAACACTGTGTGCAATCAAACGGCCAGTTTTCGCCGTCCTGGCACTTACTGCTTTTTCTATTTCACTATTCCACCATACTGACACCAGTATAAACAGATAAATAGAATACAACATTTAGCACCATACAGTTGACTAGAGGTGTTATGAGGTAAAGTGTACTAAGGTATTACCTGGAAGCCACCTCTTCCACTATACTGGATGAAGATTGAAAAGAAAGAAATCCTGCAAAAAGTGAGTATGATCATGGTTTTCCGACTTAAGAGGGACTAGAGAAAATTCTTTAGGTGGGTTAAGTATACTTTACCCCGGGTACTTTCCCTCTTACCACTCTAAACACTTTAAGAATTACACTTTGTCATTTCAAGCTCCATCTTGACATAGTTTGACTAATGTTCTTGAGTTAGTGTTGTATTTATTAGGTATTTGGTCATATCTCTGGAAACATTTCAACAGAATTTTGTATAGTTGTTTTTTATAACCTTCGTGTTGTAGTTTTTGAAACAAAGTTCTGACTATGTTGACAAAATCGCTGAAAAGTGTGGTGTTTTTAGCAATACATATCACTTGTCCGATACAAACTCCCTATGCTTGTTTCTCTGGAAGGTTTCCTGTCAAATCTGGGTAGGAGATAATATCAAATTTGAACAGGTCTCTCTTGACAAATATTTTTTATACATACTGGTTGTTCTTTATTTCTATATCCAGATCAATGAAAGTAGCTTTTTTATCACTTTCATTTTCCAGATTTAATAGTAATTCTTTCGGATATATGTTTTTCCAATGTCCCTTTATTTCATTTTGATTGTTTAGAGCACGCAGGTCATCTATAAATCTTCTTGTGTAAGAATATGATCTTCTTGCAGCTGTAAAGTTTTTTTTTGCCAATTCTTCAATCCATTTTGATTCATAATGTAAATAAAGGTTGGCAATATATGGGGCTGAATCTGTTCCCATTGGTATGCCTACTATTTGTTGATAAGGCTCTGGTTCCAAAGCAAAAGTACACTGTATGAGCTCTTGATAATGTATTCTATCATTTGAGCACACTCTTGTTTTGTGTAAGATATTCCTTTGCTCTTACCTGTATCAAATTTAGCCTCACCACCAGATATTTTAATATACTGACATGTGCCACCTTTGAACGCTTTATCCAACACTGAAATTAACATGTTGTTTAAGTCTGTCAAGTTGATCTTTGTATACAATGTTGAGAAATCAAAGGTATGAATTGATTTGGCACCATTCTTATTGTTGATTTTGTCCATGTCTAGTAGAATATCACTTGTGTTATCTGTAATCCACATTGTATTCACTCCCGTGTACATTTTCACTTTTTTGCAGTAGTTAACATGTGAATTTTTGACAAGTTTGAGAACTTTTGTGAGTCGTTTGGCAACTTGTCTCGAAACACATTAATTTTCTTTGCTGTAATGATGAACCTAAATTTAACAGGGTTTTTATGCATTTTGACAATTGCATAATATGTAATTGGTAATTTCTTGTCCTCATTTGAGACAATGCATTTCAACTCCTTGTTTTTATCCACTTGGTCCTTGATAACAGTATCAGAGGTTCCTGCCTGTTGATAACTTTCATTATTTAATTTACTCATTATTGTATTAATGTAGTATGGTTTACAAGTTAGTGCAATTTAATGTTATTGCTAGCTTTGTCAACAGGTGTGATGACAAACTTGTCATGTAAGTCTTGCAATTCCTGACTACAATGTGAATCCTGCAGCACTTGTTTAATCTGTCTCCACTTTTGAAGAGGTCCTTTTCTCGGGAATTTAATTCTTTCATCCACTTTCTCCAATATTTTAACTTTCCATTTATCAAATGCTTTGTTACAGATTCCTTTCTCATTACTATGTTTCTTAATGAAACTGTTGAGTCCTCTTTTAATCTCCTTTCTTGCCTTTGTGAAGTTGATGTTATGTCTTTCTCTATAGTTTGGTCCTCTTTGAAACAAATGTCTCAATTTTTTGTTTTGAATGATACTTACATCACCCGTGATTACATGTTTGTGGTCTTTATCCATATACTTCTTGAAAATAGTGTTACATTCACAAGTTTGACTATTCATATTCCAGCTATCTAAGTCCACTTCATCCATTATTTGAATGTAGGATGGACGGACAGACATGAGCGGTCACATAAGGTCTGCGACCTTTGGTCAGCAGAGCTGAGAAGTGACAAAGATAATCAAGGTAAATATTCACATGGAGGTATCAACACCTCCATACTATACTTAAGGGATAAGTTCTCAGGCCACTAAAAGGTTAGTTGGCTTGGCAATTTTTTTTCCACATTCTGTCATAATCATATTTTCATCAAGAGAATGATCTTAATCTAATTTTAGAAAAGGTGAAAGCACCATATTTATGCCCTTTTTTTCTGGTGGGGGGAGGGGGGGTCACACCCCTTGATGGGGGGGGGGGGGGGTCACAAAATATCATTTCCATAAAAATCTTCATTGTATGTTACATAAGGACTTGTCTGTATGTCCATTTGTCCGCAGGCATAATCTTAAATCACAACTCCTACACTTCCTTATTATTCTTTCAAACCTGGCACAGTGACTACACATGGCATGCAAATGTGCAAGATAAGAAGGCAGAAGTTTTCATATGTGACTATGTGTCTCCAATTACAAGGCAATCATTGGTGGCTGCAGGGCCTGCCTATACACACAATACCCTGTTTGCTTTTCTCATTGACTTCAGTTTCCATTCATGTGATTTAAACTTGGTACAGTAACAACACTTAACTTGTATACGTGCAAAAAGACAGTTACTTTGAGATACAGTTAGATATCTCTGATTGATAAGCAATGTTTCTTGGCAGCAGGGCCTGTCTGTGTCTGGGTATGTAGGGCCTGCCTTAGTGTGTGCATTAGTCTGGGTATGCAGGGCCTGCCTTAGTGTGTGCATTAGTCTGGGTATGCAGGGCCTGCCTTAGTGTGTGCATTAGTCTGGGTATACAGGGCCTGCCTTAGTGTGTGCATTAGTCTGGGTATACAGGGCCTGCCTTAGTGTGTGCATTAGTCTGGGTATGCAGGGCCTGCCTTAGTGTGTGCATTAGTCTGGGTATACAGGGCCTGCCTTAGTGTGTGCATTAGTCTGGGTATACAGGGCCTGCCTTAGTGTGTGCATTAGTCTGGGTATACAGGGCCTGCCTTAGTGTGTGCATTAGTCTGGGTATGCAGGGCCTGCCTTAGTGTGTGCATTAGTCTGGGTATGCAGGGCCTGCCTTAGTGTGTGCATTAGTCCTAATGTTTTGCATAATCCGGTACAGGGACCAACATGTGTGTGAATGGGTATTATCATGCGTGTTAATTGGCAACAACTGCTCTAGTTTGATCTGTTCTGGTCTGAATATTTTTCTTCTTTTTTTTTTCACAAAATTTGAAAACCATCACCAAAACTGTTTTGCCAATTATTTCAGATTGCATATAGGGAAAATTCTAAAAAAGGACTCTTAAACATTAATTTGATGACTAGTGGTGGAGTTGGTTTTTTTCCCCTCACAAATTCTTCCAAAATGAAGCTTCTTTCAATTTTTCTCCAGTTCTAAAGGAGTAGCACTTGATAAATCAACAAAAATATTTCAATTTTGTCTTCATCCATATATAGGTTAATCTAAAGATAATGATCTTTCTTCACTTAATCTACAAGCAACATTGTAATGCTACAGTTAGTATTTATTTTTTGTTTTTGTTTTTAAATGCGAGCAGCTACAGTTAAACAGAATCATATTTACAACTTGATGCTGAAATATAATGATGATTTTTTAACATCTCCAGTTATTAACATCAACACTGCTGTATGCCAAGCTACACTAGAAGCTGATCAGTGCCCGCAAAACCAATTGGCCAGGACAGAGGGACAGACAGACGGAGGGACAGAGATATCATGGCAAGGCCATTTTTCTTCAATGCAGCACTGTAACCTAAATATGTAACCTAGTGACCTAGTTTTCACTAGGTGTCTGAGGCACCTCAACAACCCATTGTGATAAACATTTGCTCTCTGTAAAGTGAATATTTTTGGAGATACGGTGTTAACAAGGCATGGACGGGCAGACATCTCCTTTGAAACTTAAAAGCTTCATACACTATTCCACACGCAAGTGATGGCAAGCAGTAATGTACAGTGAACTGAGCATCATCGTGGCACCTACTCTCACGGACTGATTTGTGACACATTCGGCACTTCCCTCTATCCCCTGCCTTTGCGTATTTGCCTGTGAATTCAAGTCCTTGTTGCTATGAACACTAGGATCTTTATTTTCACATACTGCAATATAAACAAAGCTTCATGTAATGTGTGTTCCCTCTGTAACTTCACATATGTTCGCTTGGCCAAAGCCATGATAAACACACAGTAACACGAGCCGTGACTGGCTCATTTTCACATGCGATTCAATTGACCAATTGGGTGATGTGTTCTCCGTGAGACAACATGGCCAACAGTTGGTGTTTACAGTGGCAGCAAAGATGGTGATGGTCTCCACACTGAATGTACATTACAAGGAGACCTATTTCTGATTGGAAATGTTACAGTTTCATTTGAATTTGAATTAAGAACACAGGTTATTGTGAGGCACTTCCCAATACTGTAGACGCAAATTGACTACGATGTACCGATAACCTTCATGGTACTACTACTACTACTATGCAAACGATGGCCTGGATGAAGATGTGCATCCCATAAGCGGCAACAAGAAAAAGTATCCTGAAACCATTGCAACTATTAATCTTCATTCAAGTTTACGTGGGACATAAAATCAATTCAAACACAACATTTTATTTCAACTTGTCTGAAGCGTCAACTTGGGCTGGACCACTGCATCGCTGCAGCTGTTCAGTGACCCGTACCCTATGGTGACCTGGTTGCGTCAGTGGTGACTTGCTATTGTGGTACTACACTAAGTTCCACATGTGCGTTCTCCGAGTTACCAGGGCAAACGGTCACTTAAGTATTTTTAAATCACGACTTACTATCTTATCTTTCATCTGCCCACTCGGTTGTGTCTGAAGCAGTGATTATCATTCATCACAAATGTAAATGCAAAACAATACCCTCGCAAGCTGTGCACGGTGAGCGCCATAGTCAAAAGACAGCCCAATGCATTGTGGGTAAGTCATACTACCAGAGACTTCCATTCTCACAGAAACTGTCAGTTGCACAGAAGGCTTTTGAGTTGGATTTCAAAAGTGAATAGTGGCGATAAGTTTTTGGCAATGTTTGCAATTTGCATGGATAAAAACAATCGAGGTGGGCTGAACAAAATCAAATTACTGCAAGCTTCCGGTATATTTGACCACGGTACATTCATTTGATTTCATTTTGACCTGTCTGCACTGAACTTCAGAACAAGCAAGAATTATCTGCAAATGAAACAGTCATTGGTGGGTATGTTGCTATCTATAGCGAGACATGACTTAAAAATTTCATCGGCAAAAAAATTAATTCTTCAAAGGCATTTTGCAAAATTTGCCGCTGGGCGCACGACTTTATCTCATTATCACTGATTATGCAACAACACATGCAAAAATTGCATGTTTGACAAATGCCTCATGGGAGATTGCTATGTACTAAAGGCTGCACTCAACACAAAACAATGTGAATAACAGTACAATGTCAAACCTATTAAATCAGCAAAGAACATATAAATAAACTCTTTTTGATGCTCTTTTTCATCAAATTGAGTGCATTGGTCACGCTTCTGGTTTATGGTGCACGCACATCTAATTTGAGTGGCAAGGGTCAGTTCGTGTTTTTGAACTGCATAATGTTAGAAAATACATGTATGTTATCTATTGCTTAATGTGTAATTGCGTCTGCCCCAGAGACATGTAGCTGCAAAAGTGTGACCACATTATTAGGCTTTCTCACCTGCAACACTGACAACTGGAGTAGAAAATACTATACACACTTTGCACAGTACGCTTTGTCCCGCTCAGGGAATATCTGAACCAGTATATTATCTAAAAATAGTAAGAGAAATCCAGCGCTGTGCTCTGATTTCCAAAAAGCTAAAAGCAAAATTTGTTCCAATTTGACCATCACATAAGCTGACAAGTATCCAAGATATCTCACCTTGACTTATGTTTGTAAACTCTGAAGACCTTTAGTTAAAAAATAATTCAGAATAGTTTTGCACAATCCTGCTTAAGTGTTCTGAAGAAAAAATTGACAAAGCACAGTATTATGAAACTGAAGACAAAAATTGCAGCACCAACTCTTGAACAAATTAAGAAATATGGGTCACAAGAAGTGTCCCTATACAATTTCAAAGCAATTGGCTAAGCAGTTTCAAAGATGATTTTTCTTCAAAAAATGAATCCCCCAAAATCCCTGTAACATGACTATATGAACAAATTTGGTAGACATCCATTCCAGGGTGATTCTAACCAAGTTTGAAGAAGCTCTATCTAAAAAAAGGTTGCAACCTTTTTTTAGATAGAGCTTGTACTAGAAAAGGACCATATTAGTTTTGGTATGCGTTCCTCTTAAAAGCGTTCCCGTTCCATGTCGTTATACTCAAGAGCATCCAAAATGTGTTCTCGGTCCATTTGAAGTCAGTTGTGTGTCTGTTCTCATGCGGATGCGTGCGTAACATTTTGCTTTGGTGTAACTGTATGTCACAGAAAAATGTCTGTTTTATTCTGGGACTGCCAGGTCCGATGGTGATGGTCTGAGCCCAAAGTCAGCTGTTTGGGCCAATAATCGTTTCTACTGATATGACTTTTACCACAGTTTACCACTATATGAAATTCGTCCATAATAGCCCACGCTCCACACAATAAACCATTTCTCAACTCAACATGTGTTTTGGGTTTTTCTTATTTACTTTTCATTTTGTAGCCGTTTGACTATTCAATTTTCTGAATGAGCATACACTATGTAGTGGAAGTAAAGTTGCTAGGCCTGTCATAACAACTGTGAAGTGAAAAATAGATTTGCGTCTTTGATACCTTGTTCAAGACTGTGGTATAATAAATGAAATGGCCTTGACAAAATGTTACTAGTCTTTTCACCGCAAAATTTATATTATTTCTGTATTTTGGGAGAATTATATGATAACCAAATATCTGACATGACAGATCAAGTGCATTTTCATCTGATCAGAAATTCAAGATGATAAAGATCACTTTGGGCAATTTGATACCCCATCCCTTTTTGCTATGCTTGTGAGTCACTGGGATGAAATGGTGTTACTATACAAAGAAAAAGTTATGAAAGGAAGGACGAGAGAGAGAGAGAGAGAGAGAGAGAGAGAGAGAGAGAGAGAGAGAGAGAGAGAGAGAGAGAGAGAGGAGAGAGAGAGAGAGAGAGAGAGAGAGAGAGAGAGAGAGAGAGAGAGAGAGAGAGAGAGAGAGAGAGAGAGAGAATTCAGCTGGCTTTTCACATCTACATAATTATATGGAAGTGGAGAAATATTCCACTTTGAGTTTGGTTTCACAAATTCTTCACTGCCTAAAAATGCCATTCAGTTGACTATTGACTAACATTGTTATCTACTGCAATGAAATAACTTTTTGACCCTTAATACAAATAATCAATGTTTTTAATCTGTTACTAGATGCAATGCAGGTCAAAGTCACCCCGATGGTGTTCTCTGTCAAAATATCAGTGAAATAAAATGTAGGCCTAACATGATGCAATCGCCTGGTATTATAACAACTTTCTTTGTGGCATTGGAAAGCAATACGAGGTACCATGAGGCACATAAAAGAAGGCCTAAACTAAAAGTTAATAATACTGAGTTTAGGCCTAGACCTGTGAATAGGATTGCCTATAATGAGGCCCACCCATATGGTAGTGCCGAATGATCTTATATTCTGGTAAAGATTCTGAAGACATGGGAAAGATATCAAGTGACAACAATTTACAAAAACAACACTTGAAAGTACACTTAAACATAGATGTACATATAATTACATTATTCATCAGCTATATCACTGCCTGTTAACAATCATTCGTATGACCGAGATAAACAAACAGTGTAATGTGTCATGGGGGGGGGGGGGGGGCACATACTCAACATCAGGGTGGGTGTGTGCCTCGGACATTTTTATACAATACCCTACCTTAATCCTACACCAGATGTAAAAAGGTACCCTTTCTTAATCCTGTAATGTGTTGAAAGGAGTGCTGCATTGGTGCATCATGCTGCATTTTGGAGACCAACATTCCGATTTTAAACAAGTTTTAGTATATTCTTACTTCTCACAAAATTCTCCCCCCCCCCAAAAAAAAATGTACTAATTATATCCTATATCCCCAGCCTATATCCAAGATCTATACATTTGTTTGAAATATGAATAAGACATTCAGTTCACTCAAATAATTGTTACCCCTATCCTAATCCAGCTGTGTACATTTGGGGGGGGGGGGGGGGCTTTTTTAATCCTCGGAGTAATGAACAGGACCTTTCCCACGGCACATACCCAACACAATCCTACATCGAAGTACCCCCCCCCCCCCCCCGGGGGTGTCACACAATCCGAGCTACGTAACATAATAACACACCCTGCGACATCAAACTTCAGTTTGGCCCCATTCTTTCGATTGTTGCGACTCACATTCAGGCTACCTACATAAAACTAATATCTGCCCTAACAATACACAATTCATATTAGGCCTTTCTATTGAAATTCGTTTTATTGCCATTATGGAAAGTGTCAGTAAGACGGTAATTGCAGAAACCATTAGCTTCAATATCAGGCGCCCAAAGACTTACAATTGGTGACACCATTTTGACCATGGGCGAGGTCAGGTGATCACTGCATGGACCATGCGACCCCTTTCCAGGAATTTTGTACACCTGGCCCACAAGGGTTTCGATTTTTCTTTGACTGTTGTGGAAACATAGAAACGTGAATAACTGATATTGATGGAGACCTAACACAATTCTGTAAACTTTGTTGAATGACATTATTGGTTTGGTTACTAAAAATGAATAAATAGACAGACGAGGGAACAAAACAAATGCTATAAATGCTGTTGTAAATTGCAAAATGAGATAGTTGTACAAAGTGGTTGTGGCCTGTGGGTGCCAGAGATTCAAGCAGGTCTGAGGACAGGCCATTTCATGATGAGATTGACACAGCAAACGATAGATTATGATTCCTGGCTGGAGACAAAATTTCTTCATGGTGGCAGCTGTGAATGGTGCTGTGTCTCACAGGCTGTTCCTTTCAAAATTGCTCATTCATCTTGGTCAAACACTTTGATAAAAGAGGAGCGATCAAAACGATGTGGCCCCTAAAGTTTTCTGCCCTCTTTAATTTGCATTTAAGTGCATGTAGGCTACGTGTACAAATAGAATTCTTTCCACCTACAGATAAAGCTTTATTTCTGTGTTGGATTAAAGTAACTGAATGCATAACTTGTTGGGATTGGGTACATTTTGCCAGCATCAAACATATGGGAAATACTTTGTAACCCCTATGCAATAAAATGCCATGAAAGTGTTTGGATGTGTTTGAAATGCATTTGTGAAAGTGTTTGAAACGCGTTTGGTGAAGTGCTGGAAACGTTTTTATTGTCCAAGCGTTTCAAACGCATTTCTGAGAAAGAGTTTGAAATCCATTTGCAATGCATTTGCTTCAAGTTTGAGTTTTCTTGTTTGTATTTCAGGATTGTTTGGGAAGTGTTTAGTGCTTGTCAACTTGAACGAGGGCAGAACTGTTGTAACAGTTCTATTTTGCTGGAGAACCTGCTGTATTAGCCATGTATTGACTACTTGGGCAATCCAGATATACATATATCTTTGAATCATATCTTCATTTTGATATTCATTTGTTTGAGAACGTTGCCTTAAACAACACATTTGTTGGGATTGCGCATCTGACTGGTAAGCATACTTTACATGTGACGTATCACAGCATACATGATTTCCCAATTTGTAGAGTTTAACTGCAGCGCAGTGCAAAGTACCTCATATGGAACTACTTCTGATGTAGCAGGAATGCAACTGCACACATTCTGTGATTACATGGTGTGTTAGCGACATTTGAGTGGGTGCACTCTGACGGGAACGAGAACGCGACAGAATGTGATCTGAGGGCACGAGCTAGAATGTAAAAGGTGCCTTTTCCCTGCAAAAATGTAATGGGACATGAACGGAATGCAAACGGGATGCGAACGGACCATGAACGTGTTTATGTCCGTTCTCTGTAATGTTTTGCTTGGGCATAACTGCAACACAATTCTCCACAGAATACACACAAAGTATCTTATTACTACATGGTTTTGTTCCTCTTACCCCCAGTGGTTCCCCTTGGTGGTTCTCTTGAGCAGATTCTTCTGGAATTCTTTGCCTCCGCAGCCAAACTGACTGATGGCAAAGATCTGCAGTACTGTCAAGGCCTGCTTCATTATGGACAGCGTCGTATCTCGCACCTTCTGTAATCAGCATAATGAGTTCATGTCATGCCTTCAGTTTACACAACCACATGTAAAGACACTGCTACAAAGTTGTAAGTGCATTTCTTACAGCAGCCATTATAATTACCAACTCAGGAGAAATGCAGTCCCATCATCACTGCTGATATAATTAGGCACAGGTAACCCAAACACAGGCCACTAAAGCCTTTCAGCACTCAAGAGGTATAATTTTTCATTGCATGTGAAGAGCCTGAGATATTATTAACCCTTTCCTACTCAAAATTGCCTAAAAATGCCAAGATGTAAATTGTCTGCTGCATCATTTTTTTTAAATTTCTCATTAGCAGAAAAGATTTTTGTTGAAATTTAATGTATGTAAGACTATTCATGATGGCACATCCTAGGTCAATAGCTTTCCTTCCTGCACACCAAAGAAAGCTTTTGACTCCTTGGGTCATTGAGCCCCACAGAAAGGGAAGACTGTACCCATTCAGCCATAAGGCTCTCTAAACAATACCTTGTGCATGACTTGATACATATTCTAAGCTGACACTAGCCATAAGCCATAGGATAAGAAAAATGGTATTTGGCTAAAAAATTAAACACTTTTCAGCCAGATTGTCTAAAACAGATTTTCAATTTCTGAACTGTCACATTTAACTTTACTCTTTATTATCAGATTAAAGAAAATCTACTTATTGTTGGAAAAATACAGACAAGTTTTGGCTAATGGCACCCAAATTTGGCTAAAATATTTTAGTCCTTTTAGCAACATAAACTTCACTCCCGAGGCTATAGCCCAGATTTATCTGAATGCAGACCCCAAGGTTCACTATATTATATAATGCAATTTGTTTTCAATATAGCTTACTTGACTGTGTTTCTATAGATGACATGTAACAGTTTTACAATGAAAAGCTCTGTTTTGCATGTCAGTCTTGTTCACACTTTTTTTTTCTTTTTTTGCTGATATGGTAATAATGTACTTTAAAGTCAATACATTATTATGCCGAAAGTTGCAGGTTCGAGTCCCGCTCATTCTGAACATAAAATATATATATTTTTGGCATTTCCCTAATCCTGGTGGATTTCAGTCCCCGATTCTAGAAATAAATGCTGACTCAGTAAATATATACTGCATAACTGTGTTGATATGGCATTCGCACATAACTACCTCCATTGAACCATTCTTTTTTAAGAATGGGGATTTGGTCGAGTGGATATGTGCATTTCCCATTTCAGCTAGGCGACTAGTACCAAAGGTTGCAGGTTCGAGTCCCGCTCGTTCCGAACATAAAATATAAATAAATCATAACTATGAAATGTCTGCACAATGTTTATGTTTGAATATATTTGAAGACTTTTAAACAAAAGGTGCCTGCATCTTTACACTATTTTTGGTTTGTTTTTTGTTTGTTTGTTTTTTTTTTTTGGGGGGGGGGGTCACATGATAACAAATTTGCCTATATAATATGTATCTTAATTTAAACCTTCAAGATGTGATATGCCCATCTTACAAGCAAATTAAAGAATCATGATAGCACTGATGTATGGTCCAGCTCTAACTGCATAAACCCCAAACATGCAGAGCCAAGGAAAGTCCTAACATTGCAAAACTAAGAGCAGTTTCAATTCTAAAATATTACATTTCCAGGAAAACCACTTTGAATGCTACACATATTTTAAATAATGATTTTAATTTTACCGCAGATTTTGTACTAAAATACTTCATTTTTACCCCAAGAATGAAAAGGATAATAACTGCACTTTCATATCTATATGCACGATGTAGCCATCATAAAAATATGGCCCCCGTTTTGTACACATAAATGAGCAATTTATTTCCACTATTATAAAAAGCAAAAGGACTGTGACAGTCCTGTGCTCAGTTGACATGTACATATACCCTTGTGATTTTTTAAGATTTGCCCTTAAAAAGAACAAGAAATTCATCAAAAATACAAAAATCAATGGAGCATGTCCATTTGAACAAATCTGCTAGAGACCCACCCAAGGTACATTACCACCAAGTTTAAAGTCTGACTGACGATTTTGCAGACGAAGTCAAAAGTGTGAATTAGCATTAGACTGTCCATTGACTTACATAGTAATCAATAGGAAAGGTGCATTTACCGACAAGGACCTGAATGAAAAAAATCATTGAAAGTCAGCAATACACAGCATTGCCTCTTTGTGAAAAAAATTGTTTGACCCTTCCATAAGGAACATATCCACCATGTTTCAGCCTAATCTGAGTGACGGTTCTGGAGAAGTCACAAATAGTAATAATGCAAAAAAACATAAAAAAATTAGAAAAAAAACACAGCACCACCTGGTGAACAAATTCAGAACTAGCAGTCCACAGGGGTGTTCCTGTATGAAACCAAAGCAATCGAGCAAGCCATTTCAGAGAAGATGATTTTTTAAGACTTGCCTCAAAAAATAACAAAACAAAACAAAACAAAAAAAATCCAAAAAATCCAAAAAAATTTGAAAAATCAATGGTGCATGACCATTTGAACAAATCTGTTAAGAGACCCACCCAAGGTACACTGCCACCAAGTTTGAAGTAAATCTGACCAACGGTTTCACAGAAGAAGAAAAAAATGTGAATCAGCATTAGAAAGCCCACTGACTTACAGTTATGCCCGAGCAAAACATTACGAACGCATCTGCACGAGAACGGACACAGAACTGACTTCGAAGGGACCAAGAACGCGTTTTGGATGCTTTTTAGTAAATGGCATGGAACGGGAACGCTTTTTGGAGGAACGTGTAACAAAATGAACGTGTTCCTTTTCCAGTACAAGCGCTTAATAGCTTGGACTGGATGAGGAACACATTTCTGCTTCTCCTCCTCCTCCTCATTCTTCATTTTGGTATGGGCAAGGGACGCATTTTTTCTTCATTGTTTCATGAGAATGCGTAGCTTATTGAGAGAAGCTTTATTAACATTTACAAATTACACTGTATGGTCACAAACAAATCAATCGTTTCTACTGACATTATTTTTACCACAGTTTACCACTATGTGAAATTCGTCCATAATAGCCCACACTCCACACAATAAACCATTTCTCAACTCAACATGTGTTTTGGGTTTTTCTTATTTCCTTTTCATTTTGTAGCCGTTTGACTATTGTTCAGTTTTCTGAAAGAGCTGAAACTCTGTAGTGGAAGAAGAAATGCTAGGCCTGTCATAACAACTGTGAAGTGTCAGCGACATTTGACAGGACGCGTTCCGACGGTAACGAGAATGTGATAGAATGCAATCTGAGGGCACGGGCTAGAATGCAAAGGGTGCTTTTACCCCGCAAAAATGTAATGGATGTGAACGGAACACGAACGGGATGTGAACGGACCATGAACGTGTTTATGGTGCGCTCTCTGTAACGTTTTGCTCGGGCATAACTGTAGTAAGTCATGAATAGGAAAGGTGCATTTATTGACAAGTACCTGAACTGAAAAAAATTGTTAAAATCAGGAATCTGCAGCATTCCCACCTAGTGAACAAGCTATTACACACAAAAAATCATGAAAATTTACAAAAAAAAATTGAAGCCCCAATTGCTGAACAAATTAAGAATTAGGAGTCCCTAGGAGTGTTCATGTGTGATATCCAAGCAATTGGACAAGCGGTTTTGGAGAAGATTTGCCCCCCCCCCCCCAAAAAAAAGAGCAAAAAAAAAAAAAAATCATAAACAAGATGGTTGTGTTAACAGCTAATGCTCAGCTGACCTAGAGATTCATCACACTCGTGGCTCTGTGAACTTGGGACAGGATCAAGGTCACCCCTGTACTATCCTATCCAGAGTGAGTCTGACCTTTATGGAAGAACACTAATATGTGCAACATCAAGGTCCCAGTTCCAGTTATTCTGAAGAGCAAAATTGATATATGTTGCACTGTGACCCCAGAAATGAGGCCAAGGTCACTCATGTACTGTCTAAGGGTTGTGTACACAAATTTTTTTTTTTCAAAAATCAGAGAAAACCTCGGAAGGGGGAACAGGGTTAATGCCAAAATCAGATTTTCACCAATTCTTTGGAAAAGGCAAGTTATTAGGTACTTCTAGGACTTCAAATGATACATATTATCCTGAAAACAACTGTGCTCACAGAGAAAATATCTTGCAACCTCAAAGTTAAACAACACAAAGGCAATTTGATACGTAAAATAAAGTGATTTTATTATCAAAACTCAACTAAGGATAGAAAAGATCTCAATGAGCAGCAAAGACTACCGATGTTTCACAAGCTTCACTAGAGCTTCAAATTTTCGCTTTACTTACACAGTACCATATTTACCCGCGTAATAGTTGCATGTTTTAGGCCTTTTTCCGGGGAAAATGTAGGGTGCGGCTTTTAAGCCAGGATAATATTTGAGACCAATGGAGAACCCAAGTTTTCACGATGTCGTCAATGATGATGGTGGGCTAGGAACAAGATGGCATGGACCAGCACCAAGCTTGGTCATACTGCAAGTTTAACGATTGTTGACAAAAATCCCGAATATAATATATTTTCCTGCATGTAGAATGTTATAATATTGGTAACTGTGCACATTTAATGTAAATAGAATTATGCTTGCGATGTGATGCTATAATAACAGTGTTGTGGTTGGGCAAATAAAACATACGGATTAATTTTGTTGGATGCCGGTGGTTCCGACCATAATCCAATGTGGGCTTTATATAGAGGGCAAATTTCAATCTCATCATTCGTTGCCCTCAGAAGTCTCACACCTTGGTGATCAGCTGCTGGGTCATTGTTTGTGACAATTTGAATGGTGTAACTGTGCAAAAATTGGGTGATTTCATTATCGCAGTCTCCATCTCTTTTCCTCTACCCACCATGCTGTTTACATCGTTAGAATGCTTGGAACCTTGTCTATTTCAAGAACAAGCTTTCCCATTGGCTGAAACAAAAGTATATTAGGGGAAACCCCTCCAAAATTGCTTCTATTATAAACATATACTTCATTATTTTAGTCAGAAACTACCGAAGACGTTTCTCCGGACTATATTCTAGGCCAGTCAGGGGGCCGGAATCAATCACATGGTGTCCGCCGTCCACTCAAATGCGTTGTTTTTCTACTGACATTTCATTCGGGGGTTCTCGCTACCTCATGTTGTGAAGTCAGGCTTGAAAGATGAACGACATTTGTAAGAACACATGACGATAACGGACAATTTATTTAAGCAAGACACAAAATTTTATGCTGTAGCTTGGTCAGAATGATAACATACTACCAGTCTTTGCATACAATAGAGCAGAGGGTGCAATTTTTCACGGAAAAAGAGTAAAATACGCCAGTTGCAGGTAAACATGGTTGAGGGGAAAATACCACTGCATTTTACCGCTTGTGTTGATCCTGTTTACAGTTTATCAGTAACTGCAATAAAGTGCACTTATCGACTATTTACCACAGCAACAAACATACTCAACCGCTATAATTTAATGACAATTGTCACACACAATCGATGTTTAGAAAAAATTAAAGAGGAACCATTGTTCATGAGGCCAACCAAGGAAAATGCGCCGACCGGTACCCATGGCCATGCAATTGTATTCACACAGGCTTGACCATTTTGATCAATTCGTGTTTGAGATCGATGTATTCACTTTGTTAGGGTGTCGGGCACAAGTTTTTGCTTAAATTGACAAAGAAACCACATAGAAATGTACAGAAGGTCATACTGAACTAAAGTCATGCAGATCATTTTGCATGAATTACAAGAATAAAAAACTTACGGCACTTTTGGCTTGCTGTGCCAAATACCAAAACTGCCCAGTGTGCTAAGGGTTAAATACTGTTTTTAGGCATTTTGACTTGACTTTACTGATCAGAGGGTGCATGATGGACAACCTATTCCAGGGAATAGGTAATATTGGATAGGGGAGTGGGGCAGGGGGTTATTTTCCATCCATGGTTTTCTTGGATTTTTGTAATTTTTTTTTTTTTTTGTACACGACCCCTAAGCATGATGTTCATAGAGAAACATTAACATGTGCAACATCAATGTCCTGAATCAAAATAGATCTCAAGTTATCAAGTGAACAGTAACTTTCACTTCATTGTTCTGTGACCTCAGGAGTGAGGTCAAGCTTCAACATTCACTAGGGCATGACCACTTGCATACAAATAAGTAGACATTCATCAAAGGTACATCCCTACCACGTTTGACACAAATCTGGCCAAAATTATTTATTTATAACCAATAATAGAAATTCATATGTTATACTTTCCTATTAAACCTTTTTTAAAGATTTCCCAAGAAAAAAATTGCACAAAAGAATTACTGGAGCGTGACCATTCAAACAAACTTGGTAGAGACTCACCCAAGGTACAATGCTACCAAATTTGAAGTCATTCTGACTGACAGTTTCTTCCAAGAAGTCCAAAATGTGAATTAGCATTAGAATGTCCATTGCCTTGCATAGTAATCAATAGGAGAGGTGCATTTACCAAAGAGTACCTGAATTGAAAAAAAATCTTTAAAAATCAAGAATCCACAGCAGTGCCACCTAGTGAACAACTTTATTTGACCCTACCACAAAGAACATATCCACCAAGTTTCAGCTTAATCTGAGTGATGGTTCTGAAGTCAGAAATAGTAAAAACACACACACAAAAAATTTTAAAAAATGAAAAATGCAGTGCCATCTGATGAACAAATTCAGAACTAGGAGTCTCTAGGAGTTTCCCGGTGTGATATCAAAAGCCACTGGTGTGCAGTATTGAAGAAAAAGATTTTAGAAGATTTGTCCAAAAAAGAACAAAATAATTTAATACAAAATCCAAAAATTACTGGAGCAAGACCATTTGAACAAACCTCGTAGACACCTACTCAATGTGCATTGCCACCAAGTTTGAGGTCAATCTGGATGATGGTTTCAGAGTAGAAGTCGAAAATGTGAATTACCATTAGAATGCCCATTGACTTGCATTGTAATCAATGGGAAAGGTGCATTTACCAGTAAGTACCGTAATTGAAAAAATCGTTAAAAATCAGGAATCCACAACAGCGACACCTAGTTAACAACTTCGTTTGGTTCTTTCACAAGGAACAAATCCATTAAGTTTCAGCTTAATCTAAGTGACGGTTCTAGAGAAGAAGTCCAAAATAGCAAAACACACAAAAAATCAGAAAAAGATGCAGCGGCATCTGGTGAACAAATAAAGACCTAAGAGGAGTGTTCCTATCAAAGCAGTTGGGTGAGCGGTTTCAGAGAAGAAAATTTTTTAAGTTTTGCTCCAAAAAAGAGCAAAAAAATCATCAAAAATTACAAAAATCATTGGAGCATGACCATTTGAACAAACTTAGTATAGACCCACACAAGGTACATTTCTGCGTAGTTTGAAGTAAATCTGGCTGATGGTTTTGGAGAACAGGTCAAAAATGTGAATTGTGGAAAGATGGATGGGCGAGGGACGGACGACGTTTGACGGATCTAAGCCTTTCCAGAACTCAACTCCTGTTGAATGGTCAATAAATACGAAAGGCAAGACTGTTGGTTAGCTTTTTTTTTTTTTTTTTTATTAATTGTGTGAGTCTCCACTTATCTATTATGAATAAGGCAAAAGACACCCAAGTGATAATTGTCTTACATGTTCTTTTTCTTTTCCTTCTTCAATTCGATGTCGATGGGCATTCGGCATGCAACAGTTGGGGTCTGATGCATCTCCATACTGGAAGTCTTCCGATTTCTGTCAAAAACAAAATACACTTTCAAAAATCAGCAATTTCACAGGGCTCTGAGGCACATTACAAAACACAGCAACTCTTCACAAAAACAAGAGGCTCATGGACCTAATGCTCTACTGGCATTGTGGCTATGTTGCAACTGTTCAATTCTCTTAGAATTAAAGTTGCGATTCCTCAAGCGGCTTCTGAACATATAAAGCTTATGTAAATTTAGTGCCACTGTCTACCAGATGGCACTTCTCTCCATATGTAATCATAGTTTATTTGTGCAATTCCTGGTTGTTGCATGTGCCAAGACAATGATCAGTGAGTCCTTAACTTTATATCCTCTGTGACCTTGGGACAGAAGATCAAGGTCACAAAGATTATGCAATACGAGAGGCCCATGGGCCTGGTGCTATGCTGACATTGCCATTGTGGTCCAAGATACAACCCGTCCACACAAAATCACCTCTCAAAAATAGGTCAAGGTCACTGATACTACATCAAATTCTAGCTCTGGACATTGTCTATATTTTCTATAAATTTGGCTGCCTGGTGAACTAGGAGTTCCTAGGAGTGTTCCTGTGTAATATCAAAGCAATCAGGTAAGCAGTTTCAGAGAAGATTTTTTAAGCTTTGCCCCCCAAAAAGAACACAGTAAAACATACAAAATCCAAAAATCATTCAAGCATGACCATTTGAACAAATCTGCTAAAGATCCACCCAGATGCAAGTTTAATAAAATTACTTTTCAAGATACAGAATTTTATATCTTAAAACACATTTTAGCACATAATTTCTGTCAAATTATAGGTGGCCCCACTAGTATCCTCGGCAACTTAGACTTGGCCTCCCCCACAATCCCACCAATTCCATGAAGATCTGCCAATAATTAAAGATGCTAGAGTGTTTACAATATTTTCATATTTTGTCCCCTATAATGCATAATATTGTAGGTGGCATGACCGATAATGAAACAGACCTAGATTTTAATACTCCCTATTAGTCCTGAAAGTTATATTGGGCTAACTTAAAAACTAAGGATGGTATTGCAGTCACAAGATTTTCACATTTTAACCTATATATTACATAATACTATAGGTGGTGCCACCAACATTAAATTCTACAAAGATTTTTATACACTTTATAACTCCTAACCGTTGTATGGGCCTATCTCAAAAATTGTGGGTTGCACAGCATTCATGAGATGACCCCTATATTCAAACTGGCTATTTGACCTTGACTTTCAACTCAGATTAAAAACTAGAACTGACTGATTTTCCAACAGAAAATCAAATGTCTCCCGGTGGAACACTTACGTCTCTGAATAAGCTACAGGTGATACCAAATTACAAATGACCAAGTTTGCTTGAAAATTACAATCCTATTTTAGCTCTCACCTAGATACATTACTCTAGCAATTTTCATCAAGTTCTTCAAGACTTATTGCAGAGAAACCAATTTCACATAAATGACCCTGTAACCTTGAAAATTAGGTCAAGGTCACCCAAATACAATCCCAACCTTGGTCTTGCCAAGATACATAATCCTACCAAGTTTCATCAAATTCCATCAAGTTCTTCATGACTTATCGAACGGAAACCAATTTCACATAAGTGACCCTGTGACTTTGAGAATTCGCTGAAGGTCATCCAAATACAATCCCAACCTAGGTCTTGCATAGATACATAATCCTACCAAGTTTTATCAAATTCCATCAAGTTCTTAATGACTTATCGAACGGAAACCAATTTCACATAAGTGACCCTGTGACCTTGAAAATTACATCAAGGTCACCCAAATACAATCCCAACCTAGGTCTTGCATAGATACATAATCCTACCAAGTTTCATCAAATTCCATCACGTTCTTCATGACTTATCACAGGAAAACCAATTTCACATAAATGACCCTGTGACCTTGAGAATTCGCTCAAGGTCATCCAAATACAATCCCAACCTAGTTCTTGCATAGATACATAATCCTAATAAGTTTTATCAAATTCCATCTTGTTCTTCATGACTTATCGAACGGAAACCAATTTCACATAAGTGACCCTGTGACCTTGAAAATTACATCAAGGTCACCCAAATACAATCCCAACCTAGGTCTTGCCTAGATACATAATCCTACCAAGTTTCATCAAATTCCATCAAGTTCTTCAAGACTTATCGCATGGAATTCAATTTCACATAAGTGACCCTGAGACCTTGAGAATTCGCTCAAGGTCGTCCAAATACAATCCCAACCTAGGTCTTGCATAGATACATAATCCTACCAAGTTTCATCAAATTCCATCAAGCTCTTCATGACTTATCGAACGGAAACCAATTTCACATAAATGACCCTGTGACCTTGAAAATTAGGTCAAGGTCACCCAAATACAATCCCAACCTAGGTCTTGCCTAGATACATAATCCTACCAAGTTTCATCAAATTCTGTCAAGTCCTTCAAGACTTCTCACACGGAAACCAAGTGTTGAAGAACCTGAACAACAACAACAACAAGAAGCGAAAGAAACGGGCACTACAACAATATGTCCCCCGGCTTCCACCGGGAGACATAAATAGCAAAGGTCAGAATTAGATCTAAGGTGTGTATTTGCCCCACTGAACAACTGAATACACAAACATTTGGAGGGCTAAAGCTGTGTATTCCCATTAGTTTGTATGTTAAAGCAACCTTAAATAAACCATTCACTTTTGTAGCTGAAGTTATATGATTTTTGTGAGGTACTGAGTTATGCATCTATATTTACTGTGTTAAATTTGGTGTTTTTATGTCTCGTAGATTTCAAGTTATTAAGTTGCAGATTACAATGGAAAGTAATGAGAATATACAACCCTAGCCCTCCACTGACTGCAGTGCCCTCTTTTGGGCAGTTCTTGAACCTTCTATTCTTGCTCTTTCCTATAGGCCAGGGGCATTTGAGGCTAAAATATGAATTTGGTCTACCCGCCTGCCTTATAGCTACAACATATCTTACCTGATGTAAAATTTTGTCTACTTTTAGAAAATGCCTGTTGTGGAGCTCTTAGGTGGTCCAGTTTTAAGCTATGAGCAAAAATAGATACCTATGTATGAAAAGCAAAACCATCACCTTAATGAAATCGAATAGATTTCTTCAATATAGGTTTATTATTGTAAATAACAGAACCATATCTTTTAGGTTCCTTGACGCACCAAAACTATCTTTCAAATAAAGCTGTGTCTATAAATTAATGTTATATGCATATATTTGCATTATACAAGTCTTTTTGGCACATGCACAAAGACCAAAATCGCCATTTCCGATTTCAATATTGTTAAATGTTCCCTTACTACAACACTTCGTTTTTTCAAAATATTTTGTCTTTACTTACACAGAGTGGGCAACTGAGTAGATAGAATAAGTATATATATATATATATATATATATATATATATATATATATATATATATATATATATATATATATATATATTAGTGTCACCCCAGACATACTGTTTTCTCAAAATTGCTTCTTTCTTTCTTCTTAATCCCACCACATAATTTGTCTAGAGCTTTTCTCAGACACTGTGCAAGCTACAATGTTTAACCCTTAAACGGTCAGACCGGTCGTTAACGACCGGTAATCACGTGATTTCATGCTGGGCTCACACTAGCTTAGCCTTACTTGTGTAAACAACTCATAAATCATCACCAAACTGTACACAGACAGCTGTTGTGTTTCTACCAAGAAGCACATCGATCTATTTATGTATACCACTCCCTCTAGCGTCTCTGCTTGTCATTAAGGGGTTCCCCTGGTGATTCCCTTGAGGTGCGTGACGTCACGAAGAGGGCAGCATCAAGCACCAGTTCAGCTGCAGGTGTCCGTCAATTATAAAAAGTGCCCAGGCTATTAAACTTAGTCAGGAGTGGGCAGGGAGGGATTATGTAGAGGAGGGGACAGTGAAGTCGATGTTGGGTGTGAGGATGTAAGTATTTTATTTATAATGAGGCTGGGGCCCACAGAATTCAAGCGTATCAACGGACCATGTGGTTCCACTGTGGCTCCCACAGCCAGTCAGAGTCATTCAGCTCGTTGCAGCCGATCATTCACTCAATCACTGAGTTATGCAATGCCTGCTCTTCCAAAGTATCCCCTAATATGTTTCCCTGTCAAACCTGTGTTTATCAATAAACTTTATGAACAAGACCTTTTGCCTTGGCTCAGTTATGGAACCTTGCATTCAAACCTAAACTGTTTCTCTGCATGCACTCAATTTACACGGAGGGGGGGGGGGGGGAGGAGGCGGAGAGGAGCATGGCTGCAGATACATGATAAATATTGTTGTCAGTCTCAAAGACTGTGATAGGCAGCCAATAGGGAGGGCCTACTTTGCCTTTGGCACTGGAATTGATGACTATAATTGCATGTACACTGTATACATGCATGGTGTCCTCCACATTTGCAAACTACATATCAGTATAACAAGGCCTGGCACACATGATTGTGGATCCAATCAAGCTTTGTTTCCATGGAAACATATTCAAATGGGGGGACCACAAATTTTCCATTAAAATACTGCAGTGTTGTTTTATTTCAGTCATTTTCTTACATAATATTGAACCTAGAATATAATCTATGAATAGTTATGGTGACTTATTTTGTTATGCAAAGTAACTGCCTGTTACCGGCTCTGCAGATTTGTGTAAAAAGGCAGTTTTTCAGGTTTTTAGCCACGTACAAGCAATATTTTAACAGTTGCTATGGAAACAGGTCATGTGATCTATGTTTTATTTTCAAAGCTTACTGAAAGTTTATTCCTCTAGTTATCCAAATACCATGCATATGTGGAGAAAAGGGTGCTTCACATAAAATGAGGAGATACTTTGTTCTCTTATTTAGCAGATTTTAAATGATTTTTTGCCATTTATTAGCGATTTAAGTGGTTGCCATGGCAACCAGTCACATGACTATTAGCAATTTACTGCACATAATGAAACTTGGCATTCCAGGTATCACAATGATATATACTTTTGGTATGCTACAAAGAAAACTGTTCCTACTGCACTGTGTTCAATGAAAATTGTTACCTTTATTTTTATTGGTACAAAAATAACCTGACCCTTTAAGGGTTAGACTTGGCATGCTTACAGGGCTAGTAAGGAAGTTGACTTATATGATTGGAATAATCGACATGTTTAAAATTATGCAAATTAGGGCCTTTCTAAAATTTTAAAGCTCCATGTCTTTCAAACTATTGCAGATAAATACAAAATTTTGATGGGCACATCTAGGCTTGTGACATTTGTCCCATATAATGGACAGTAAATGAAAGTTGTAGAATTTAAATTTATGCTAATAAGGGGCATTTAAAAATTTAAAAGTTGAATATCTCCAAAACTATTTTAGATAGAGATGATTCCAAGGTCAATATAATGGTTTGTGGCAAAGCCACATTCAATGAACTATGAACCAAAGTTATAGGATTTTTAATTTATGCAAATTAGGTGGATATGCAAAATTTTAAATGTTGAATAGCTTCAAAACTATTATAGATACAGGTGCCATTCCACCTTCAATTTTTAATCAACCATGATCCAAAATTGTACAATTTTAATTTATGCAAATAAGATGAATACAAGAAATTTAATCTTGAATAACTTCAAAACTATTATACATAGAGGTGCCATTCCAACCTCAGTTTGTAGGTATGTGACAAAGCCGCATCCCATGAACCATAAACCACAGTTGTGGCCTTTTAATTTATGCAAATGAGGCAAATACACAAAAGTAAAGTCTTTGAATAGTTATCAAACCTATTACAGATAGTAGTGTCATTCAAACTTTACTTTGTAAGTTTGTGACATTGCCACATCCAATGAACCAAGAACCAAAGTTATAGCATTCTTATTTACGTAAATTAGCATAATACACAAAATTTAGACTATGCTGAACAATGGCAAAGTGAAGGATCTCAAACTGTTCTCATTTTAAAGGTACCCAGACAGATTTGCTGTGAAGCAAATCTTTTTTAGTTACTTTTTTGTTTTTGACTTCTCTAAAATCACTGACTGAACTCTATTCAAAGGTGGTGGGTATTACTTTGACTTGGTGTCCATCAAAGTCGCTATGCGATGCTTCCTCCCGGCCCCGGATTTTTCACAAAAAATCATGATTCTGAATGAGAGTACACATTGCCATTGGTACAGTTATTAGCTGTTGTGAATACATGTATACGTAATGTTCCCAAACACAGTTTACTGGATCCACTTCAAACTTGGCGCTGCTGGAGATGTACCCTGGATAGATTTCCAGCAAGCTTTGTTCTATAGGACACGCGTCAGTGGCTTTTTTATGTCTGGGTGCAAACCCAGACATTTTGTTTTTCAAAGAATATTTTTTCTTTCCTTCCTTCCTTCCTTCTTTCCTCCCTCTTTTCTTTCTTTCTTTCTTTCTTTCTTTCTTTCTTTCTTTCTTTCTTTCTTTCTTTCTTTCCTTCTTTCTTCTTTACAACCAAATTTGTCTAGAGTTTTTCTCAGACACTGTTATTCCGATAATCACCAAACTTGCCATGGTGACTCACCTACCGGTGAAATTAAGCACCTGATCTGGAGTAGTCATGATGTTCAAAATTATGCAAATTAGGGGCAATTAAAATTTCAAAAGCTCCATATCTTCCAAACTTTTGCAGACAGACACAAAATTCTACCTAACACATGCAGGTTTAAGGCATCTACTAATGGGCAGTGAACAAAAGTTCTAGAAGTGCAACTAAATGTGGCAAATTTGAGGCTGTGATAAGGATGTTCTTTGTGAGCTCCGACAATTTCACCATCTTTTTGCTGGATATGATCGGTAGTATGTATGCTTGATAAGTATGCACTCAGTGTCATGAATACCTTAAACTGGAGTTAAATGAAAAAAAAATGAAAAAGGCACAAAATTTGCAACAATTTCTATCATTTTATTCTAAAAAAAGACATAATAATGTTGCTTTCCGAGCAAGAGTAACTACAGGGAAATATGAAAAGTTTATAAAAACATCTACTAGTAGTAGTATCACATGTACTATTGCTCAGCAGTTTGCAACACGGTTGATAACGCGTGACCAATATCAACAAAAATCTGCTTTTGAATAATCTTGACATTTGGAGGAACATTGTTAGGTGACCATAAAACACTCCTACTTGACTCAATTTACATCAAATTTAGTGGAAAAAAGAGCCTCTTTACATTTTAACAGCACGTTTGATGAAAAGTAATCCTAAAATTAAAATTTAAGCTGGAAACAGGCATCCGATGTTTCATTGCAAATTCATGTGATTTTTAGTAACATTCCATTGCCATGGCAACCAACTTTTCACACTTACAATCTCAAACTGGTTTCTTAGGAAACGACTGTATATTAGGTATGCTAATGTAAAGTTGTGAAGTGGTACCTTGCATTTTCATTACGTAATGGTTAATGTGTTTTTCCCCGGATTACTCAAAAAAAAAATGTCGTTACCACGGTAACCAATAAAAACATATGTTGCCCATTAAATCAATGGTACATTCTACCTAACCTTTAATTATGGGTCCTTATCTTTCAATTAATACCAAATTTAGCTAAGTATTTTTTTGTTTAAGGACAGATTTTCTGACAATATTATCACATGTATGTACCATTTCTCAGCAATGCGCAGAGCTGGCCATATGACCAATTGCAATATCCACAAAAATCTGCTCATTTTGAGTTATGTAAACATTTGCAAGAACGTTGCTAGGCGACCCAAAGCAGTCTTCCTTCACTCAATTGACCTCATTGTTAGTGCAGAAAGAATCTATTTACATTTTAAAATCAAACGTTATGAAAATTATTCCCGATATTTAAAACTATAAACAAGTTTCTAATGTTTACATGCAAATCTAAGTGATTTTTACAAACATTCTGTTGCCATGGCAACCAACTGTTGACACTTACTATCTCAAACTGGTTTCTTATGAAACACCTGTATAGACGGTATGTTGATGTAAAGTTGTGAGGTGGTACCTTGTATGTGTATAAAGTTATGGGAAAAAGGTAATTCTCCCTTCATTTCATGCCATGGTAACCAATATAAAAACAAATTGACCATGAAATTGATAGTAGGCCCTACCTAACTTTAAACTTCAGGTTCTTATCTTTTGATTGATACCAAATTCAGTCGGGTATTTTTCCGGTTAGACGAAAACTGAAAATAAGCCTTTTGAAAATTTAGCTGCTCTGCTATATAGGTTTCTTGATTTGCATTTACCGTAAAAATGGACCACATGGGAGCTCCACAACAGCCATATTCAAAATCTACAGAAGATTTGCAAAAGAATGAGGTATGTTACAGCCATAAGGCAGACGGGTAGACCAAACTCCTTAAATAAGGCCTGTTTCTCAGATTTGCCGCAGGCCTACAGAGGCCACCTCTCTTGAAAGGCCAGCATTCTTGTACAGAAAGTATGGTATTTCCATTTTATTCTCCCCCTCAAGAGAGGCAACCCCTCTTATAAGGCCCCTTTTTGGCTGCATTTGGGGTGGCCTTATAAGAGGGGGCCACTTTGATCTGGAGGCTCAATTCTCTTTTCCATTGCTGTCCAAGCTACACCCTGCCATTACAAAATCACATCTTTCAACTTTACAGGCATGGTGACCTCACAAAAATAAGTAAAATTCACTGATATTACATAATATTCTACCTTTGGCCACGGTCTATACGGTATATCCTATAAATTCGGCAAGTCTAATCCAATTACTTTTCCAAATATGGAATTTCATATCTTAAAACACATTTTGGCTCATAATTTCCCTCAATTTATAGATGGCTCCACTATTAACACTAACAACTTAGACTTCGACCTCCCCAACAATGCCACCAAATTTGGTGAAAATCTGCCAAAATTAGAGTGTTCAGACGATGTTCACATTTTAACCCTTATATTACATTAAAATGTAGCTGGCATCACCAATACGGAAAGGGGCCTAGATTTTCATTTATCCTTTAAGTCCTGAAAGTTATATTGGGCTAACTTGAAAAGTGTGGATGGTATAGCACTAACAACCAAAAGTTTATGGCCGGACAGAGGGACAGACAGAAGAGGTCACATAGGCTCTGTGACCATTGGTCAGCAGAGCCAAGGAGGCTAGATAGAGAGCCTCTTTGGCAGAGCTAAGAAGGGGAAAACATTTTCATGCTGCAATATTACATTTATGTTATAATTATGTGGGAAAAATTTGTTGTTGTTCGAAATTATCTCACCAAGTAGCAGCACAAACTTAATGTAGTGGAGGGGGTTTGAGCTGAACAGCAAAATTCTCTCCAAACAAAAAATAACTTTCTGTCCAGTTTCATAAAGTCTACCACTTTACCATTCTGGTCACAAAACATGAATCCTTAAAAAAAGTAAAAACTTTTGTGATAAAAAAAGTTAAAACATTACCATCATAACTTTGCTAGCTAGAGCATATGATTTGTCTGTTAACTTGACAAACATATCATAATAATCTGCAAAAGATTGAATAGCAGTCATCTGCTTCCCAGAATCCACGGCGGGCCATGGTAGTGACGTCTAAGCGACCAACTGTGACCTTTTGATGTGTACGTACTGCTCTATTCTTTGGTATACTGCTTGATTAAGGCTCCCACTTTATTAGTTTATAGTGGTGACCAATGGTACCATCTTAATCAATGGGACCATGTTTTCTCTGTCTGACTGTGATTGAAAAGGAAGGGAGGGAGACAGGGAGGGAGGGAGGCAGGGAAGGAGGGAGGGACAGAGAGAGAGAGACGGGGAGAGAGAGAGAGAGAGAGAGAGAGAGAGAGAGAGAGAGAGAGAGAGAGAGAGAGAGATAGAGAGAGAGAGACAGAGAGAGAGAGACAGAGAGAATGAGAGACAGAGAGAGAGAGACAGAGAGAGAGAGAGAAATAAAGAATGTAACTGCTTTGGAAGCCAATATACAATGTATATGGTAAACAATACACCAAAGATGTTCACTGACACATAAGTGAAGCACAACAGCCAAACTTGAAGGCACTCTGGCTTTGAGAGCCCTATTGTCCTTACAGCCAACAATGTGGCAACAAAGGGCCTTTAAAGGTCCCCTCCATTGAATGGGCACCACAAATTAGAAATTTGATGTTCAGGCTGGTTAGAAATTGTATCTGAAAGCCAAAATGTTAATTTTCATTTTCGAATAGTGTTTTTTAGCTCCAAAAGTGTGCCACATTTGTGGCAGGAAATTGCGGGAATTTTCTTCGATCATGGCCCAATGTGGGAAAGAGTTAGTGATGTCAAAAAACACAACCCACCTGCCATGGTGTATGTGTTCTAAGCCAGAGTGCCTTCAATTTGCTAAGAGTCATGGCAGATGCAACAAAACATGGTGCTTCTGGAGAGTATGAATTGAGGTTTTCATGTCCGTGGTCTGATGACAATGAAGAAGAATTAATAAGAAAGCTGAAACAGCAGAGGAAAAGATCATTTAGCCTTATACATGAGGGAATGCCCAGAACCCTACCGTTACCAGTACTGCAGGGAGCACAGCCGTGGTACAGCCAGATAATCTCAACTTGCCGTCTGGGCAATGATAATTTGTTTGTTGTGAACGTGGGTATGGCAGTTTCGTTTTGATTTTAAGAGGTCACTGTATTCATTCAGTTGGCCTGCTTTTTTGGGGTGACTGTCACATAGCTTGTAAACAGTGAAGTGGTGACCTACATACAGGCACAGATGTAAACAAAGGGAAAGCACTGATGTGGTGTAGAAAGGTCTCAGAGAATTGAGATGAAACACTTATTGGAAAACTCTGGAATACTTGTGGGAGTTCTCAGAATATGTATATGAAGCAGCTCCCTTCACAACTGGGAGAGGAAAATTCTGATATCTGACAGAAGTTGTGTGCCATCAAGCCAGTGAGACTGTGAGCCATTGCTATTGCCAAGGAAATACTCATTTTTACATAGTACCTGTGGAGTGTGGACAGTGTCTTTGAGTGGATCGGTATATTTGGTGTTAAATTGTACCATATTGGAACCAAACTGTATCTCTGTGGGATTTGGATCAGCACCGTGTTCTGTGCACCACACTGGGAGGAAACTGTGCCTCTGTGGGATTTGGACCAGACTCTCTGGCACCTACCATAGGACTTGGAACTGAGGGCAGTACCTGTGGAGAATTTCTCACCAGGGATAAAGATTAACCTGTAGTCTGTTAATTATTGGATTATCAGCACAGCCAAGTGTATTAATTCCATTTACCTGCTTTGTCTTTATTGTTATTGTTAATATATTGTTATTTTTAAAGTCACCTCATAGTTGTCATTCTTTATTGAGTTCCAGTACGATCTACAATATTGTGATAATTTGTTTGTTATGAACGTGGGTATGGCAGTTTCGTTTTGATTTGGAGAGGTCACTGTATTCATTCAGTTGGCCTGCTTTTTTGGGGTGACTGTCACATAGCTTGTAAACAGTGAAGTGGTGACCTACATACAGGCACAGATGTAAACAAAGGGAAAGCACTGATGTGGTGTAGAAAGGTCTCAGAGAATTGAGATGAAACACTTATTGGAAAACTCTGGAATACTTGTGGGAGTTCTCAGAATATGTATATGAAGCAGCTCCCTTCACAACTGGGAGAGGAAAATTCTGATATCTGACAGAAGTTGTGTGCCATCAAGCCAGTGAGACTGTGAGCCATTGCTATTGCCAAGGAAATACTCATTTTTACATAGTACCTGTGGAGTGTGGACAGTGTCTTTGAGTGGATCGGTATATTTGGTGTTAAATTGTACCATATTGGAACCAAACTGTATCTCTGTGGGATTTGGATCAGCACCGTGTTCTGTGCACCACACTGGGAGGAAACTGTGCCTCTGTGGGATTTGGACCAGACTCTCTGGCACCTACCATAGGACTTGGAACTGAGGGCAGTACCTGTGGAGAATTTCTCACCAGGGATAAAGATTTACCTGTAGTCTGTTAATTACTGGATTATCAGCACAGCCAAGTGTATTAATTCCATTTACCTGCTTTGTCTTTATTGTTATTGTTAATATATTGTTATTTTTAAAGTCACCTCATAGTTGTCATTCTTTATTGAGTTCCAGTACGATCTACAATATTGTGATAATTTGTTTGTTATGAACGTGGGTATGGCAGTTTCGTTTTGATTTGGAGAGGTCACTGTATTCATTCAGTTGGCCTGCTTTTTTGGGGTGACTGTCACATAGCTTGTAAACAGTGAAGTGGTGACCTACATACAGGCACAGATGTAAACAAAGGGAAAGCACTGATGTGGTGTAGAAAGGTCTCAGAGAATTGAGATGAAACACTTATTGGAAAACTCTGGAATACTTGTGGGAGTTCTCAGAATATGTATATGAAGCAGCTCCCTTCACAACTGGGAGAGGAAAATTCTGATATCTGACAGAAGTTGTGTGCCATCAAGCCAGTGAGACTGTGAGCCATTGCTATTGCCAAGGAAATACTCATTTTTACATAGTACCTGTGGAGTGTGGACAGTGTCTTTGAGTGGATCGGTATATTTGGTGTTAAATTGTACCATATTGGAACCAAACTGTATCTCTGTGGGATTTGGATCAGCACCGTGTTCTGTGCACCACACTGGGAGGAAACTGTGCCTCTGTGGGATTTGGACCAGACTCTCTGGCACCTACCATAGGACTTGGAACTGAGGGCAGTACCTGTGGAGAATTTCTCACCAGGGATAAAGATTTACCCGTAGTCTGTTAATTACTGGATTATCAGCACAGCTAAGTGTATTAATTCCATTTACCTGCTTTGTCTTTATTGTTATTGTTAATATATTGTTATTTTTAAAGTCATCTCATAGTTGTCATTCTTTATTGAGTTCGAGTACGATCTACAATATTCTGAAGGCGGGCATTGCATCAAATTCTGGTGGCTCATCTGGGATCTGTCCAAGACAAACGGGATCAAATTTCAGACGGGTCACATTAAGCGTGCGTCCTGGGTCATAGATACAAAAAATGAAGCAAAGACACCTGGAAATTAATAAAACATTGTCATTTTGCGTCTCTGTAGATGCACGCACAAAAAACACAACGCATTTTGAATGATACAACTGCAATAATTACCCCAAACATGGTAACTTTGCACCTTTGCGGTCACAATGTTTTGTATCTTCCACCATTATCATGATTATGTGTTATACTGGTGAATCCTCTAATGTTCGTCTCTCTATGTAACAAGCTCTCTTATATTTGCTAAGAAAAAATATTCCTGGGGTATCCCTCCAAAAATTTTCCAGAATAGGAATGTATACATGTACGTCATTTCATCTCATTATAAATGCGCTCAGAGCACTTCCAGGCTCCTCATTGGGTGGATTTGATCACCTGCCACTACCTGTCCAATCAAACTGCCCATGACTGCCTGTCTCATGTCTGCAATGTTGGGAAGGTACAAGTCGTATTCACACAAAGATTATTGGACAAAGATGTTTAATTTTCACATCATATTTTCGCCAAAAAGACTTCCATCAAACAAATCTAGATACAGATAAAGGCAAGAGTGAAAAATCCTTACGGAATGCAAGGAAAATATGCAGATTAGTCACTGCATGGTCACACGTGGACAAAGCGAAGATTTGCATTAACAGGATGTGTTGTTGATTGCTGTTTCCAATGCGTCACGTCATCATTGGTGTTTTTTAACAAAAGTTTGTTGTTTTGATTTCATCTAAATGTTTGAATGGAACAAATCTGTCCATGTATGACGGAACAAGATTGGAATAAAATTCATGATCGAAGGTCGGAAATAATAAACGTATAGCATAGCAAAAAACCATGCCTGGGTGCATGCCTGTTACAGGCTGTGTACACTCACTTAATGTTGCATGGCCAGGACCATGTTGCTTGGTAAAAAAGTGACCACACTTAAGATCATACTCTTGACACCTCCTACGGAATCAAATTTTTCAGGTTTTCAGGTAAATTGAAATAGAAAGTGCACAGAAATACAAATCATGTAATTTCTGACCATTTCATCATGTGGAATGAATCGCAAAAAATAACAGAGCCCAGGCATGTTCAATCATGCATGCTGATAGAGTAAGAAAACTGCCCAGTGGCACACCGTGTGAAAACCAGATACTGGCACAGTGGCAGTGTGCTGGGGATTAAGCCCCCTTCACAAACCATATTTTGGTAGACCACGGACATGTTATAGACTTAGTCTTAGCAACAGACCCCTGGGTAAACTGAATCCATCCTTGCCCTTGGTACATTCAACAAACTTTTAGTCATAAAACTCTTTTACATTGGAATACTGGCAACTTGAGTCAATCTTAATTAGAATTATGATTTGCCTATGAGCATATAGACCCTCTGTTATGTCCGTTTCTAGCCATGTTTTATTTATTTATCATTTTTTTGTAAAGTCACGTATTACTGTATGTTGATAATACCAAATAAAATCAATCAATCAAATCACACCAAATGAAGTCAAGTTTGCACAATTTCAGACTGGACCCATCAATTCAGTCCATGGACCCACTATTTTTCCTGAAAGAGAAGAAATATGGGTCCAACAGACCCATACTGAAAAAACCCTTAATGTGTCCCCTGCAAGACAAAACATTGAGTTATTTTTTAAGAAGAACATAACTGCTGAATTATCTGCTATTTCCAGAAGTTTCTTAATACTGAATATTAGTTTGAACTCGGCAAAGAAAATGTGTGTATTTATAAACATAGTTGTTGGTCAATATACAGAGAATAGGACAACATGTCCATAGATCCAAGTGTGTTTCTGGCTAATGAGGACAGTCAAAGAGTTTTATAAATTGTTTAAGGAAGACCTGGAAAACGTGGCAAAATAATTAAATTTAAAGTACCATCAGATATCAGGAAAATACCCCTAAAATGAAAGATTATTTCTCATTTGGTTGAAAAAGGTTTCCTTGAGGATGAAAGTTCAGAGGATAAAAGTTTGGCAATTCAGTTGGAATTAGCTGAACTAAAACTTCAGAGTGAAAGAGAAGCAGCACATACTGCAGTAGAGGCAGCACAGGATACAAGAGAGGTAGCACAAACTGATGAAAGGAAAGCAAGAGACCCAAGAGCTAAAAAGAAGCTGATGAAAGAAAGGAAAGAGAGACAAAAGAAGGGGATGAAAGAAAAGCAAAGGAAGCAAGAAAGGATAGAGAACACAAGTTAAAGATATGAGCGCTTGAACTCAGGCATTCTAGATCAGATAATTCAGCACAGCCAGGACCTTTTAATGTAGCAAAAATGCACGTTTAGTGCCAAAATTTGAAGAAAAAGAAATGTCAAAATTCTTTCTGTCTTTCAAGAAAATAGCTGATACTTTAAAATGGCCTAGAAGGGTGTGGCCTCTTCTTTTACAAAGTGTATTTATTGGAAAAGCACAAGAAGTTTATTTGTCCATCTCCATAGAACAACGTTCTGAGTATTATGTGTTGAAAGATGCTGTTGTGAAAGCATATAAGTTAGTACCTGAGGCTTACAGACAAAAATTCCAGGACAGCCGTAAGAAACCAGGCAAAACCTTAGGCTTACAGACAGAAATGCAGGAATAGCCAAAAGGAACCAGGTGTAACCTTGGGGAAATTTGCCAGAAAGAAAGAGAATCTTTTTGATAGATTGTGTGCCTCCAGGAAAATAGAAAATGATTTTGACAAATTAAGGGAACTTATTTTGGAAGAAGACATTAAAGATTGCATTGCAAACGAAATTAAGACCTACCTGGATTAAGTAAGGCAGACAAAACCATTTTCAAAGAAAATACCCCTCTGACCTTGAAAAATAGGTCAAGGTCATCCCATCTACAGTCTCAATCAAGCTGTTACACAGATACATAATCACACAATTTGAAGCTGCTACCTTAAATCTTTCCAGCCTTATCTCTTCCACAAGTTTTAGGAAGTGCTTGTAACCATGAAAAATAGCTCAGGGTTAAACATCTGAAACCATAAGCAAGGTGTTATGAGTCTTATATAGAAATATAATCACACAAAATATCAAGCTCCTGAGTCAAATCCTTCTCAAGTTTCTGCAAAGATTTTCTGAAATGTTCATGTGACCTTGAAAATAGGTCAAGGTCACCCAACTACAATCCCAACCTAGCTTCTATTCAGTTATGGTGTTCCCATCAATTTTAGATGAAATACCCATGTGACCTTGAAAGATAGGTCAAGGTCACCAATTTGCAATCCCGAGCAAGGTCTTATATAGGAACATATTCACATCTTCCGCAACTTGAAGGAAGTGTCTGTGACCTTGAAAAATATATCAAAGTCAAACATCTGTAATCACAAGCAAGGTCTTATAAAAGTCTTACATAGAAATATAATCACACAAAATTTCAACCACCTAAGTCAAATCCTTCTCAAGTGTGTCTGCAATGATTTAAGTGTTCATATGACCTTGAAAAATAGATCAAGGTCACCCATCTACAATCCCAGCCTAGCTTGTTTTATGGTACAAAATCATGCAAAGTTTCAACCTCCTAAGTCAAATCCTTGTGGAGATCGCATCGGGTGTCAATTTTTGATGAAAAACCCATGTGACCTTGAAAAATAGGTCAAGGTCTCCAATTTGCACTCCCAAGCAAGGTATTATATTGGGAAATATTCATAAAAAAATAAACTTCCCATGCCAAATCTTTCTTGAGTTATGGCGTTCGCAGCTTCTGTCACATGAAGGAAGTGCTTGTGACCTTGAAAAATACATCAAGGTCAAACATCTGCCATCACAAGCAAGGTCTTAAAAAGTCTTATATAGAAACACAATTACACAAAATTTCAACCTCCTATGTCAAATCCTTCTCAAGTGTGTCTGCAATGATTATTTTAAGTGTTCATGTGACCTTGAAAAGAGGTCAAGGTCACCAATTTGCACTCCCAAGCAAGGTCTTATATGGGAACATATTCACAAAAAAAATCAACTTCCGAAGTCAAATCTCTCTTGAGTTATCGCGTTCGCAACTGTGTTAAAGAAGAACAAGAAGAAGCGGTAGAAACGACACAAAAATAATAATTATGTCTCCACCGTTGCACAGGAGGACATAATTCTACTCAGTTTGAGTAACATGCTCATCAGAAAACAGGGCAGAAGTTCTTTAGTGGACCCACATGCAGTTACTGCCATAATAGGGATCATGTCAAATCGGTAGTGTTTTCTTACTCCTGAGAAGAACCAATAATACTGGGAAACCAGTTGGTTTAGCCAGCATTAAGGGGCGCCCACCTCTAAAATATGTCTGATGGACATTCTGATAATCTCCATGCTAAATTTGAAAACCCATATGTTGGGGTAGCTGAGTCCATATTGGATGGCTAGGAAAGTTTCAAATCAAAAGGACTGGTGTCACAGAAAGAAAATGCTGTTGTGATCCTCAGGAACACTGGCGATGCCCAGTCTTTACTGTTGGAGGATGTACTTCCTTTGTCGCATGGAAATTATCAAAAAGCAAGTACATTATTTCATGGTGTTAGGGGAAATAACATAACAGTCCCACATCACAAAGTTTATCCAAAGTCTGATCTCAAAATTGGACTAGTGATTGTAGGTGTTGTACCTAGTCTCCCAATAGAAGGTGTGACCTGACTTCTAGAGAATGATATAACAGGGGATAATTTCCAAGCAAAAGGTAAACCGGTACCCGATTTAACTGATGAGCCAGTCATGAGAGAGGACACAGAGCATCTGAACCAGGAATTTCCGGGCATTTTCCCCGCCTGTGTTGTGACAAGTTCCAAGACTCTTGGCGCTTCTAAACAAGAAGCCAGTGACAAGGATGATGAATGTCTAGGGCTGGCAGAGACATTCTTTGCTGGTAACTTGGAAAACCAAGTAAGCCATGAAGGTAACTTGAGTCCAGAGGTGAGCCATGATGGTAACCTCTCTGACCAAGTAAACCAATATGATCATCCGAGTCAAATGCCTCATTTGAATCGAGATAGGCCGATTAGGGAGCAAAACAGTGACCCTCAGTTAAGAAAATTAGTAAGGACAGCTTTAACTGAAGAAGAGGCACAAAAGACCGGTCGCTTATCATATTAAATCAGCAGTGTTGATGAGGAAATAGAGACCTCCAGATGCTCCCACTGATGAAGAATGCAGAATTGTTCATCACATGGTGGTTCCTCCATCATTCAGAGCAGAAGTCTTAAAAACAGCTCATGATTTGCCTATGGCAGACCATTTGCGTATTAATTAGGAAGACTCAAATCAGAACATTACAACACTTCTTTTGGCCCAGATTACATTGGGATGTGGCAGAATTTTGTAAGACATGTCATACATGACAGGTGGTCGGAAAGCCCAACCAGAAAACCAATCTGTTCCTAAGATTAGTATCCCTGTTCTTGAAGAACCATTTAGCAGGGATTATAGATTGCGTGGGACCACTTCCGAAAACAAAAGCAGAAATAAGTTTCTCTTTCCTATCATGGATTCAGCCACTAAGTATCCTGAGGCCATGCCATTAAAAAACATATTAAAACTCCTACTGTCACTGATGCTTTAACCCTTAAAGGGTCAGGTTATTTTTTGTACCAGTGAAAATAAAAGTAACAATTTTCATTGAACATAGTGCACTAGGAACAGTTTTCTTTGTAGCAGACCAAAAGTATATATCATTGTGATACCTGGAATGCTAGGTTTCATTATGTGCAATAAATTGCTAATAGTCATCTGACTGGTTGCCATGGCAACCACTTTAGTCACTAATAAATGGAAAAAAATCATTTAAAATCTGCTAAATAAGAGAACAAAGTATCTCCTCATTTTATGTGAAGCACCCTTTTCTCCACATATGCATGGTATTTGGATAAATAGAGAAATAAACTTTCAGCAAACTTTGAAAATAAAACATAGATCACACGACCTGTTTCCATAGCGACTGTTGAAATATTGCTTGTACTTGGCTAAAAACCGGAAAAACTGAATTTTTACATAAGTCTGCAGAACCGGTAACAGGCAGTTACTTTGCATAACAAAATTAGTCACCATAACTATTCATAGATTATGTTTCAGGTTAAATATTATGTATGAAAATGACTGAAATAAAACAACACTCGACTAGTATTTTTATGGAAAATTTGTGGTTTTCCCCCATTTGAATATGTTGCCATGGAAGCAAAGCGTGATTGGATCCACAATGATATGTGCCAGGCCTTATACTGATATGTAGTTTGCAAATGTGGAGGACACCATGCATGTATATAGTGTACATGCAATTAATATACAGTCAACAATTCCAGTGCAAAAGGTAAATAAGGCCCTCCCTATTGGCTGCCTATAACAGTCTCTGAGACTGACAACAATATTTATCATGTATCTGCAACCATGCTCTCCCCCCCCCCCCCCCCCCCCCCGTGTAAATTGCGTGCATGCAGAGAAACAGTTTAGGTTTGAATGCAAGGTTCCATAACTGGTTCCATAACAAAAGGTCTTGTTCATAAAGTTTATTGCTAAACACAGGTTTGACAGGGAAACATATGAGGGGATACTTGGGAAGAGCAGGCATTGCATGACTCAGTGATTGAGTGAGTGATCGGCTGCAACAAGCTGAATGACTGGATATGGGACCCACCGCGGAACCACATGGTCTGTTGATACGCTTGAATTCTATGGGCCCCAGCCTCATTATCAACAAAATATTACATCCTCACACCCAACATCGACTTCACTGTCCCCCTCCTCTACATAATCCCTCCCTGCCCATTCCTGACTAAGGTTAACAGCCTGGGCACTTTTATATAATTGACGGACACCTCCAGCTGAACTGCTGCTGGATGCTGCCCTCTTCGTGACGTCACACATCTCAAGGGAATCACCAGGGAATCCCCTTAATGACAAGCAGAGACGCTAGAGGGAGTGGTATACATAAATAGATCGATGTGCTTCTTGGTAGAAACACAACAGCTGTCTGTGTACAGTTTGGTGATGATTTATGAGTTGTTTACACGAGTAAGGCTAAGCTAGTGTAAGCACAGCATAAAATCACGTGATTACCAGTCTTTAACGACCGGTCTGACCATTTAAGGGTTAATGAAATTTTTCACTAGAGTAGGTCTGCCGATGCAGATACAAAGTGATCTAGGTTCAAATTTCATGTCTGCAATGTTTCAGGATGTTGCCCACCATTTAGGGATTAAACAGACTAAATCTTCGGCCTGCCACCAAGGAACACAAGGGGCTCTAGAAAGGTATCATCAAACACTGAAGAACATGATGAGAAGCTACTGTTTTGAAAATGAAAATGAATGGGATAAAGGTATACATAATTATTATGTTATTATTCGCCACCAGAGAGATACCAAATGAGTCAGTGGGGTTCAGTCCGTTTGAACTGATATATGGAAGGGTCCACTAAAGGTTAACAGTGAAAAATGGTTAGTGGAAACAACAAGATGAACCTATCTTGGAGTATGTGTCCAAATTCAAAGAAAAGTTGAAAAAGGCTTGTGAAGGGGCACAATTAAATCTGATTAATGCACAGAGTAAGATGAAAACATGGTATGATGAGAAAGCAAGGAAAAGAAGTTTTAAACCAGGTGACTAGGTATAGGTAATTTTGCCTATGCAAGGGCATTTGATTCAGGCAATTTGAAAATTCAGTGGTTTTTACCTGGTTGAAAGACAGTTGAATGATGTGAACTATATAATATCTACACCAGATAGCAGGAAAGCTAAATGGCTTTGTCACATCAACATGTTAAAAGAATACCATGAAAGAGGAACACCAGTAGGAATTGTCAGTGCCACTACTTTCAAGAATAACGGAAATAATAATGGGGATGATGAGAATAATCCATTCTCAAATGAAGACTTGAGTTCTATTTCCATTGCAAAAATGTACTCTGACATATTACAAAATCTCGATAGTAAGATCAGTCATTTGGAGCCTGCATGGCAACCTGATTTAGCAAAACTTATTCATAAGTTTAAACATTTGTTCTCACACCAGCCTGGTCACACCTCAGTATTGTGTCATGATGTAGATGTAGGTAATGCTGGTCCAATACAGCAACAACCTTATCAGATAAATCCTCTCAGATTGGCTGCACTTTGAGAAGAAATAAATTACATGCTGGAAAAAGATATTATAGAAGCAAGCCAGAGTAACTGGAGTAGTCCTACTGTATTGGTTCCAAAACCTGGTAGTTCAATGCAATTTTGCATTGATTATAGAAAGGTGAATTCTGTGACTAAATCAGACTACTATCCAATCCATAGAGTGGATGGTTGTATTGATAAGATAGGAAATGTGTGTTTTGTAAGCAAATATGACTTGAATAGGGGTTATTGGGAGATGCCACTCACAGAAAAAGCCAAAGAAATATCAGCTATTGTAACACCTGATGGCCTTTTTCAACGTAAAGTGATGCCATTTGGAATGAAAAATGTGCCTGTGACATTCCCCCAGTTAATAAGCATGGTGACTGCTGACATAGAAGGATGTGTATGGGATGGTTCAAGATTATTATCATTATTTTTGAAATGGTACTTAGGACACTAAATTTTATGATACCCCTCCCTCTCCCCGAATTAGTACTTTAAAAATGATGATTTTCCCCAAAAATCATAGCAAAATTGCACAAAACAGGCCAAAAATTGACCATCATTTTGCATATGCTGTGAAAGTGTACAGACCCATTAAACCCCCTCCCACCTTGCGTACTGTTAGTACTAATTCAAAAATGATGAAAATGATGAAACATCCCTTACCTACATTGATGATAGTGTACTTTCTCAAAAATCTGGGTTGAACATCTTGAAAGAACTAGAGCATTCTTTGAAAGATTGACTTCTTCTGGTCTGATTTTCAATTAAAACAAAAGTGAACATGGTAAATCTGAAGTGACATACCTGGGCTATGAAGTAGGTACACTAGGCCCTCCTTTGAAAGACCACTCCTTTGGGAGACTCTTCTTTGAGAGACCACAATTATCAGATCTCTCTGTGGTACTTTTCATGTTATTTATACCTCCTTTGAGGGACCACCTGCTTTATGTGACCACCTTTTGGGTGGCACTAGGGGCAGTCTCTCAAAGGAGGGACTACTGTAGTGGAAAGATATTGCCAAAAACAGCAAAAATTCAAACAATTTTTGACTTTCCTCAGCCAACAACAGAAAAGGCACTACTACCTTTTTTTAGGCATGGTTGGACATTGCAGGAAATTCTGAACTAATTTTTCAGAAATCACTGAACCTTTGACAAAACAGTTAACAAGAGGCCCATGGGCTTAATGCTGTGCTGGCACCATGGCTATATTGCATCTGTTCATTTCAAAGTTGCAAGTCCTCAAGTGGCTTCTTAACATATAACGCTTAATATGTATATTTTGTATATAAAAAGTCCACCAGATGGCACTTCGCTCCACATGTAATCATAGCTTATGTGTGCAATTCCTGTGACGGATATTGTTGCATGTGCCAAGACAACAATCAGTAAGTCCTTAACTTTATGTCCTCCGTGACCTTGCGACAGAAGATCAAGGTCACCCAGATTATGTAATACAAGAGGCTCGTGGACCTGGTGCTGTCCTGACATTGCCATTGATGTCCATGCTACACCCTGCCATAACAAAATCATATCTTTCAACTTTACAGGCATGGCGACCTCACAAAAACAGGTCAAGGTCACTGATATTACACAAAATTCTAGCTTTGGACATTGTCCATATATCCTATAATTTTGGCAAGGCTAATCCAATTACTTTTCAAAACAATACAAATAATCGATTAGATGATTGATCAGCAGCTAAAATTCAATAATCAATTGCATAATTCTGGTATAGATTTTATCATGTCACTGTTTCACTGAATGGTTTGCATCATGAAACAATCAAATAAAGGCTAACATGTACCCATGTCTTTGCGTTTGATTTTTTACTTCCATCCAATGCTATCCATCAAGAGTCTGATCTTAAGTGCTGTCCCTTTTTTTACAAAGCAACATGGCATTGCAAGCCAATCTTCATCAGCTTTCCGCTCGCCTGCAATGTTTTTATTTACCTGAATGCGTGTGCATTTAATAGTAGACAAACTTCAATACTTACACGCAGCTATTTTAATTTTGTGTTAAAAAAGTATATTCTTATCAAATGGATAAAAGTCAAACAACTGCCCATTTTTCATGACGTTTTGAACGATAAAATTGCAAAATTTATCCCAAAACATCACACTGGAGACAGCGTTCAACAACACATCGTATTTACGCAAATTTTCTGTCACTCGCCACTTGTCTGCTGCGGGCACCATGCGGTGACTAATCTGTGTATTTCCCTGCCTTCCTTACGGAATTTTCATTCCTCTCTTAATCTGTGTCCAGATTTGTGCGACCGAAGTCTTTTTGTGAAAATGTAGCAACTTGGTCAAATAATCTTTGCGTGAATACACCTTGTTTTCCAACATTGCAGACATGAGATCTGCACATAGCAATGGAATGAGTTTGATTGGACAGTGAGGGGCACGTGATCAAAGAGCATTTATAATGAGGTAAAATGACGTTCCACGCCCATTTTTGGCCACTTTTTGGAAGAATGCCCAAGGAACATTTTTCTTAGCCAATAAAAGCTTGTCACATAGACAGATACAAATCTGAAGATTCTAGCCATGTAAAACATAATGGCGGATGGTGCAAAACAACCTGACCGCAAATGTGTTAAGTCAATGAATTTGGGGGTAAATTTTGTAGTTCTATCATTCAAAATGTCATGAAAAAAGGATGGTTGTTTATTTTTTATCCATTAAGAAGAATAAATTTTTTTCAAACTGCAAATTCGGAACAGCTATCCACAAGTACTGAAGTTTTTCAACGATAAAATGCACACTCTTGAAGGTAAATAAACACTGCCGGTTAGCAGAAAGCTGATGAAGGATGGCTTGCATTGCACCTGTCTCAAATCCACAACGGTGACAATGTTCAAATACATGTCCGGTGTGCCCAACAACAGCATACTAGGCGCTAAGTAGTATTAAATATTGAACTTTCCATGTCTTTTTCACAATTCCTCCTGCAAAATTTTGAACTGTGATGCAGCCTCTTGAAATAATCAATACAACTATCAATAAAGCCTCGAAACAACTTCCCATAATCAATAACGAAAAATGGAAACAATCCCAGCACTAGTGACTCACATAAATAGGTCAAAGTCAGTCATATTACATAACATTCTAGCATTAGACATGGTCTATATATCCTATAAATTTGGTAAATCTTATTTTATATCTTACAACACATTTTAGCTCATAATTTCTGTCAAATTACAGATGGCACCACTAGAATCACCAGCAACTTAGATTTTGAACTCCTCCACAATCCCACCAAATTTGGTGAGGATCCACCAAAAATTAAAGCTGCTAGAGTGTGCACAAGATTTTCATATTTTGGCTCCTACATTACACAATATTGTAGGCAGAAAACTGAGGACAATATCGTGCTCACAACCCAAAAGTTTACAGATGGACAGACAGAATGACAGATGGACAGAATGATGGACAGAGGCACATGAGGGATCCTATAAGCTCTGTGGCCTTAGGTCAGCAGAGCTAACAAGAGTGCTGTCTTAGAAAACTTGCTCTAGTTTTTAACCAGGCAACTGACAAAGTCACTGGTCCTGCAAATAGTTTAAACCTGATCATGCACATTGTAACACAATGCTAGTTCATGTAGTACAGAGAACAAGTACCCTGTGCAACTGACCTTCCCATGGACCTTGCATGTGCACCTTTCTTTACCTAGTGGTCCAGGACTCGTGGCCTCACCTGGAACGAGCACAAAATGTATGTTTAGAAGTGATGTACCTGTACACATCAGACAGATACAAAACATTACTATTCTGATCACAGGACACTACGGATATTTTAAGACTGTGACCCTCATGTTTACACAGATGTTTCCAATATCATAACACTGCTGTAGAGATAACATTTAGAACATCAACATAATGTTCATATTGGCTATGCAATATTTCTACAACTAGTAGTCTTACTAGGGAGTACTTCAGAGACACACTTGACTAACATCAGTGCTCTAGTCCCCAATGTTTACTTTGCTCAGTTATGTGACAAGCAAAGCCATTTTCCCTGTTGGAACATCTTCGGGATTGTGGTCCATTGGGAATGCAATTATATGTAAAAGGTACAATTGTTCACATAGACTGAATATGCATCATCAGTTTGACTAAGCATCAGCAATATGACAGTCCCAGAGTGAAACTAGAACAGACTGATTTTCCAACAGAAAATCAAATGTCTCTCGGTGGAACACTTACGTCTCTGAATAAGCTACAGGTGATAACAAATTACAAATGACCAAGTTTGCTTGAAAATTACGATCCTATTTTAGCTCTCACCTAGATACATTATTCTAGCAATTTTCATCAAGTTCTTCAAGACTTATTGCAGAGAAACCAATTTCACACAAATGACCCTGTGACCTTGATAATTAGGTCAAGGTCACCCAAATACAATCCCAACCTTGTTCTTACCTTGATACATAATCCTACCAAGTTTCATCAAATTCCATCAAGTTCTTCATCACTTATCGAACGGAAACCAATTTCACATAAGTGACCCTGTGACCTTCAGAATTTGCTCATGGTCATCCAAATACAATCCCAACCTAGGTCTTGCCTAGTTACATAATCCTACCAAGTTTCATAAAACTCCATCACGTTCTTCAAGACTTATCGCACTGAAACCAATTTCACATAAGTGACCCTGTGACCTTGAGAATTCGCTCAAGGTCATCCAAATACAATCCCAACCTAGGTCTTGCCTACATACATAATCCTACCAAGTTTCATCAAATTCTGTCAAATTCTTCAAGACTTATCGCACGGAAACCAATTTCACATAAGTGACCCTGTGACCTTCAGAATTCACTCAAGGTCATCCAAATACAATCCCAATCTAGGTCTTGCCAAGATACATAATCCTACCAAGTTTCATCAAATTCCATCAAGTTCTTCATCACTTATCGAACGGAAACCAATTTCACATAAGTGACCCTGTGACCTTCAGAATTTGCTCAAGGTCCCTCAAATATAATCCCAACCTAGGTCATGCCTAGATACATAATCCTACCAAGTTTCATCAAATTCCATCACGTTCTTCAAGACTTATCCCACGGAAACCAATTGCACATAAGTGACCCTGTGACCTTGAGAATTCGCTCAAGGTCATCCAAATACAATCCCAACCTAGGTCTTACCTAGATACATAATCCTATAAAGTTTCATCAAATTCCATCAAGTTCTTCATCACTTATCGAACGGAAACCAATTTCACATAAGTGACCCTGTGACCTTGAGAATTCGCTCAAGGTCACCCAAATACAATCCCAACCTAGGTCTTGCCTACATACATAATCCTACCAAGTTTCATAAAATTCCATCAAGTTCTTCAAGACTTATCGCACGGAAACCAATTTCACATAAGTGACCCTGTGACCTTGAAAATTAGGTCAAGGTCACCCAAATACAATCCCAACCTAGGTCTTGCCTAGATACATAATCCTACCAAGTTTCATCAAATTCTGTCAAGTCCTTCAAGACTTATCGCATGGAAACCAAGTGTTGAAGAACCTGAACAACAACAACAACAATAAGAAGAAGAAGAAGCGGAAGAAACGGGCACTAAAACAATATGTCCCCCGGCTTCCACCGGGAGACATAATAAATAAGGATAATAAAATACAAGGTTTTCTTCCCTAGTTTTACAAGAAAGTCACTGGTATGTATTTTCTCAATCATAAAACAGTCATGACTCATTCTCTCTATGGAGTGCCCACAATATACATGTAGTTACCATTGTGACTTGTCATTTGTGTTTTATTTTGATGCTGTGTTTCACATGGACTCCCTAGTACTTAATCTACTACAATTTTGAATTGTTTACATAAAGAAAGCAAGCAGAATTAAAAACAAATATATACATATATACATATTTTTGTATATAAAAATCATACCCCCAATCATCTTCATTTATGCACTTTCTACATATAAACTACCAGCTCTTACTTGATGCAACTCCCCCCCCCCCTTCACCCCCCCAACCCCCCAACCCCCCATGTACCACACACGCATACTTTATCCCATCCATTTACCACTGAAATGCACTAATTCACCATGGTCTTCATATGAAAAATATCTCATTGAGAATTTCCTCTGACGGGAATACCAACAAGGAAAACCCCAGCTTTCCCTAACAACAATCAATTTACATTATTTTACAATTACGTGGAATCTTTACGTGAATCTATAACCACAGTTCAATATGCTAAACCTGGCAGCTGGAGATTATGATGTGAAAGCAACTATTCAGCATCAAGCTTTTTACCTCATGTACGTCACTAAGAGGTTGTACGACTGCTTGTACATTTTGCTATATAAAGATACGTCCAATCCATTACAGATCAGCCACTGATGAGACCCATTAAGGTCCAAAGCGGTCTCACCGTCTGGTGATTTTCTGGTCAGTGTGACAAAACGGGCATTCCAGCTTGCCACCACACTTGCCCAGTCGACTCTATTTACCATTGAGGTTGAATCCAAGGTACATTAAATAGTTCATAAAACTCTTGACATTTCTGTTTGAAAATCAGCAGGAAACAACAGTGGAGGATGCCTGGGGTGATAATCTGCATACAACACTACTTCCTGTTGTCAACTGTATGTGACACTACTTCTGGTGGACAACCACCAGTCAGTCAGTGAGGCTGGATTTGTTGACCCACCTGGTGGCTCTTCTTGGACAGCCATATACCAGGCATATTATGATGTTACCAGTGGGATCATCGGCAACAAATATCTCTACTGCTTGCAACTGGAAATCAGTACCATAGGAACAATTCAAAATCTAGATATAATAATAAAACTACACGAGTGTGAGTGCCTGGCCATAAATTCTGCACAGCACGAGCCTACCCTTGGAGCGGAAGGATACACGAGATGCAGCCCGCCGCAGGCAGGCCATCGAGTGTATCCTTCCGCTCCACGAGTGCCATACAGAATTTACGGCCAGGTAATTGCAAGAGTGTTGTTTTATTTTTATCCCATGTATGTGTAGTCCCGAGTATTCTCTACCATTTCACATTAAAAGAAGTGATAGTGTTGTGTCGAAACAGCAATCAACGACAAATACCACAGCAGACGATAAATCAACATCCTAGGTGCGCACCCATGAAAAAGTGGTCAGCCCAAAAGTAGAGCATGCACGCGACCGTTCTACACGGGCGTGTGGATCGGCAATAAATTCTACACGGTGCAGAATGGCCCATCCATGGTTACTCTGGACTACACATACATGGGATAAAAATAAATGAAGAGCACTGGGAGCAGATGCACTGCCATCAAGGCTCTGTGTATTGTGTCAGGTGCACTCACCTTGTAAAAATGAGATAAACCTCTCCAGATCTGTAATCTGGGTTTTCAGCTGTTCTACCAGTTTTTCTTTCACTTTGGCAGGGTTCACAATCTGAGCAAAGCAGTAAGGTTTGACACTTCAGCTTCATCAACTAACATAATATTGTAGCGTAACTGTACTGTATCAAAGTAACTAAAATGTTACTAAACACAAAATTACACTAAAAAAAATTATCTCTACTTGAGAAAGTTACAATTAGTAATACAGTGATTCCAATTGTAGTTCTTATATGAATAAACATATTAACTGTAACCATCAACATCTTTATCAAAAAATTAATTCACCATCAGTCTATTAATCCTTTCCCCCCTTAAACCCGACAAAACCGGTTGGTGGCCAAATGTCGCCTGCTTTCGTGTTTTCAAATAATTTCAACAGTAAGGAAAAACAACTTGGCTGAGAATTGTAGATGAGTCCAGTCAAGGTCATGTGCCACTGTGCCCTTGGTCAAAATCTTCCCTTGGCATGGGTTGGGCACTAAGTGCCCAACCTATGCCAAGAAAAGCTGTTGACTCGGTTTTAATTCATGGGGGCAAAGGGTTAAAGATAAACGTTCCATCAGTCTATAAGAAGAGTAAATTCAGTCAATCAAAAAGTTCTGATTGTATTGGATAATTCAGAATGACTAAAGCCAGAAAAAAAAAGCCTGAATCAACATGATCTTAAAAACAATAAAACATATTCTAAGATATTGTCACAGTATTGGTTAACTCTTTCAGTGCCAAATTTTGGACTGAGACAACAGTCTTTGTTGGCAAGCATTGGGCGCATTGCACCAAATGCATGCCGAGAAAAGCTGTTGACCTGGGATATTTTTTCTGGAGCTATAGGCATAGTGGTGCCTGAATGAAAGGTCTTTCTACGAGGAATACGAATTTACGATACTAATGATAATTCAGACTAGTCTAATTTAAGAAGATTGATGCTGAAAGAGTTAAAAGCACCCGGCACTCTCACATATACCGAACCCCAATGAAAAGTATCCACATGCCAATTTTGAAGTATTTTATTGTTTATACTTGAAACATTTCATACCTACACGTGCTTAGAACTTAACAAAGCATTCACTTTTCTGGCGTAAAAATAATGTCACGCTCTACCGACATTAACGTCACTTACAGGCAAAAAATGTCATTAACTGCCCTAATTGAAAGTCACACAAATTTTTCTGTTCAATATGGGATGTGGCCACCTCGAGCATCAACACATGCTATACATCTGCGGCGCATACTGCTGACCAGGGTTTGAATTCTGTGTTGGGGAACATTATTCCATTCTTCCTGCAGAGCTTGGATCAGCTGGTTTCGGGTAGTAGGCCTAGGTGTCCTCCGTTGAATACCTTGGCCTAACTGATCCCACAAATGTTCAATAGGGCTCAGATCGGGTGAGAACGCTGGCCATTCCATGACATTGATGTTGTTCTCATTGAGAAAGTTCATTGTTAATCTTGCAGAGTGTGCACGTGCATTGTCCTGCTGAAAGATCGCCAGATCTTGATGCTGCTCCATAAATGGGACCATGTGCGGCTCCAGCACCTCATCAATGTACCGCCTAGCATTGAGGATCCCTTGAATGACCACTAGGGGTGTCCGGTAGCGGTTGCTGATGCCTGCCCACACCATGACAGAGGGTCCACCCCATCGATCTGCCTGACGGACACAGGCATCTGCATATCTCTCCCCAGTCCGGCGCCACACACGTTCTCTGCCATCTGCTCTGCTGACACAAAAACGGGACTCGTCAGTAAAAAGGACGGTATTCCACTGCTGGCGAGTCCACCTGGAGTGTGCTCTACACCACTGCAGTCGTCTTTCTCTTCTGGGTTGGGTCAGCAGGTTACCCCTGTAAGGTCTTCTGGCTGTTAGGCCACTGCTCCTCAGTCGCCTCTCCACAGTAGAACTACTGACAGGACGGTGATTCACCCCTTGAGTCTCACGGGCTGTTTGGGCTGCTGTACGGAAACGGTCTCGCAGGTGCATCAGCCGGATGTGACGGTCTTGGCCAGGTGTTGTCACTCTTTCTCGGCCAGGCCTAGGCCGATCATCTACGGATCCAGTTTCTTGTTGCCGTTCAATTAGTCGTTGGATGGTGCGCCGAGTACACCCTATTCTTTGTGCGATTTGAGTGATTGGGACTCCACCCTCTGCAAGCCCCAAAGCATGGTGTCTTTGACCTTGGCTCAGACGCGGCATGATCGCCTCAACACACCTGAGACCACTGGCTTTTTTTCTTGGCTGAACATCCCTTTTTAAAGCCACTGAAAACATCAGGTCATTTTAGCCATCCAATAGGAGTGGTGGTCAGAAGCCATATTCGGTGCACAAAAGTCACATGCATTATGTAACAACCCAGCAAAAGTTAGCAAAAGTTAAAAAGTTGTCCTGAATGACCCTGATGTAGGCTCCAAACCATGCATATATGCACACACAGTACTTAGTAACTTACAAAATTAATGTGTTAATTTTTTTATGTGGATACTTTTCATTGGGGTTCAGTATACAATGGAAATTTGAAACGACTCATGGAAAGTAAGCGTGGGCCTACCTGTCCTACCGCTTGGTCGACCACCTGCCGCAGTTGTTCTGTGCTGCAACACAATCCACAGCCACTTAACATCCAATTCAATATTATCTATTCGGTATTCTCCACAAGTTACAGATCTGAATGATTTTAAAGGAACAATATAGGTATTAAACAACAGAGATCATGACAGCACTGTGCCCAGCTGACCTTGCTGGGCTGTTCAGTCTCATATCTGTTTCCTTCCAATTTCAAGAGGATTTACTGTTATGCAAATGAGCAAATTATTTGGGAGAATGGAACTTTAGAAGGCAAAGGTTTGCAGATGAGGTTTCTGGGTCACCATGACAAATGGTGGAAGTTAGAACCCCAGATGGCAACACTTGAGATTGTGCATTTCCATGAATGTTTCCTTCAATTTCCAAGGGTATTTATTGTTATGCAAAGGAGCAAATCATATGCAAATAACACAATAAGTGCAGCCCTCTGGGGCCTGACTAAAGTCTATTGTAGCAAATTTGTGCAAGTGTGTAAATACAGTTCCACCCATCTAAACAAGAGCAGCCAAATAACATGCATAAATAAAAAAAATAACTAGAAAAGAAGATTTGCTTCAAAGCAAATCTGTCTGTGTGCCTTCAAAAGTTGTAAATATTACAGGCTACAACTTTTGTCCTTTGGTACTTCACATTCCATCAAGCTTTTGGCTGGATGAACAGTTCAAAGTCGAAATGATCTTGACCTTCAACCTTCATAGGTCACATGTAAATTGCAAAAATGTACGGTGTTACAATACCACAATTTGAGCCCAATATGAACCAAATCAGATGAAAATTGACCAATTTATGGCAAGATGAAGCTTTCAAAGGGCCAGATGACCTTGACGTTTGGCCTTTAGAGGTTACAAGTTTTTACAAAAATGTGCAATGTTGCAATACCTACAATTTGAGTTTAATATGATTAGAATTTGATGGAAATTGGCAGAGTTATCACTTAATGAAACTTTCAAAGGTCCAAATGACATTGACCTTTGACCTTTAGAGGTCATATGTAGAATACAAAAACATGCAGTGTTACAAGTGCTACAATTTGAGCCCAACATGATCAAAATTGGATAAAAATTGACCGAGTTATGGCCACATGAAAATTTCAAAGGTCCAAATGACCTTGACCTTTGACCTTTTGAGGTCACATGTAAAATGCAAAAATGTACAGTGTTACAATAGCTATAATGTGAGCCCAAAATGACAAAAATTGGATAAAAATTGATTAAGTTATGGCTGGATGAAAATTTCAAAGGTCCAAATGACCCTAATCTTTGACCTTTAGAGATCACATGTAAATTACAAAAATGTGCAGTGTTAAAATAGCTATGATTTGAGTTCAACATGATCAGAATTGGATAAAGATTGGCCGAGTTATGACTGAATGAAAATTTCAAAAGTCCAAATGACCTTGACCTTTGACCTTTAAAGGTCACATGTAAATAACAAAAATGCGCAGTGTTACAAACATATTAATTGAAGTTGGATTGGTTACCTGTACCTATTATAGTTTTGAAGGCATTCAACATTTTAATTTTCAAATGGCCTTTATTTGCATGATTTTCAAAACTGTTGAATCTCTTTACAAAAACTCAAGACTTCATGTATGGAAGTATAATCATGCCAAGTTTAAAGTTTTTACGTGTAATACTTTTCAAATGAAATGTTGGACAAATTTGCCTGTAAAGAAAGGAAGGAAGGAAGGAAGGAAGGAAGGAAGGAAGGAAGGAAGGAAGGAAGGAAGGAAGGAAGGAAGGAAGGAAGGAAGGAAGGAAGGAAGGAAGGAAGGAAGGAAGGAAGGAAGGAAGGAAGGAAGGAAGGAAGGAAGGAAGGAAGGAAGGAAGGAAGGAAGGAAGGAAGGAAGGAAGGAAGGAAGAAAGAAAGAAAAAGAATTCCTAGAAAACAATAAGTCTGTGTTGGCACACAGACATAAAAATAATTTGTGCATTGTAAGTCAGTTTTCACTGAATCCCCAAAATAACAAATCAAACTCATCGATGTTCATTATCTTTGATTGTGTTTAAGGGAACGGTGTCATCTGCAGCTGGTGCTGTGTCTCATGGGCCATTCCTTCTGAAACTGGTCATTCTTCTTGGTCAAACAATATAGCAGAGAGAGGCGATCAAAACGATATGGCCCCAAGTCTTCTGCCCTCTTTATATTGCATTTAAGTGCAGGTACATGTACAAATAAATTTATTAAACCTACAAATAAAGGTTTATTTCTGTCTTAGGTTTAAGTAACTGAATGCATAACTTGTTGAAGTGTGACATTTTGGCACCATTTAACATTTGGGAAATGATTTGTAACCGCTATGTGATAAAATGTCATTGACGTGGTTGAATGTGTTTGAAATGCATTTGTGAAAGTGCTTGAAATGCACTTGGCGAAGTGCTTGAAACATTTTTATTATTGAAGCGTTTACAACACATTTGTAAGAAAGAGTTTGAAATGCATTTTCAATGTGTTTGCTTCGCATTTGAGTTTTCTCATTTTGCATTTTAGGATCGTTTGGGAAGCATTGGCATGTTTGTTGTTTCAACTTGAACCTGGGTGGAACTGTAGTTTCTGGACATAGAAATAACAAGCTCATGACTAGAAAAACTGACAAACTTAAACCAGCAACAAGTTTCCATGTTCTCCCAGTTCAAGGACAGGCCAAAAAGCAAGTATTTGATAGTGTAGATAGCTTATGAAAGGACACATTCAATCAATTTTAGAGGAAAAACATAAATGCCCTACCTCAGCTCATCAAAGTTGTTGAGGTCCAGGTGGAGTTTATTCCTGAGGTGATCGATGACCACTTTCTGTTTCTCCATCATCTGACTGGTGGGCAGGGCGTCTGCATTGCCAGTCTGTCAACAAACACGTCCACATCTGTCATCTCTGTTTTTTATTCTGCCCCCACTCAATATTGCCTGCTCATTAAGCCCTTTTCCATGTTCTCCTCACACTGACAAATGCCTACACCTATGATATGGCATCCATTGGAATGTTTCAAATTAAATTTCTAGTCTATGAAAACATTCTCCATGGTAATTGTCCAGGAGACCCAGCAGGAAGAGCTTGCTCAAGGTCAACAGTTGTCACCCTGTGGAACACCACTGACATACAAGTAGTCTAATTTTACTGGAAAACTTTCCAGTTTGATTAAGTCCATGACATCTTGACCAACACCTTCGTTATTACAGATCTTCCAACCACACAGGCTAATTTATCAAGACTTCTACATCATATACATATACCAAAAGGATGTAAACAGCTTCTTGGATTAGACATCAAATTTTCATCTGGGTATTCAGAATTCTACAAATAGGCTCATATTTCAGAATACAAGATAAAACAGACCACCCCACCCCCCCACCCCCCCCCCCCCCCCCGCACAATGTTTTCTTTCTGATAGTCACTTGTTGATGATGAGAACAGGTCCTAAGCACCATGAAGTAAGATCATTCAATCTACCCACATAAAGGTGTTCAACATGCCATCTCTCTTGCAACATGTCAAACAAACAGGTTGAGTGGCCATAATGGTAAAGGTATTGTATTTGTGTCTTTTTGCCCAGAACCACTTCCTAGTAGTCAATATCCTATTCCGCAGTTCGAACTCTTTACTCTCCATAAGCTAACCTGTCCCTGTCTAACCTGTATATATATGGAATTACTATTGTCTACATTGCACACGTTCCTCTGTAAAATTCCGACATAGGCTGTATCAGCCCAAATAAATTAAAGGGTCTTCAGCGGGTAACTACTCTGTTTCGGAGCCTTTTACCTGTACATGTCTCTCTGAGTAGCGGCTCCTTGCATCAGCCAAATATTCAGCAAAGACAACCCACATAATAATGAATAAATATGAACGTGGCAATTGATGAATTAGCTAAATATGTGAAGTTTTGCTTGTAAATGCAGACCTTCATATCAAAGAAGAATACCTGTCAAACAAACCATAATTACCAAATTTTCATAGTACAGGTTCAGATAAGAACAATTTGACTTACCCCTGAACCAAAATGTACCCTTTCTAGCTGGACAGCTTTTCCTAGTTAAACCATCTGCCAATGTTTAACTGAAGTGGAAACAAGCTGGGGCATTATCTTCAGTCCCAGTGATTGTAAAATAAACAGTTGCAGCTAGACCACCTGTACAAACCAAGGAAAATCCTAACAAGGACTGCAACAATGTACATCCTGTACCAGAGATGTAAAACAAACTCCATGATGACACCTACTCCTCAAACAATTAAGCTCTATTTAACTGCCAACCCTGAGTCAATGTGTCAACTTAATGTGTCAGGTTTGTGACACTTGAGAAAATACTGTCAATTTTGAGTAATTTTTTAATAGTGAGTATGGACACTTTCAACGGTTTGATCAACTTAAAATCTGGTGGCAAACCACTAGCTCAACTAGAAGCTCACTCATGTGCATTGGGACAATGTGGGGGCAGGATGTGCATTATTTGTGGAGTGCTCACCAAAGCTTTGAGATTTTTGGTGTTGAAAATAGCATAGCATATAAGTACATACCAACACTACAAAGTAAAAAGGCAAGCTCACAACTGGATCAGCCTAGTACAGGTCACGTTGGGGACATTGAATCATAGGGGAAAACAGATATCCACCATCCCACTTCTGCATAGCAAGTTTTGCTGTTTGACCAGTTATATAAAGGTTGTCATATTTTCTGTTGCCGTCACAAGAACTCTGAATGAATTGACACAAAAGCCACAGCCTGCCCCTCATCAAGACTGGGGCAACAGAGCAGGTGTGTACAACACACCATGTCCTTCACCCTGGTTGGTAGTCTATATGTCATCAATATAATGACTTGGATCAAATGATCCCAAAATCAATAGAGTGATCCAGAGGCCAAGATAAAACAGCCTGCAAGTTTGAGGCAGATAGGAGGAACAGCTGTCAAGTTGAACTGGGCAAAGTCTTCACCATCAATGACCTGGCCATCCACTCTACCAATTTTAAGGTAGGCAATAGGCACAACCATTTTCAAGTTATGGACAGCATTTGGTCAACATGAGCAAAGCTACAGGCTCTGCTTTCTTGAGGTGGGCATGAAAAATTAGCTATGTGCACACCACAAACTGTGCATGTAAACTTGATTTTAATATACTGTGATTTTATTTTCCCTTTAATTTTACCCAATGACATAGAATAGGAACACAACCCACATATGTAACAATGAATAGGGGTCGTGGGAATTGTGTCCCAAATTGCCAGTTTACAAATTCCTTTCCATGCAGAAGTGAAGCCACAAACAGAAGTACATGTTGTAGTACAGGTTTGAGTCATGCTATATACATGTAGGCACTACCAGTACCACTACTTCAAATGTGAACCTTGGCTTTGCTAAACTCTCAAATTATCTGTACCCTAAACAAGGTGTAAAGCAGTTGGCCTTACTTCATAGGCATAGGTCTCAAGATCCTCGAGTTGTGACTTCAGTTGCTGAATCAGTTCCCGTTGCTTTTCTCGCTGCTCTGTAATTTTAATGTCATGCTCCTTCTCACTCTATAAATACACAAAAAAGAATATAATACACATAACCAGGCTAAGGGTCGAAATAAGTGGCAGCATTGGTAGCATTTGCTATCAACTTTTATGATCTGTTACCTATATTTGTTGTGCTGTAGCAAACCTTTGCTACCAAAATTCTGCAGGGCAAAATCTCAAATTTACAGTAAAATATTTGAAAAATAAACCGAATTGCAATTTCATGCACTCAAACTATTACTGAGATCAGTTTTGATTGCTTGTTATCAAAATCTGTTGAACGGAAAACACCAGCAAAGACCTATGCGTGACTAATGGTTTTTATAAATGACCAAACTCTGTATTATCACCCACTGCATAGTCATCACTCTGAACCATACGATCATATTTTGCATGCCAGTGGAGTTTGCAGCAATTTTTAGGTCATGAACATGGCATTGAAGGATGTGGCAAGCAGGCTACACTTTTCCAATTCGTGAAAGGTAACATTCTTTGCATATCAGCAAAAATATGCTATGATTTGTTGCATAATATCCTATATTAATTGTTAAAAGTAATTTAAAGACTAGATGAATCATTTTAAGTGGCAATTTGATACAAAAATCGATTTCCTGGAAATGTGGGTGATAATACATGATAGGGAAAGGAACCATGTTAATTGTAACCAAAAACATAATTTTGAGAAAAATGGACAAAATCAGCCACAAAGAATACAACAATGACATATATAGATAATTAATGTAATAATAATACTTTTCAACACAATTTGTGGAAGTTCCTGTCAATTTACCTGTAGTTGGGTTTTCTCTTTTATGTCCAGGAAGAATCAGACATGGGATTGCTGACACCCCATGCATGGAAGAAGACTGGGCAGGCAATAAATATGCCAGTACTACTACTGTACTGTACAATTGGCATGATTTAAAGAAGCAAAATCTTTGAAGTTGGATCCAAAATTACATTCTCAAGCCTTGATAATCTTGGAACAGAATTATTACTTTTATCACAAGCATTTTTAATTTTGATGTCCATGATCAAGCCAATCTGTCAGGTTTGATGCCAGGAGTATTAATTATTAGTTGAACCGTTTACAAAAGAGTAACTGTCAACAAGTTAAAAGTCTTAGTAAAGTACTAAGACTTATCAATTAAGTTAATATTGTGTAGCTGTTTCTACCAGCTGCCTTGTACAAGTACATGTTGTACCTGTAAAATCTTTTTGGCTAGTTTTCAGTGGATAATATTGCACAATATAGCTCTCCAGTCCTGCCAAAAAGTGCCTCAGAATGCACCAATTTGCATGCTTTATTTCAAAATTTTCCGGGGGGGGGGGGGGGGGGCCATGCCCCCGCACTTCCCACCAAACCTTCATGATTTGCTACTCAATTCTCAGATTTGCTACCAAAAATTAGACCTGGTAACAAACCCTTGCTACTGGTTTGATCAGTTAATTTCTACCCGTGCAGGCTGAAGTGTTTTTCAGGAGGAAGCGCAATCCCTGTCTCTCTGACAGAAGTACCAAATTGTATGTACTGAAGAACATTAAAGTAGCCTTACATTTCACAAACCTTTGACAGTAAAATGAAGTTCAGAAAAAAAATTCTTACAAAATTAAGTTTCCAGATGGAAACTAAAACAGCCTGATTTTCCAATGTAAAATCCAATGGCTCTCTGTGTACACTTTTTAAAGCATGTAATATGATCAAATACCATACAGGACTTGTTTGGAGTTATTAGACAGAAATGAAATATTCTACCATGGGCAACATGCAACAACCAATCAGAAGGCTGCATTTTAATCTTTGACCAGTGAGTGTTAGTTTCAGCACTAACCATGGCTCCATCAAGCAATTCATAATGAACTTTTGTTTTGTTTAAGGAGGGTGAATAACATCTATCTATCCAAAAGTTTCCATGCTTTAAGTTTGAAGCAAACAGTTTGGGGTGTTAAAATTTGTCAAGGTAGGCCGCAACACTTTGCTTACATACATCATGTACATGCACCGCCATCTGTTGACAGAATTGCAAACTTTGATTTGAAACAGTTGACCTACCGTTTCCACTATTTGGCATTCCTAATCGATTCCACATGTGATGCTAAAGTTTAACACAGTGTTTACTCATAGTCCAACAGTGTTTGTGTGTGTGTGTGTGATGCTCTAAGATTGATAAAGTCAATGGAACTCTTTGCTTGCATTAACTTACAAACACTTAAATTCAGAGCGGTAATTTGGCACTACGCGTAGTGATTCCAATGAAGTGCCACTTTCCTCGGCGATCAGCTAGGTGGCTGGTACTGGTAGACCTGTGTAGGCCTACGATGTGCAAAGTGCTACATTGGGGGTATTTATTAGAGTTAAATTAATTCTACCCATGATAGAATAGACTTTAATACTCCCCATCCAGTGATTGTGTGGATTCTATGACCTCCGTCGAAATATCATGACCTAGGCGCTACGTGCTTCAGTCATGATCCTATGTCAGTCACAGGATCCACACAATCACTGGATGGGGAGTATTAAGGTCTATAACAATCTATGACTCTGTGACCTTAAAGGTGAAATGGCCATGCCCCGGTAAAATTAGCCTACTATCCCCTTTCTGGCCAAATAAAGCAAAAAGTATTCATGTCAACATGCAAAGTATACATTTTTGAAAAGGTTATGACCAGCAGATCGTGAATTAACAAACAGCATGACCATTTGTGCTTAGTGTTGTACAAACAACCATTCCTTTTATCTTGAATTTCAATAAAACATGGTTATTCACATGTGGAACTAACTTCTTATTGCTTTAACCAAAATTTAATCTGTTTTCACTGAATTACTCCAAACATATGTGGCTAAAAAAGTGTCCCATAGATTTTTTTAACACTGTGTTTGTTTTGGAATTATGGAGAGTCATGATCCGATGTCAGTCACAGAACACCGGAAGAACCCTAGGAACCGATTATGTCTGGTGGCAGGAACTTTGAAGCCACATAACCGCAAAATAAACACAGTGTTAAAAAATCTATGAGACCATTTTGTAGCCACATATGTGGCCAGTAACACTGTAAAAACAATTTGCAGCTTGAGAAAACCAATAAGTAGTTAACATCTGTATGCCCATGTTACATTGTGTTTGGAGATCAAAGAAATCGTTTTTTATACAACAATAATTTATTTATATCAAAGGGTCATAATTTTAGGTTGTTTGTTTTCTTTAGATCATGATCTTTCCAAAAATATACACTTTGCATACATATGTTCACATGAATCATTTTTACTTCATTTGGCCAGAATGGGGATAGTAGGCTGATTTTACCAGGGCATGGCCATTTTACCTTAACACTGAAGTCAAGGTCAACAAAATACAACCCCAGCATTCACCTTTCTGAGGTTCACACTCCTACCAAGTTTCATTAAGTTGTGTCGAATCCTCCCATAGCTTTATATTCAAATTAACCAGGGTTAGGTACATAGTCTTACCAAGTTTCACCATGTTTCGTCAAATCATTCAAGAGAAATTATATAGAAATTAAATTAACAAACTTGGTTCTGTGACCTTGTGAATTTACTCAAAGTCACCCAATACTTAAGTTATTGCACAGAAACCAAATTACCATATATGGCTCTGTGACTGACCCAAATAAAATCCCATGGTAGGCCTTTCCTGGTTACATAATCCCAACAATTTTTTTGGAACTCCTTTTAGACTTATCGCACTGAAACAGAACTACCATACATGCATATGGCTGTGACCTTGATAATTAAGTCAAGGTTACCCAAATACAATCCAAAGCTAAGCCTTGCCTAGTTGCATAATCCTAACAAGTTTCAGTAAGTTTCCTGAAATCCTTCAAAGTTAACCAAAGTGTTTCAAAAATTCCAACAAGAACAACCAACAAGAAAGAAGTTGTTGCAGTAAGCAGAAGAAATGGGCACAAAAACAATAGATGTCTCCTTGTGGTACATGAGAACACCTAACTGTCCACACTGCTTGCACATTTTGAACCATGACAGGAATATCATGGTGCTGCTATATTATGATGATGCCTCTCTCCTCTCATCTCAAATCTAATCAAAAAGTTGCTCTACATCTGACACGGCCTCTTTTCCACAGGAATATTACGTTGACGGATTTAATGGCCATGTCATAATTTGCCTTTTAATAGAAAATTGTCCTGTGACAAGATATCTGCACCGTGGGATCCCTGTACATGTATGTGGTTGCTCAACAAACTACTGGCACACTTACCATTTCTTCCAAGATCTGTGCATCCTGAACCTTGCTGCCCCGTACATCAGGGATGCCCTTGAAGGCAAATTCCTCTAACTCTTTCAGCAGGGTCTGCAACATGGTCAACATATTCCAATTGACATGCTATGCTGCTGCATAAGTTAGATAAGAAAGATTCTATTATTCTCACATTGTCTGCTTATGGAACATTGCATTTATAGCCAGAAAGGGTGTCCATGTGTCTGTTTCAACACCCAGTTTTGAATTTGGACACCCCAAAATCATGATTTTTATAATAGAAAGAATAGAAAGTGGATACCCTGATAGTATAAAATCAGGACAAATTTAGCATTTTGGACACCCAGATTTCAAGTTCTGGTTAACAGTTAGTTATGGAAATCAAAAGAAAACTGGGGACACTACAATCCCCCCCCCCCCCCATTGCGTTGAGAAACCCAACTTTCATGTGTCAACATGTAACCTTTTCCCATTAAAACTTAACACAAATGGTCCACAGTCATCGATATCATTTGCTTCTTTTCTCTTTTCTAGGCATGATAATTAAGTAACTAGTTGCAAGTGTTCTCAAGTACAGTGTGGAAGCACTGCTCATACAGTGTGCCAATAAAAAGCTGTAGACTCTGTGCGATAGAATTAAACCATTGATGACTTGAATTTTCATGCAATATTTTTCTGTTGTTTTTGTTTTTCCCTTTCTGTATCTCTGACAGCTCTTATATCCAAAGATTCACGTCTATGTCACCAAAAACTTATCTGGTGATCCATCCGTTAGTCCAGATTCGCCAAACAATACAGGTATGCACACTAACTTTCCCATTGCTCTGGATATATTTATCAATTTTATCAAGTGATCACAACATGTCTGGTATCAGTTCATGCTGATGTAAATACCTTGAAAGATACTAAAACATGTTTTCCAAAATGAGCTCTGATCATTAGCCGAATGATAATGTTTTATTGTCTTTAGCTGCAGATATGTAAAAAAAATTACAATATTTTATGATGAATTAATAAATGACCAAGATCATATTTTTGTAAAATATGTCTCTTTTTTTTACAATTTTGGTTACCGTGAGATTTCTAAAGTCTAGATCTGTCCCTGTAAAAATGGCTAAAATATATTCAAATGAATTATTAAATGATGAAGATCAAATTTTTTGTAAACCATGCCATTATTTTCAATTTCAGTCAGAAACTTCTAAGTCTAGATCTGTCTCCTGGTTTTCAACTTTAATATACCCAGATAGTACGTGTACACACATACTATCTCCTGGGTTTCTAAATGTAATCTTACTGTGAAATTTAACAACCATCTGGTGCTGTATCAGTTCAGTGAACACGTATTGATTTTCACATAAAAAATCTGTGTGCATGCTGAGTTATATCCTGGCACATTAAATATGATGTGTGTATGTGTGTGTGTGTGTGTGTGTGTGTGTGTGTTGATCGATTTGAATTTTATGTCAGATGGTTTCAATGTGGATGTTTACTTCATAACTCCCCATACTGGAGAAACAAGCTGCTGCTCTTTAATTTATAATTACTTGGCATATCAAGTTGTTGACCTACATATATCATATAATTATACATGTAGTTATTTATAATATCATGGAGTATTGACTTCCTGCATATGAGTCCCCACACTGCAATCTGGCATATGTTGTTTAAATCTTTCGATTTGTGTATCTCAGGCTTTAGACTTGCTCAAGTCTCACTGGACTGTCTTCCGTAGTTAATTTGAAATTAAATTCATTACAAAATAAAACTTTAAGTGAGGCCTGTCACACACATTGTAGCCTAATACTGTTATAATACAGGTAGGCCCCCAAACATATCTAATTGGTTTGGAATGTGTCTATACCCAGATAACAGATTAGCGCCGGGCGGTCTGCACTGTGTTTTTTATCACACAGACAAGCGAGCGGTCATAAAGCATCCCTCTTCCGAAGCTGTTAACTGAGCTACTGTATAATGAAGGAATAATTCCAGTGCACTGCATCAGGTGGAGGGCATCCTGTGAGACTTTAAAAGCTTGCCAGCTTGTCACTGATATGAATTATTCATGAGCAGTCAACACATGACCAAAATCATGCCGCTTCAAATTCCTGGTGTTGTTTATCAACATGCAAGCACGCATATTTTATTGCAGGGAAACGCAAGCTCTTGCCAGTGTGTGAACACAATTTCGATGGCCATTCCTATTTTGTATTAAAAATGAATATTTTCCTTCTACAATGATTTAAATCAATGATCAGGCCCTTGTTTGTGACAATTTGAATAATGTTACTTTGCAAAACTGTGCAAAAATAGGGTGTTTTCATCGTCTCGATCTCGATCTTTTTTTGTCTACGCGCCATGTTGTTTATATCGTTAGAATTCTTAGAACCTTGTCTATTTAACAACAAGCTCTCCCATTGGCTGAAACTACAGTATTTTAGGGGAAACCCCACCAAAACTACTTCTGTTTCAAATAGATGCGTCGTTATTTTAGTTAAAAACTACCAAAGAAGATTCTCCGGAATATTCTAGGTCAGTCAGGGGGCAAGAATCGATCACATGGTGTTCACTGTGCAATCAAATGCATCGTTTTTCTAACAATGTTTCCTTCGGTAGTACTCGCTACCTCATGTTGCGAAGTCTGGCTGATGGGCGACATTTGTGTGGACACAAGTGATGATTTCGAAAAATTTGTTGAAACAAAAAACAAAATTTTACGCTGTAAATTGGTCAGAATGATAACATACTACCAGTCTTAGGGTACAATAGAGCAGATGGGCCAATTTTTTTTCACAGGAAGAGAGTAAAATACACCAGCCACAAGTAAACATGGCTCAGGTGAAAATACCACTGACGCTTGTGTTGATCATGTTGACAGTTTGTCAATAACTGTGATAAAGTATTTATCGACTATTTACTGCAGCAACAGACAAACTCTACCATGATAATTGAATGACAATTATGACACACAACCGATCTTAAGAAAAAATTAAAGAGGAACCATCGTTGATGATGCCAACCAAGGAAAATGCATGGACAGGTACCCATGCGATTGTATTCACAATGCCTTGACTGTTCTAATCAAATTATGATTGAGATCAATATATTCACTTTGTTAAGGTGCAGGGGACCAGTTTTTGTTTAAATTGACAAAGAAACCACATAGAAATGTAGAGAAGGTCTTACTCAACAAAAGTCATGATATGTGGATCATTTTGCATGCATTGCAAAAAATTAAAAAAGCTATGGCACTTTTACGCCAGCATGTTGCACACTGCGCAACAAAACCAAAACTGCCCAGAGTGCTAAGGGTTAAATCAGCACAACACAATGAGGCCACTCAAATAATCGGGGCATCTTTAACTTGATCTGACCTCTGATTTGACCACTCACTTCCCCGGAAACCCCGGATGTTGTGACGTCACTCCCACCAAACTGATGGAAGTCCACAGTGGGCTTGTGCAAGTTTAACAAGTCCCTGGTGTCGGCAGCAGCAGGGAGACAGTCAGCTTTGTCTCACTTGAGTGATCAGTGACTAAAATAACCACATATTCATCAAAGGCCACTTTACACTTAGCCTTAAATCACAATGATAATGGAATTACAACTGAATAGGACTCAATAGCTGCTACTGTTGAAACCGGCACTGCAGCACAGGGGTCACATTAAGGATTTTTCAGTATGGGTCCGTTGACCCATCTTTCTTCATTTTCAGGAAAAATTGGGGGTCCAAGAACTGAATCGATGGGTCCAGTCTGAAATTGAACAAACTGGACTTCCTTTGGTGTAATTTGATTAATTGATTTTATTTGGTATAATCAACGTACATCAAAATGACAAATAAATAAAACATGCAGGTAACTTAATCCTAGAAACGAACATAACATAGGGTCTGTATGCTCACGTAGGTAACTCATTATTATAAAGTTTAAGATTGAATATAAAGTTACCAATATGCCAACTTGATGTAAAAAAAAGGGTATAAAAATATTTGACTGTACCAAGGATGGATTCAATCTACCCAGGAACCTGTTATTAAGACTAAGTCTGTAACACATCCCTGGTCTGCCAAAAAATGGTTGTGAAGGGGGCTTAATCCCTAGCACGCTGCCACTGTGCCAGTATCTGGTGTTGCACACCGTGTGCCACCCGACAGTTTTTTTAAACCCACTTTCACAACAAGCGTTGATTATACCAAATAAATTCAATTAATCAAACTACACCAAAGGAAGTCCAGTTTGTTCAATTTCAGACTGGACCCATCGATTCAGTTCTTGGACCCCCAATTTTTCCTGAAAATGAAGAAAGATGGGTCCAACAGACCCATACTGAATAATCCTTAATGTGACCCCTGCTGGGGGACAGTACCTGTGGTTAATCTCGCCAGGGATTAGGATTTACCTAACACTGTTTGACCGTTGAAATACCAGTGGAGATAAGTTTACCTACTTTGTACTGATTTTGATTGTTAATATATTGTTATTGTAAAAGTTATATAATTGTTGTCATTCTTTGTTGAGTTCTGCTAATATTCAAAAGGTGGGCATTGTAACAAGGACAGTCACACAAAAATACATTTAATTTGGATATCAAAGTGAATCATGGCCACGGCATATATCCTAATCATTATTGATGCTCTGAAATATTAGCAAAATATATACTTTTGGTTTCATATATTATAACCCTCCCCTCCCCCCATCGTCCCAATACTTTTTTTACAAACCATTGGGTGCAGAATCCACAATTTTCAAAATGGCAGTCAAGTCAACTGGATATTTTGAAGAGGTAGTATCCAAAATATATGTGTGATTAGTCTTAAGGGAAGAATAATGCGTCGAATTAATACAATGTACAATGTATAATGGGACTTTTCCAGAGTGAGCATTACCTGCTGAAAATGTAAACACAATGCCACACATGAAGTTGCCAGTTGTAGGCCCCAGAATAGGGATTTTGTACCAGATACTGAAGTTGCCCCCAGGCTATGAATTAAGTAGCAGCACAGGGCACACAATGCGGGGCTGCCTGCTGAGTCAAAGATACAGCTTAGTGGAAAAGGTTGCCCCGATAATGGATACCGGTCCGAAAGTACGGGTAGATTTTTATGTAAGTGGAAATAATGATACAAAACCGCAGCATGAATGACAGAAGAGAAATTAAATGACAAAACAAACTTTTGGTGGGTAGACATGATTTGAGAAAAATCAAATTTATTTGCATTATTGTACCCAACCAAATTTGGCAAACATTAAATTTAGAAGGTCCTTTTGTTTCCTTTGTTGAGATTTCCTTGATATGAATGTGTGCAAGGTACACATTCATAAGATTTGACAGCCCTTTCTCTCTCTTTACTTCATGTTGGTTTAATATGGGGATTCTATTATATAATTCAATAATATGCAAAAAAGTCACCACTGATACCAAAAAATTAGAATATAAGCAATTATCCTGCATTGATACATTGTATTGGCTTCCTAAAATTTTGAGCTACAGTGGTAGAATTGCCAGAATTGCACGCTTACCTGTCTAAAAGAAGCACACACACACACACACACACACACACACATGAATAAGCCGTCTTCTGCCAAGTAGAAAGGATAGGTCATGAGACTCACCTCTTTGTCATCAGGTGGTGCTGACACAATTTGTTTGAGTCGGAACTGGACCTGTGCAAAGTGTGTGGTGAGGGCCAGGAGGGAGTTGTTCAACTGCTCCTGTTCTTCTTCCAGCCGTTCAAGCTGTTCAGCTTCAGTGATGTGACTGAAACAGATACAAATGTCTGAGTCATGTTTGTCTGAATTATCACCACAATTTCATTCTGGAATTCCTCATGCATCCCTGAGCCTGTCCTACCAGTCCCAGCCCTGTCCTACTGGAGCAGTTCCATCAGAACTACATGGTGTAAGACAACAGCTATACATCCTCTACACACTTCCCTCAAAGTGCACCAAGGTGTAGAAATTTACACTTTACAGATAAACCTCCTGGGACGTAAACACTGATGCACTGGTAACACTAGTAAACTGCTTTCGGCGGCAGATAGCGGCGCACAGCGGTGGCCAGCAGCGCACAATGGCAGAGCTGGCCACTGCTGGCTACTGCCAAAAGCCAATAGAAGGGTTTGGGGTTGACTCGAGGTCAGCAGCAGGCAGCCGCACATGGCAGTGGCCAGCGGCAGGCTTTACTTAGATGCTGTCTGCCACCAGCCCGCTGCTCTCTGCCGCTGGCCACCGCGCCCTGTCACTGCATGGGCTCCACTCTGTATTCATACCACAGGGTGTATCATGTAAAATATGGATCTAAAGTTGGGGATGGAAGAGGTTCCAGTAAACGTATTCATTTATTAGGCTTTATAACACGACTTGTACTTCCATCAACTTGATACATGATGAATAACTTTGTCTCATTCAATCACAAAAAAATAACTAATTTGTGTGAAAATGAAATCTATATCAGATTACTTGTACTACTGTTTTAATGAATCCTATGCCTGCCATTTAAGACCACCTTTCCACCGGAATCAAGTTAGTGGTCATATAAGTGGTCTTTTATATTAAGTAAAGTACAGTTCTCCTTGCGTAGAAGTTAACAGGGGTTTATGCGGCTGCGTTGGCCAAATGCACTGTATATGCATTCCCTCCTTTGTCTACGCAGTTTCTACGCACTCTCTACACAGTGTCAACGAGGCAGCTGCATGGTGTCTACGCAGTGTGTATGCAGTGTCCACGCAAGGGCTTTGCGGCAAACTACACACGTTGGCTACATACAGTATAAGCATATACATATGCATATATTGGATTCCATGCATTGGCTTGACACCAGTGAAAATAACTCTCTGTGTTTGGCCCAAATATTCAGCTGGTCTGTCTTGAAAAGATTTCTGATGTGTATCATACAGGGTATATTACAGAAAGATTGGTCGTTATCGCTGAAAACATTTAAATCCACAAATTGCAGTTGTAAGCTTTAATATTATTGTTTTGTATCCTGCTGTCAGTGATGACTCTTTCAAGACTGAAGTCAGATTATATCACCAATTTAAAAGACTTTCATATATTTGCCATTTGCTTCCAGCCGCATAGCCTATTAAAACGTCTAGCATCCGACATTAAGTACAGCATCGGTCATTTAATGTGGGCCTATATACTTGAACTGCATGTTTAAAATGAAGATGGGAGAAAGGGCACCAGAAGCATAAGGTAGCCTTCTAATCCAAAATTCATAAATGTGTATGTTTGATCTCTTCATTTACCAGGTGTGGCAAAGGAATCTAGTTTCATATTCAGTTTTGAGGAAATTGAAGGTGGTTATTTTCAGATTACCATAATTTCGAAACGACACCTGTATTCACCACACCTGAGCCAGGACTCCTCAGTTTTCATGCTGTATCTCGATGCAACAGATGTGCGAATGAATGAAATAAACTTCAAAGCCTAAGATTTTGTTTGTAAATATGGACCAACATTAAATATTACGATATTTCCAACTTCAACAATTAGCCTACTCTTAAAAAAGGTCAATACACTGGGTTTCATCATATTACCACTCAGTAATAAATTATCTTCAAACCAGAAATATTCATACATATTATACACATTCCTGAATTAATATGCTCTGACACTGAGTTGTTGAAATACTGCTAATGAATTATTTTTGGACGGAATAGGGACATTGCCGCATAGCAAATCGTATGCGTGTACTCCGTATACATCGAGTGTTGATTTTTGAAAAACAAATATAGTGAGCACACAATAGATATAAAGTTTGTGATCTTGGTGCCACATGTTCGTTGTCTTCATTGTTAACTTTCCAACAGAAACAGAGAGAAGAAAGCATTCGTTGACGTTGTTGCTGGTCACTACACACGTGTATGAACTAAACGAAATTGGCGGTTCCGGAGAAGATTTAGTCAATTCCAAACAAATTTCCATGAAATATATGATGCTTTATAAATCAGCAATATCAATTTCAGATTTAGGCCTATGTGAAGCAGACATGAGAAATACCCCCACAAAAAATAAGGAGGCCTATCTGCGTATCTGATTTGGCAAGCAAAGCCATGCATGCGCCACATTGATCTTGATCATAATCAGCCTTCATCAGCAAAAAGTAGGCCTTCAAACTCTTAATGAGGTGTCGTGGTGTAGGCCTATGTTTTTTGTCTTATCCCTTCCTTGTGCAGGATGAAATGATTAACATATCACCTGCAAACTGTGCAGTGCGTTTTAACATTTTTACCGCCATTTTTCGTATAAGTACAGACAAAAAATTGAAGCCAATTTGCCAAAAATTTGAAAAGATATATATAGGCCTGTATTTTATTTTATTTTTGTATTTTTGTATTTACATTTATGAAGTTCAACTTGAGAGCATACAAAGGCTGTTAGCATTTTATTCCTAGTTGTGTGGTACTAAATATTTCATTTCTGGTAAAATTATTATTGGCCCAAATGGATGAAGACAAGAGTTTGTGTTGGCCCTAGAACAAGCATAACGTAATCCGTCTATAAGCCATCCAATGGCAAAAGTGGATGTTGAATGTGGATGTTGTGTCCTCGCTCCGGGTAAACATGCCCGGGCAGTGTGACCAATTTTCTGGACATGGAACTTGCTGACGTGGACTAGCTCTGGAGATTTCGTCGTAAATTATCAAATTAATATTTATATAAATTAAAATGACTTGCAAACTGTTCAACGTTAGTCTCCAAAATGGGAGAAATTGTGTAGAGATCATTTGAAACATCGGCTGAAGTTCTGAATGCCCATGGCTCATTAATATTAAGCGCACCACACGGGGCTTACAAATTTTAATTTAGGGTGGTCAAGCCAAGATTGCAGCATGTGATCTATAGGGCCTGTATTTTTCCGTTTCAAAAAACTAGAAATTCCATTTCACCAGCCAGAAATTTCCAAATTCCGTTTCAGTAGTTCTCTTTGTATGTAAAACACATTAAGGCAAAACAGCAAATTCCGTTTCAGAGGTGACAAAACTTCATTATTCCATTCCGTTTCGGTTAAAAACGGAAAAATACAGGCCCTAGATCTATCATGAAAGTCTGAAGAAAAGGAGTTGCTACACACGGACTTCACTTTTGACAATTAAGTCCTCGAGCACCATGATAAGCACACAGCAGGGGAGCAATTAATCTATGCTTGTGTATATTATGCGGTCAGGCCCCTCTGATTTGCATGAATGCTTTTGAGAGACCCAAACGAAAGCTGCTTCGCTCATGAATTTGGTTTTGTTTTTTAAATTACATGAGGCCTAAATCAATTGAAGAAACTGTTTTTAAATTCATTTAATTTTTCCCTGAGACCTTTCTTATAACCTGGCTTCTATAGGGATACAGGCAGATAGGGAAGGTCTAATTGAATTCACTATAGGGGACATCGTTTTTTGTTTGTTTTTTGTTTTTTGTTTTTTTTCTCATCAGTTTCTTTCCCTTTCTTTAAAATTTGATTTGTTTGCTTTTATTTTATTTTATATCTATATTTTATTATTTTTTATTTTGTTTTGTCTTTTTTTTGGAATATTTTATTGAGAGTAAATTGACTAATGGGGTCAAACCATTTTTTGGGAGGAACTGATTGCTCTTAAAAGGTCCTTGGGGTTATCATTTGAGGTTAAATATGTGCTGCTGTGCTGTGCTCTGACCAGGCTGAAGTGGAAAGAATCACCATTCCAACCTTCTGCCTGCCCTGTGTGTGATCGGGTCACAGCTGACAACCCAAGGGCCACCAAAATGGGGGGGGGGGGGGGGGGCCCCACAGGAGGCTTTCCTTGGTGGTGGGTGAAGCACATCCTAATGTCTATAAATTCATATGAGAAATTACAGAGCAAAGAGGCACACATGGTGATGGTGAAATCCTCCCTGCTGAGTGGAAAATAAAAGCAAGGGGCCCAAGAATGCAGTGTTAGCGTGCAACAAGCATTTACTAAAGATGTCGGCCTACTTGAGTTTGCCAAGTGTGTGTGCATATGTGTACATAGGGCCGATAGGTGTATGCACAGTATCTGAGGGGCATTGCTCATAACCTGGGTGTTGCCATATCCTAAGAGACACAAGCATATTATAGACATTACAGAGAGACTGCATATTGTTATGTATGCTCTGCCAGACCTATGAATAGAACTCACTGAAGTGAATCTAGGCCCCAAAGCACTGGAATGACAAGAAAGAAACAAGTTTTTATTATTTTTCTTCAACATCAGAGTGAATAGATATAGGCTTAATGAGGGTAATAATTAAAGTTCCAGCTTGGGAAAAGAAAATGGAGCCCAAGATCGAAAATCATCACCACCAAACAAAAAGCATGGGGAAATTTATATATATTTTAACCCCCAAAATATTGGTCCAAATTGAGATATATATGTTTTATACTATGCAATACCTGCATATTTATGACCATGTTTTTGTGAGGAAGGCTGTAAATGAAAAGTATTCATTGCATGTCCAGATAAGACGGTCTACACAGGTACATGCACAGAAATGACATTGAAAAGTCAGCTTGCAATTGGCTGCTAGATGTCAGCACAGTGTAGCATTTTTCTCTCTTTTAATTAATTACAGTTGACAAGATTTTAAAATTAGTTATTGCTATTCTTGCTTTGCAAGTGTCATTCCCCATTGTTATTAATATAGCATCCATCATTTTCAAAGTTGTATGTCAAATTTGATCCATAAACACAGAGGCTCACTGTACACAAATAGATTTTGTATCTCGCCATGCTTGCCATATAAACATCTGACCTCCAGTAGGTTTCAACTGAAATATTCTCGGAGAATATCAAAGGCAGAATGTACATGTGTGCATGTAGGTAAGAAACGTGTTGGTATACGTATATGTATATTCCTATGTACAAAACAAATATGCAAAACATATTAGTGTGGAAATAAATACATTGGATATCCAATGATAAATACCCTAATACAGTGAGATGTTCCATGTAAACAGACTTTCAATAGCAACTTAACTATGCGTAGCAGCTCTCATTCTGGGTGAGGGGTAGCAGGGTGTTGGTCTGCAGAAACATGAAGAGAAAGATCATGAGAATGAATCGATGTGGGAAGAAAATGGAAAGAGAAAAAAAAGCAAGCAGCAAATAAAAAAGAAAGAGACAGAAAATAAAAGATATAAATAGAGTTTCGGTATCGAATCGTGCATTTCCAGCCAACACTCGTTAATTAATATGTAAAGTTTTTAATAATAGTTGTAACCAGAATGTTATCAAAAGTTTTTTAAAAAAAAGGGACAACTGCCAGAGAGCAGTTTGGCTGGGGCCCTTAATAAAGGAACGCACACACACAAAACTCCTTTGGTAGTTAAATCGCAAATTTGTTAAAATATGTCCGCATGTTTGTGGAAGCAGACCCTGTGAAATACAACAGGAAACCCCCATACACGTACACGGCCAGCAGGTCACATGTTGTTCTGCACTTCTTTGTTGATAAAACGTAGCTTTTTCTCACACACCGTCTTGGCTAATAGATTATAGTTTTGAGTGAGGTCTTCTTCAACAGGAAAAGACTCTATGAAAATGAATTGTAAGTTTCCATATAATTTGGCGGCTGGGCCTGTGCAATTAGAGAAGGGATAGGAGGGCCCGGTAACAATTCATGAAATGCTTTTCTTGCCTGGCCTTCCATGTCTACTGCATGAACTTTGGCACATTTGAATCTTCGCTGCGTTCACATCAATGACAGTGCAGTAACCTCTTTCATTATCATAGTTTCAATTTCATGCTGAACATTATTTTCACAGTGCTCGTGAAGACAAGAGGACTGAATAAATTAAAGACAAGAGAACTAAATAAATTAAAACTTCCGATATTTTATGAACATTTAAAAAAAGAGAAAACTCTCTCTCTCTCTCTCTCTCTCTCTCTCTCTCTCTCTCTCTCTCTCTCTCTCTCTCTCACACACACACACACACACACACACACACACACGCACACACACACACACACAAGTAGAAAACCAACACAGAACAGCTAGGCCTATAACAGGTTATGTGCTATCTGTCCATCGCAGGGGTAGAAATTAACTGAATTTAACTAGTAGCAAGGGTTCGCTACCCAAGTTTAATTTTTGGCAACAAATCTGAGAATTGAGAAGCAAATCATGAGGGTTTGGCAAGCCCCCACAAGCTCACCTGGGGTGGGGGGATGCGGGGGCATGCCCCCTTGGAAAATTTTTAAATCATGCATGCAAATCAGTGCATTATGAGGCACTTTTGACAGAAGCTGGAGAGCTAAACTTGTGATTTTGACCAGCAAAATTTGGGTAGCAGAGTTTGCTACCACACTACAAATATAGGTAGCAGATCATAAACGTTGGCAGCAAATGCCACCAATGCTACTGCTAATTTGGACCCTTGCATTGCAAATTTATTCGACTTAAATTACTGTCAACAATCGGACATAAATGCAATGCTTTCGCTGCATAGGTCTAAAACAATAAATTATTGACTTTGTAGGCCTATCTATATAAATTCGTTATAAATACTGGAAAATGTCAAGATGAAAATTAGAATCTTATTATTACAATCTTATTTAGACATCGCATATAAAATTCAGGTAAACACCAGAGTCATGTCCGCGGGCATGAATGTCTCGCCAGCGTAATTCAAGCCACTCCGAAGTTTTTTGTTGACGGACAGACGGACGGACGGAAAGTGACTGCTTAATCTCGCCAACAGCTTATGCTGGCGAAACAATAAAACTGTCGTCATTTGTGCTATCATTTCGCTGTCAACATTATATCGTATGACCTGGCAGATAGAGGTATAGGATGTCTGGTCCCAATTGAAATTAGAATACCAAAATGTAGCTTCAGTTCGGTTTTGTTTCCTGAGTTCTGCTAACGTGTTTGTTTCTCTCAAAATAATCAGACTTTATCTGAATTCCATTGTCAAAATTATCTCCTTACTTGTAGTCGATCAGCTGTGAATTAAAGTGTATGTAGGCCTATGTTTGAAAAGTAATGGAGCAGGTGAGACAGTAAACTTGCATGTGTTCTTAGCAGGCCTTTGGATATTGCGAAATTCCATGCACGGTCTACCCAGAACAGGCATGGATGCTTGAGGGTACATGTACATGCATTTATCTGCTTCTTGTAAAACCTTCCATATTTTGTGCAATAATTTTTACGTCTATTCTCTGATGCCAAAATGGTGAAATTGGAGCATAATAAATAGTAAGAAAACTGATAGGCCTATACAAATTTTTGGCATTCATAGGTATTATTGTAAATAGTTTAGTGATCATTATTAATCTAAACAGTTCATGAAGTGACGATTGCAAGACAGCACTTTGCATCAAATCAACCATATGCGTATCATATTTGGGCGGGTGGAGGAGCGAGATCTTCAAGGATTTGCCTGTGGCTTATTTTCATTCAGAAATTTTTAGTGACCAGTACGCTAATTGGATCAAATACAGAATATAAATTTAAGGTATATATATGTAAGCTTGTTTATAACCAAGATGTGACGGACTGACAAATGTTTCCACATATCCCATACACTTTTTTTTCTGAAAAGAATAGCCAGTCATTACGTATATACATTGCACATGAATGACTGACACCAAAAGTCTTTGACTGTGAAATGTCTCAATGCATTAATTTTTTGCACTGACTGCATACTAAGCCTGATCTGGGTTATACACGTTGTTATACATGTAGATAAACTATTCTACGAACTGTCAACGGGCTGTCCACGCAGTCTGTATGCAGCTTCTACGCAGCCTGTACACACTCTATACACAGTATCTACGCAGCCTCTACGCAGTGTGTTTGCACAGAAAATAAAATCAATGCACCTCTAACGCGTTGGCTGTACGCATTTTGCATAGATTCTGAACTGTTATCTTTTAGACGGGCGGAACTGTACATTTACAAAAGACTTGTATAGACTTTTTTGTGCAGTGGCACAAATGTGATTAAAAATGCATGTGGTCTCTCCATGCATGTACTACTGTATTGGAATACAAACATGCCAGTCTTTGTGATTGTTTATTAACTTACTAGTATATGTACATGTGTGTGAAACAAGAACTTCTGACACCATTGACAAATAACAATATTTAAGAGTGACACTAGCAGATACAGAGTGGGGTTCTACCCCATGCACCTTCTGACAGTCCTACATTTTTGCTGGTAAAAACCTATGCAGCTTGTCCAGAGGTTATTTTGCAAAACATTAACACCAGTGTTTTTGCCAAGTACATTGAAAATACATGTAGGTTTGCTCTTCAAAGGCTACTCTATAATATTGGTTACATAGAGCAGTGACGTCTATTCAAAAATTCTAATGTCCCACAAGCTGGTGATCCTCTATACAGGTTTCGATCTACTTGTGCATTCAAAAACCAAATATGTTGAACTTCTGTTCTATTGCATATATCAAAGAATGTGAAGCAAATGATGACGGGAAAAAAAGTTCTCTGATACAAACATTGCCTGTTTTCCAAGAGAGTCTATCATGTTCTGCTCTTGGACGGATTTGTGTCTGTAGCCAAACTGTAGCTGCCACATCTGTGACTTATGTAACAGTATTTTGCTCACTTGTCCAAATGTAACCTGTGATGTGCCAAAGTTAACCTCCCCCCCCCCCCCCCCATTCATTCACAGTGAAATTAACACTGGGAATCCATATCTTACATGATGCAGTATGCAACACAGAGTGGTGCCCAGCGGCAGGGAGCTGTGGCTAGCAGCAAGGAGTGGCACCCAGTGGTAGACAGCATCTAAGTAACGCCTGCCACTGGCCACCGCCATGTGCCGCTGGCTGCCGCTGACCTCCAGTCAACCCCAAACCTTTCCATTGGCTTTCGGCCGCAGCCAGCAGAGGCCGGCGTCTCTGCCAACACCCACCACCACTGTCTGCCACCCAAACTGTCATATGCCGCTGAAAGCAAAGTAACTTTTTCCAATAATAAGGCCCACAGGGCCTATAGGGTAATCTGTGGCAAATCTTTAATTTATATGGTATCTGTGTTTTACAATGTGCAAAATCAATTTCATCTCTCCAGCTGCACAGCATGATTCACACAGTTTGGCATATTAAATATCAAGGCTTTCCATTAAATTGATTTAATATCCTACATCCCAAAGGGAGCCCCATGGCATGCAGAAATATTGATCGGTTCTCGCTTTGCATCCCATATGCTGGGGCCTCATTTGGGTTGCGGTGAAATTGCGATCATTTGAACACTCTATCCGTTGCTAGAATACAACAGATTCTGTCATTCTATGCGGACAGTGCTCTGATGTGCCTTCTATATTAAACTTTGGTCTTTCTTTCTTGTCTATGCCATCCAAAGAGTTCGACACAACAATCACCAGATTCGTCCTCGTGCCAACAGATGACCGTGCATCTCCATTTGTATACCCGGATGTGCCAACTCCAGTATTTGGGTTAATAATCATTCAGCCTTCAGGGAAGTGCAAGCCCATCTTCCCGTTCCATATTGCGGTAACATGTGCCGAAGTTTTCGAAAAAAGTCTGCCTTGAAACTGTAAACTTGGGTAAAAGCAAAGTTACATATATATTTTTTTCGTATACCAGCAAATATTGGTACACAAAGGCCTTGCGGTAATGCTAAAATGCGATTGTTTCCCAAAGTGGCGATGTACACACGACTGAACTGCACACGCAACAGTCAACAGGTGATCGCTTGGTCTTGGGGAAACTTGTCTCCTCTCCGGTGGCATGGCCGTACTCGCACCTAGGTTGGACAATTAGGCCTGCGCACTTCTCTAAGTCATGGGTAAACACAAATACATAAAAGCCTATCATAAAAAGATGTACCAAAAAATGGTGTTACAACTCTTAAATGATGATTTACTTCAACAGGGTAACCGCCCGCGCATCTGAGGTCACACCGATCTGGCAGTGGCATACTCTCACTCCTCCCCAGTCAGCTGGCACGAAGGAAACGCTCAAGTAAACAATTCACTACTTAAATCACAAAATACACAACTTTTTTATTTCTGTTCATTTGCGGTACACAACTATCTATCCTCTGGACCAAATGTGACGTTTGAGGCTGGATATTTTTGGCTAGACGCCTAAGTTGGAACCTTTTGCATCGTAAAAGAAGTAAAATGTTTTTCAGGGGGAGGAAGTGATATAACACTGCAATAAAGTATTATATAACATGGACAGCCGCAGACCCTACTGCCCAAGCATCTAATTACCTGTTTAGGATCTGGTTCAATCTTCGGTTGGAAAATGGAACTGGGAGGCAAAATTAGCCTTAAAATTTACCGGAAAAATGAACGGGCACAGGAAAAATGGGCAGGGCGTGGAACAACAGGGTGGGGCGCCGAATTAAAGGGCAGGGTGCAGCACCCTTCTATTTTAGACGAGCGACAACACTGCACGGTGAAACCCCCAGTGGGCCCTGCATCACTCGTGAACACTGTGTTTACATTGGAGTTTCACTCATGACGACAACTGCTTCCCCGTGCTGTATGCTAGAATCTTCACTTGTGATACAATCTGTCATCTTGAGTTTTTCACTTCTGACAGCTTGATTCAGAACCATGAGTCTGCTGCCCCATTCGAGTCCCACCTCCCACGTATAGTTTTGTTACAAGTTTTCTGATGATTTAATTGCCTGTCTGTTGTAATAATGTCTGTTCCTACTCTTCAGATCCTGAATATGAAGAATTTCAAATTGAACATTAAGTCCCATCTAGCATACATATGAATCTGAAAAATTTTTGGGCCCTGCTACGGGAACATGTAAACAAAATGGCTGCCAGAACTGATTACAATATCTGTGGCTTTGCCACAAATAAAAATTACCAGCAAATTTCTTATATAATATATATATATATATATCATGAATGTCCTAGGTTTCTGTTTTGTAATTCCTATGTCACAAGTCAACAGTTTTCCTCGGTGTGTTCTGAGTGCTGCTGACTCAATCTCCGCAGTTTATTAAGGCCATCTTTAAGAATAAATAATGATAATAATTTGAGAATTTTGATAATTATTTAAAATGTACTGTATTTGCTGAACAGTTGAATTATGGGATGACCCTCAATGTCTTTACAGTTCAATCGTTCTTATACTGGGCCTGTTTTTGTGACAGCTTAAGATTCCAAAATCATTTTTGCTGTAAACGTCTAAGTTCTGCCCCCCCCCCCCCCCCCCGCCAATTTCCCATTCAAAGTGATGTCTCAAGTAATCCTGCTGAGTTGCCTGATCTGATAAAGTGGATACAACTTTCTTCATCCCCTCTTCAATTTAAAAATGCAAAACAGGAGGCCCATGGGCCTAATGCTGGCATTGTGGCTATATTGCACCTGTTCATTTCAAAGATGCGAGTCCTCAAGTGGCTTCTGAACATATAAAGCTTAGCATAAAAATTGTCCACCAGATGGCACTTTGCTCCACATGTAATCATAGCTTATATCTGCAACTCCTGTGATGAATATTGTTGCATGAGCCAGGAAAACAATGACAGAGTCCTGAACTTTATGTCCTCAGTGACCTTGGGACAGAAGATCAAGGACACCCAGATTATGTGACATAAGAGGCCCATAGGCCTGCCTGGTGCTGTGCTGACATTGCCATTAAAGTCAAAGCTACACCCTGCCTTTACAAAATCACCTCTTTTAACTTTACAGGCTTGGTGACCTCACAATTTTAGGTCAAGGTCATTGATTTTACATACAATTCTAGCTTTCGACATTGTCCATATATCCTATAAACTTGGCAAGTCTAACCTAATTACTTTTCAAGATATGGAAATTTATATCTTACAACACATTTTGGCTCATAATTTCCATCAAATTACAGGTGGCGCCACAAGTATCAATAGCAGCTTCGGCTTTCACTACCCCCACAATCCCATCAAATTTGGTGAAGATCTGCCAAATATTAAAGATGCTACAGTGTTCACAAAATTTTCATATTTTGACCCCTATATTGCATAGTATTGTAGGTGGCACCTCCAATATAGAAAAGAACCTAGATTTTTATACCCCCTATATGTCCTGAAAGTTATATTGGGCTAACTTGAAAACTGTGGACAGTACTGTGGTAACAAGATTTTCAAATTTTGACCTGTATATTACATAATACTATAGGTGGTACCACCAACATTGATGTCGACACAGATTTTGATACACTTTATAACTCCTAAACGTTATATGGGCCTATCTCAAGAATTGTGGGGTGCAGAGTATTCACAAGATGATCCCAATATTCAAACTGGCCATTTGACCTTGACCTTCAACTCAGATTGTAAAATTGTTATGTTCAAAATATGTGCTCCACATCCAGCTTTCCATTTTTTGCCTGTATGTTCAGTTCGGGTAATAACTTTTCAAGTTATTGAAGAAAAACAATAAACTTGGACATTGGACAAGCACCAAACTCCATTATTACTGGGTCACAGTGACCCCAAAAGTAGGTCACCAAGTACAGTATAATGTATTTTGTAATCAAGTGCAATTTTGATCTGGAGGCTCAATTCTCTTTGCCATTGATGTCCAAGCTACACTCTGCCATTAAAAAAATCACCCTTTTCCACTTTACAGGCATGGTGACCTCACAAAAATAGGTCAAGGTCACTGATATGAAACAACATTCTACCTTTGGCCATGGTCTATACATCATATAAATTTGGCAAGTCTAATCCAATTACTTTTCCAAATATGGAATTTTACATCTTAAAAAACATTTTGGCTCATAAATTGTCAAATAATAGGTGGCGCCACTAGTATTATTAGCAATTTAGACCTTGACCCCCCTCCCCCCCCCCAAAAAAAAATCCCACCAAATTTGGTGAAGATCCACCAAAAAGTAAAGATGCTAAAGTGTGCACAAGATTTTCGCTTTCTGACCCATATATTACGTAGTAATGTAGGTGGCGTCACTAATATTAAAAGTGGCCTAGATTTTCATACACCCTTTATGTCCTGAAAGTTATATTGGGCTAAATTGAAAACTGTGGACGGTATCACGGTAACAAGCAAGTTTATGGATGGACGAACGGACAGACATGAGCAGTTGCACAAGGTCTGCGACCTTTGGGCAGCAGAGCTAAAAAAAAAATATCCATTCTAAAACTACTTCCTGTGATTTTAAGATGAACTGAAAGTCATCATCCAAGCCATGTCTTACAAAGAGTACTAAGTACTGCACAAAGCCCAATATAACCATGATAACTAGAACAGTCGTTGCCGACAACACTGGATGCCCCCTACTCAGATATTCATTGGTCTCTGCATGGTGAGCACCACATTGGCAGTTTGATGTGGCTGGTGAATCATGGATGGATGGACGGACAGTTGGACATGGTGAAATAAGTATATCCAGCCGCACAATGACATACCCTTTGTAAAGTTGGAGGAAGATTTCAGGTCCACAGGAGAATATGTCTACCGACAAATGGCCCCTGTGACCTTGACCTACATAGCTCAAGGTCATGGTTGCCTCATGAAACCATGTCATGAAGGAGAATAAGCATACAAAGTTTTAAGATGTGATTATTAATGAAGTGGTTATGATCTGGACAAGGGTTTGGCTAAAGATGCCATCTGTGACCTTGACCTATAAACCTCAAGGTCAATGTTGTCTCATGATACAACCTCAAGTGATAAACAACAGTTACATACAGTTGGTGGAAGATCTATGAAATAATAAAGGAGTTACGGCACAGACAAGGCATTTGCAAAGACGGACGTGTCTATTATGTTACACTTATGTAAAAAAAACATGACCCATATTCATAAATTTCAAACTTAACAATAACAGCCAAGAGAGACCGATGTGAAGAAACAAATTTCATTCCTGTCTTGAGACAGACAACCACCGATAAAAGGTAACTGGTGGTTTTAAACCGTTCCTCTCAACCTTACAAACATTCTTTATTAAATACAGACTATAGTGTTTCCAAAATGTATAGGCCTAACCACTCAAAATCCAAATTTTATCACTACTGCCAAAAATAAAAAGAGAATTGGTAGGCCTATTACTTTTTGGTTCTCCTGACTAGTCTGTCTGCTGAGTTTACAGCAAAAGAAGAAAATAGGCCTATATCGTTTGTGTGATATTTATTAATCTGGAACATTATGTAATTAATAAGTTACGTGATTGACGGACAGACAGACATGGTGAAACAACTACACCCACCCTTGTGGGGGATATAATTATGTCAAATCTTCCTTGAATTTCTGCATCCACTAAAATCCTGTTTGCAAAAGGGGGGGGGGGGGGGGGTGTTGTTCTCAGGTCAAACAGTCCAAAATTTTGACTTGTCCTGATGACTGGAATGTCACTTATGCTAGGAGAGTGGACCTGTCAATTGGCAACCTCTGACCCTGTCACCTCAAGGATACAATCACCATCACATTTCTCTCAATTTGATAAGGCTTGATCACAGAGGGTCCTGTTCTTATTAACCACCATCAACTCCTTCTGGACTTACCTGGTGGAAACGGATTTACTCTACATGTTCGTGACCTTGAAAATCACATCAACAACTCCCCTTTTGCAATCAAAAGTGATGTCTGATCAGGGCACAAAATCTTACCAAGTTTCTTCCCTTTTCACTCAAATTTTCCTTCAACTGAATGCATAGGAACTGATCATTTTAAGTAGCTCCATGATCTTGAGAATGAGGTGTCAAGGTCACCCCTCTGCAGCCCAAAGCAAAATCATACTGCGGCCCATTATGAATTGGACCATGTTTGGCCAACTTTTATCAAGTTCCTCTCCATGTCACTCAAAAAGTGTCGGAAGAAGTGGTCAAATACACAATGAAATATGGACAAAATAAATGTCTTGCCTCTTATGCAGGAAGTCATTTAGACAAACTTACTACTGGCAATCACATTCTTGTGTTGTGTGATGACTGATATTGAACAAAGCTTTCATCTTCGACAGCAGTGTACCTGCACAAACGTCAGTTGCATGCATACTGTCCCGTATGTTACACCTGTTGTTTGCACATATGGAGTAATAAACTACACCTATGTGCATCAGTTCCCCATGAAATGTAGAAATTTGGCGTATGTCCAATGTCATACCACACATTCAGCTATTCCAATTTCACTTGTCTTCAACATGTTCAAAGCATCCCAATGAAAAATTCCAAGTTGATCTCCAATCCATTCACTTTCCATTGTGGCGGTCATAGTAAAGTGTCAAAAGTGTACATCTTGATTTATTTAGTTGATGTCTGCAACACACATGGTTATCAACTTGCAGCTGTGTAAATGTTATCATAGACACATTTATAAAAACCTTGTTTAGACTGTGACCAGCTTTTTTTTACCATGGATTAACCTGGGCATCTCAGAAGTACAAAAACATGGCCATGAGTAGAATGTGCTTCTTCACCATTTTCAGCAGGCAGGAAGTATTTGGATCCAGTTATAAGAGGGAACACACTGACGGATATTTACCTTGTAACATGTGTAACATTGCTAGCAACACAAACTGTCCAGCACCTCATTTTCTTTCTATCTCTAGCATCGTTTACATCTCAAAACACTCATTGTGACCCACTTCCAAACAGGAACAATGAGCCAATCGATGCTTCACAAACAACAACAATGGAAGCTTCGGCAGTGGCTTCATGCTCCTTATCCAGATATCTCATTGTTGTGTATATTTTACATTGATTTCTCATTAAATTTGCCACAACTCCACCTCCAGCTTACATCCAGTATCTATTGAACATTAATGTTGACTGTAGCTGCCAAGGCAGCATATGTTCACTGCTACAACCTCACATGACATGAACAAGCTCCCTTTTGTCACTACTTTGATGTCAGACAAAAAGAGATGCCATGTGATTGAACTAATACCAGTTATGGATTCTCCAGCATATACTCCTGGCATAAACAAAAACAAACAAGAGGGCTGTGTGAACAGCCCATGCTCAGCTGACCTATGCTTGAACAGATACTGTACAGACACATCTACTGTACACTGCCAGCAAATTTGAAGTGAATGTGGCAAACAGTTTCGGAGATGAAGTCAAAAGTGTGAACATGCATTGGAATGACCAATGACTTGCATAGTAATCAATAAGAATGGTGTATTTTCCAATAAGCACCTGAAAATAGAAACAGATTGCAGTGCCACCTGGTGAACAAATTCAGAACTAGGAGCCCCTAGGAGTGTTTCTGTGTGATATCAAAGCAATTGGGTGAGCGGTTTCGGAGAAGAAGATTTTTTAAGATTTGCCCCCCAAAAAGCACAAAATAATTCAATAAAAATCCAAAAATCACTGAAGCATGACCATTTAAATACAATTGGTAGAAACCCACCCAAGGTGCATTGCCACCAAGTTTGAAGCGAATCTGGCTGACAGGTTTGGAGAAGAAGTCGAAAATATGTGTTAGCATTAGAATGCCAGTTGACTTACATAGTAATCAATAGGAAAGGTACATTTACCAATAAGTACCCAAATTGAAAAAATAATTAAAAATAAGGAATCCACAGCAGTGCCACCTAGTATACAACTTTGTTTGAACCTTTCACAAGAAAGCTATCCAACAAGTTTCAGCTAAATCTGAGTCATGGTTCTGGAGAAGAAGTCCAAATTAATGAAAACACACAAACAATCATAAAAATATAGAAAAAGATTGCAGCGCCACCTGGTGAACAAAATCAGAGCAAGGAGCCCCTATGAGTATTTGTGTGTGATATCAAAGCAATTGGGTGAGCAGTTTCGGAGAATAAGAATTTTTAAGATTTGCAAAAAAAAAATTTAAAATTCATAAAAAGATAAAAAATCACTGGACCATAACCATTTGTACAAACTAGGTAGAGACCCACCCAAGGAACATATCCACCAAGTTTCAGCTTAATCTGTGTGACGGTTCTAGAGAAGAAGTCGAAAATTGCAAAAACACACAAAAATTCATAAAAAAATAGAAAAAATTGCAGCGCCACCTCTTGACCAAATTAAGGTCTGGGGGTCCCCAGCAGTCTTCCTATGCAAATTTGAAACAATTGGCTGAGCGATTTTGGAGAAGAAGTTTTTTAAGATTTTCCCCGAAAAAGAACAAAAAAATTCATTAAAAATCCAAAAATCACTGGAGAATGACCATTTGAACAAACTTGGTAGAGATCCACCCAATGTACATCCCCACCAAGTTTGAAGTAAATCTGGCCCAAACTATTCAAGTTATGACCATTACAAGAAATTCCCATGTTAAACTTTCGTATTAAAACTTTTGCGAAGATTTTTGAAAAAAAAATCCAAAATTCATTGAAACATGACCATTGGAACAAACTTGGTAGACACCCACCCAAGGTATATCCCAATTAAGTTTGAAGTAAATCTGGATGACGGTTTTGGAGAAGAAGTTGAAAATGTAAATTAGCATTAGAATGCCTATTGACTTACATAGTAATCAATAGAAAAGGTGCATTTACCAAAAAGGAGCCGAATTGAAAAACTCGTTAAGCATCAGGAATCCGCAGCATTCCCACATAGTGAATGACATTGTTTCAACCTTCCACAAGGAACATATCCACCACGTTTAAGCTTAATCTGAGTGACAGTTCTGGCGAAGAAGTCGAGAAAAGCTATGAAACAAAAAAAATTTTTGAAAATTAGAAAAAATTTGCAGTGCCACCTGGTGAACAAATTAGGAACTAGGAGTTCCTAGGTGTCTTCCTGTGTGATATCAAAGGAATTGGGTGGGCGGTTTCGGAGTAGAAGATTTTTTAAGATTTCACCCAACAAACAACAAAAAAATTCATTAAAAATCCAAAAATCACTGGACCGTGACCATTTGAAGAAACTTGGCAGAGTCCCACCCAAGGCACATCCCCACGAAGTTTGAAGTGGATCTGGCGAATGGTTTTTGAGAAGAAGTCGAAAATGTAAATTGTTGACGACGGACGGACGGACGGACAGACGACGGACAGAGGACCATAAGATAAGCTCAGCTGACTGACAAGTCAGCTGAGCTTAAAAAAAACAGGCACCTACCCATTGGTTTACCACGGGCTGCTCTAAATATATATATTTTTTTTTTTGTGAGTGTACTGACAGTAAACACAGAATTATTGTGTCGACTGTGATTCGTTGTTTATTTGAATCATTGCTTGAGACGACTACTGTCACAGCCAGCTCATACCTCTGAGTGTCGCAATCACAATAACATGTTTGGCATAGCAACAGAAATGTCATTCCCAGGAATACAAAAGAGCGCCAACAGCTCCCCAACAGTTTGACGAGTCTTGCAAAAGACGAAACCAGTTGAACCAACTACCACTGAACATTATGACCTTTGCCCAGTCCTGTTCATTTATTTGCTCTAAATATTAGTTTGTGTATGAAACATGAGTGTCACACGGATGTAATATGGACAGAATAGCTACAAATATGCCTGAGCAGTCACACAAAAATAAAATGTTCTGGAAATGAGATAACACCCACAAAGGTGTGAAAAGTGTGTCTGATGTTGCGATGCCTATGGGCTTTATCAGAGGCCACTGGCAACAAAGGGATTAATGTGAATCCATAATGCCATGGTGTACAGAGGTCTCACATCTCTCTGAATTCATGAACGTAATTACGTTCATGCTGAATTTAACAGAGGCATGAGCACTGGCACTTTGAAAGGTGGTCTTTCCCAGTGTGAGGTTGCCTGGCGAATGGGGTCAGCAGTTGAGAGGTCATGGGACCATTTTCAAGAAGCAAGAGGATGCATGAGGAAAGCTGGATCTGGAAGAGCAAGACTTTCAGATGGAAGAAATGACGTTACCTGGCGCAGTACACAAAGAGACACAGGTTCCTGTCATCAGAGGGGTTTTGTCAGCAGTGGTGCCAGGCCTGCAACATTGCAGCATCATGGCGTACAATCAACAGAAAAATGGTGTATGCCAAACTGATGTCATACCAGCCTGCCATCCGCATCCCCCTCAGTCCTGCACATAAAGCTGTATGGATACAGTGAGTCAAGAACATGCTGACAGGACCAGAGCTCAGTGAAGGAATGTCATGTAGTTCGACTTCTCATGATTTTGCTTCTAAGACTAAGATGTAAGATGTATGCCTTCAGAAAGATTGTGGATGGACGCATGGTGGAACATGACTACCATGCAGGAGGCTACACATCATGATGTGTGTGTGTGGGGGGGGGGGGGGGGGGATCACAGTGACAGGAAGGACAGAACTCATCAGCACAAATGGGACTGTAAGAGGCCTGTGCTATGTGGAGGAGATCCTGCCAACAGTCATCAAACCGTGTGGGCAACATCCTGGGCTACTATTCCAGCAAGACAATGCACGGCAAAATGCTGCACCAATCAGCATGCAGTATCTTCAGCAGCACAACATTAAAATGTTGCCATAGCCAGCCCAATCTCCTGACCTGTCCTCCACTGAACATTCATAAGCTGTGCTTGGCGATCGAGTCAGGGACAAGTATTGTCATAGTGCTAAGCTTTCACAATATGATTCAGTTTTCAAGAGTTTGCCTCCCTAATGTTACAGTTCATTTTTCATTTCATTTAGAGTAAGAATTTGGTATTTTCTAATGTTCTTCTTTAAATTAATATGTGGCAACTTATTCTTTTCTGTCAATCTCCCTTACAATGGCAGATGTTTGCATTTATTCTTTATGTGATCATTGTGCTATGTGTAGAACCATTTCCTCAAGATTGCAATTCACACAACAGGTGCACTAAGTGTTTATTTAGCACAAGTCAAAATCTGGGAAATGGTCTGTGATGTTCAGGTATCACTTTCCTGAAACTTTTATTCCTAAAGCCAACTATTAGCACCTGGATCCTGGAAGTCTGTGATGTAATATTATTATAACACAATCATTCAACAGGCACCTTGAAGTCAGATGTCAGCATTGGGAGCCCAGAAGTCTGATTACAGTAAGAGTTATCTTTGTCTTTACCAATGTGTGAAAACCCTTCATTGTGATCTGGGTGCGATTAACCAAACACCTGCAGCAACAAGTTTTGTAGATCTACATCCTAGGACAGGTGGCAGGGACTGTAAGTGACTGAATAGTGTGGGGTTCTCACGAGCGAGAAAACAATAGGCTTTTCAACACATCTTACTGTGTGTTTGATCTGCAGTGAAACAAACAAGAGGTCTCTGCTCTGGAAGTAGCCTCCCACAGCACCGTGTCATGAATTTCATTGGTCAAAACGGGTTTCTTTGTCCTCTACCCAGTGGAGTATCATTGGCTAAAAGTTTCCTCCTGCTTATAATTCAGTATCTGGTATTGGTTAAGGGTACAGCCTCCCTATGAGTATCAATGTGTACTTGTAAAACAACTTTTTATTGGTTAATGTAATGAGGTTCTGGGGACCAGCCATGCTACCCCCTTGAAGTAAACATCTTCAGTGGTGTCCTGGACTGCCAAGGTACAAGTCCATCTTTTTCACAGCTGCAGTGCCAGCTTTGTGATTACTGCACATTTATATATATAGTTATACTCAGCTTGTCATTGTATGGGCATGCTGTATATGGATACCCATTTGGATCACAATATATTTCTAATCTGCCTACAGTGATGCCTTGGAGTTTTACTTGGGTATATTTCATCTCACTGGATTTAGTCTACATCTTTATACATATATTTTATTGCTACATCCCCATTCATCTGCCTTCCACAACAACCATCACTAAAGCCATATAATTCAAGAGTACAACAGTATGATAAACCTGCAGCCAGCCTAATCTCCTGACCCATCCCCCATTGAACATTCATAACCTGTACTTGGCCATTGAGTCAGGGACAAGTTGGGCGAACCTGTGGCCACCCTGGACCCACTGGCACAGTGGCTCATGAACTAATGGCACCAAGTTCTGCAGGCTATGATAGCTAAGCTCACCAGCCACATCCCAAAGTGGGTCCAGTCCACTTGTCCATATTTGCAAAATCCACTTGTCCGAATATAATCTGGAGCAATACACATGGTAATCGATGTTTTCATCAATCCATACATAAAGGCCTGGACAAACCATTTACCCTAATTTGGCACTTATTGTTGCTTGCAAATCGGAAAAAATGTGTCAATTTTTACCACAATTCTAGCTACAGTAAGACTGGCAAAAATATTAAAAATACAAATTGAAAAGTAAACTATTTGCATAGGGTGACTCACGATGAAAAATACTGTGTAATTTCTGGGATCACTGTTCTAGGTAAATTTAATACAGATTAATAGTTGTAATTTGTATTGGTTTTAGCATCATCTTGCTTGTTGACGCTGATGGGATGTACATCAACGCCAGCGTTTGCATACTACCATAAATGCTATCCGTACATCTTTGTCAATTTGTGTATATGGTATCGGCAAGTTTCTAGCAATAAATGGTGTTCTAAATTCAAATTCAAACGAAGAATTCCAAATCAGAAATCCGTCTCCTTGTAATGCACATCGAGTGTGCGGTCACCATCTTTCCTACCACTGTATACAAACAGCTGCATTGGCCATGTGGTCTGACGGACAACACATCACTTGATTCCTCAATTGAGTCACATGCAAAAAATGAGCCAATCACGGCTCGTGTAACAGTGCGTTCATTATGGCTTCCACCCTGTGAACGTGTGAGAAGCTTCCGAAATTTACGGAGGGAACACACAAACTGGAAGCTTTTTTTTGTATTGCTGCATGTGAAATTAAAGATTCCAGTGTTTTTAGCAACAATTATTTGGAGTCACAGGCAAATACACGAAGGTAGGGTGATAGGAAAAAAATGCCAAATGTGTGACAGATCAGTCCGCATGATGCTCCGTTCACCGTAGATTACTCCACGTGGTCACTTGCGTGTGACTGGCAGTTGTGTGTTGTGTTTGGCCAGAACGTCAACTCGCGGTACCTTTACATAATCTTTCCAACACTTTTAGAACCCACTGATAAATGGCATTTGATGCTAATTTGCACAAGAATTCACAATGCACGTTTTAGTATTTTTTTATGTTGCTTTGTCATCGTTCGGGCAGATAAAGACTGATGGTGAGGTGCTTTGACCTTGCTCCAAGAATGGGCAAAAGCCAATACGCCCCAATGCATTACTGCTGGTACCTCTGATCTCGTAGTCGTATGTACGCAACAGTCAAAATACCTGCTTGTTTTGACAGAAATCAAGTAGGTAGTCAATTCCTGCTGAATACAACTGTTGACCATGTAATTATTTAAACCTGGATTGTTTACTTTAGGCCACAGGATTATCATCACCTATTGGCGTCCCCACGCACATGCCTGCATTGGTGTGTACGTTCTGTACACACGGACCGCAGTAATCGCCAACATATTGAGAGTCGCGAATGCTCTGACTGCTCATTATAAATGTTGCTGTGCATGCAAAGAGATGTAATTTCAGTTGATCTTTTTTTTTTAAATTTAACTTGTTCACAGGGCAAGCTGAATTGGAAAGTCACTAGTCCGAGAAGCGCTTTAGCTTGTCACGGAACGTTGGATCATAGGAATTTTCGAGCCCTGAGAGGGCCATGGATGATGATGATTTGCAATATCAAAACCCTAATGAAAAAGGTGAACAGACATATGGTAAGTTACCCTGTGACCCTGGCAGTTAGATCAATGTCACTCATATCCATTTCAAGCCTAGTTCTTTTTAGCAGATTACAGGATAAGCATTTCACACACAAAAAAAAATATTTCACTGCCATCAAGTACATGTACACATACAAATATATTCCCACAAGATTTTTTTTGAGATTTGCCAAAAAAAATAGAAAATGGCAAGAAAATTTCATACTAGTGCCCCTTCAGGGACTATGCCAACATGTACCCTTATCCATCATTACATAATTTAAAAATTTCATTAAAAATCAGGAAACAACAGCAGTGCCACAAGATGGAAAACTGGTCGGGATTGAGTCAAGCTACATTCCCAATATGTTTGTCCAGAGCAACTGCAGCTTAAATTTTGGGAGAGAATGTCAGAAATTACAAAAATTCCTACTGATTTTGTGAATTTTATGACTTGTATGATATTTTTTCCATAATCTGAGATTGTGCATAATCTGGACTAAATTGCCTTCAATTCCCTCTACACTGTGTAGTTTTCTTCATCAAACATTTGTTAAACTCGACAAGACTTGTCCTGAATACGAGGCAACTGATATAATCAAATAGCATAAAAATATAGCCAGTGCTAAAATAAGTCTGCTGCACAGGTTTCACCACATCAGCTCACAGCATTTTCTCTTTCTTTAATTATTTTTTTCTACTATGGAGGCTTTTTATCCCAAATGAACTACTGCAACAGATTTCACTCCTGCAGTACGAATCACATGTTTTGACTGACATATATATTATACATGTATGCTGAACATGCTGAATACTGATCTAGTCCCAACACAGGCAACAACAGCAAGGCAACAGCATAAACAATGATGCGCATCATCAACATGGTCCACCTTGATATACACATGCTGCTATAAATTCAAGATAAGAACTGTGTATTTTATTTTCAATATTTTAGTCCCTGAGGAACCCACATATTGGGGATAACAGTTAGACTACTGATGTATTTGATGAACACAATCACCTGAACAATGCATTGTAATTGTGTACCACATGTGCCATGGCAACCTTGAGGCCCCCAACTTAAAAAATAACTCTCCTTAACCACCAGAATTGAACACAAGGGAATAGACTAATGCTGTTATACCATCCTTCGGGGCCTTTGAAGTCGTTGGGAAAAGATTTGAATAATCTCATTCATTAAGATTTTTTTCCATTTTCTTTTCTATTTTCTAAATTGCAGCACCACAAGTTGAACAAAATAAGGAGGAATATGCAGGAGTGAAAAGCCCTAAGATTACAAAGCAATTGGCCATGCAGGCTCCAGATGGAGGACTTAACATTTCTGCCAGAAATCAACCAGAAATAAACTAAAAATTGATATGTATACATGCATATCACTGGGCCAGGATCATTTGAGCAAACTTGGTGGAGACTCACCCATGGTGCATTCCTTCCACAGATGATGAGGATCCAGTTGAAACAGTTTCACAGATGAAATCAAAAATGTAAATTGTCAAAAGACAATGGACAAAAATTGACCACAAAAGATCTTCTGACAGCTAAGCTAAAAATTGAGATTTTCGTATGGCAAGATGTCCTTCTGGCAGCTTTCCTTAAATTTTCAAACCCTAGTGCCAACCTGGAAATGGCAGCACCAGTAGGGCAAGTCCAATATAATGTAATGCAAGGCAAAATGGCACACTTAGATACAGATATAATTTGGCATACAAGCTGCACATTTCTAGTAACTTGTTTCATTGCCCCCTCCCCCCCCCCTTTTTTTTTGGGGGGGGAACCCTTGGGAAAGATGTATTTTATCATATATATATATACAATTTATAACTAGAACAGGCTGATTTTCCGCTAGAAAATCAAATGTCTCCCTGTGCGCCCTTACTATTGTCACCTTTATTTGTATAAATATGCATACCAATTCCAATGATCTGCAGATATGGTGAAGGTACACTCTTTATTGACATTTCAAAACCTTAATTTTTGACGAAATGCCCATGTGACCTTGAAAAATAGGTCAAGGTCATACATCTGCAGTTATAAGCAAGGTCTTACAAAAGTCTTACATAGAAACATAATCACACTAAATGTCAACCTCTTTAAGACAAATCTTTCTCGAGTGCATCCGCAATGATTTTTAAAAAGTGGCCATGTGACCTTGAAAATAGGTCAAAGTCACCCATCTACAATCCCAACCTAGTTGGTATTATGGTTCATAAACATGCAAAATTACAACCTCCTAAGTCAAATCCTTGCAGAGTTGTTGTGTCCATGTCAATTTTACATGACATGCCCATGTGAGCTTGAAAAATATGTCAAGGTCACCCATCTGCAATCCCAAGCAAGATCATATATAGGAACATTTTCACATAAAATTTCAACTTCCCAAGTCAAATCTTCCTTGAGTTATCACGTCCACATTGATTTTAGACTAAATGCCCATGTAACCTTGTAAAATAGGTCAAGGTCATACATTTGCAGTAACAAGCAAGGTCTTACAAAAGTCTTACATAGAAACATAATCACCATAAATGTCAACCTCTTTAAGTCAAATCATTCTCCAGTGCATCTGCAATGATATATAAAAAGTGGCTATGTGACCTTGAAAATAGGTCAAGGTCACCCATCTACAATCCCAACCTAGTTCATATTATGGCACATTATCATGCAAAATTTCAACCTCCTAACTCAGATCCTTGCAGAGTTATTGCGTCCGCGTCAATTTTACATGACATGCCCATGTGACCTTGAAAAATATGTCAAGGTCACCCATCTGCAATCCCAAGCAAGGTTTTGTATAGGAACATCTTCGCAAAAAATTTCAATTTCCCAAGTCAAATCTTTCTTGAGTTATAGCGTCCGCAACAATGTGATGAAGAAGAAGAAGAAGAAGAAGAAGAAGAAGAAGAAGAAGAAGAAGAAGAAGAACAACAACAACAACAACAACAACAACAACAACAACAACAACAAGCAGCGAAAAACAGACGCAACAACATGTCCCCCGTTGCACGGGGGGACATAATAAATGTCACACTGGATGAAATATCTGAGGGATGCAAACAGACCACCACACAGTAATATTTAACTTTTAGCATTGCAAGTATAGCCGAGTGCCTGGTGTGTTATCAGACCATAAACCCATGTGTCTCGTCCACATTCCAGTAAGCCAAGCCCACTTGGGTTTCTGGAACTCAACACTTGAACACTCTGCTTGGGCAAATCAGTTTCTGTTCCTTTCTTCTTAATTCTGTGTAATAAATTTCTTAAATTTGTGTAACTGAGCAGAAAAATTAAGAAAATGTAAATGTGAACAATGAGGGTCACTTTTGTGTGTGTAATGGCATAATGATGTGCACCATGCCCACAATTCCATCTTCAATCACCCATGCCATTATGCCATAACACATTCAAAAGCAACCCTCATTTCTAAAATGGTACATGTATTCATAGTGCCGCACATGTGTGCAGCATACCCTAGCATACCCATTCTCCATACAACTCTGATCTGCATGTGCTTCAGCCTTTAAACATCAATGCAGCTTCCCCTGCATGAAGTTAAATACATGTAAGTAAGCTTCAACCAATCTGACGTCCGAACCTTCACCCAAAATGGAAAGGTTACATTGATTGTGAAATGGTTGTATGCATGAAGACAGAATACATGCAGCCCAGAATACAATGTACACTGTCATCTTGAATGTGACTCATGCTTGCGTGGAAAACAGTCTTATGCTACTCCTCCTGTTGGCTAAAACTTAAACTAAAAACACTGATCCCAGTGCTCAATCATGTTCAGGTGCCACACATGAAAAATGTGTGTTCACCTTGTTCCCACCTAAGACCTCATGAATGCAGGGCCCATCGATTGATTTGTCTCGAGTCCTTGGACTGGACAAGTGATATTCCAATATCGGCAAGAAAAATATCAAAGCACTTGGCCTGAAAACAAGAACAAATCTTGCTTTTAACAGGATGATTTGAAGAGTGGAATACTAACAAAGAAATGGGGGTACATGTATGTAAAATCACAGTTGAACTTGCCCAGCAACCTATAATCTCAAAAATACTTGCTCAGCCTGAATGAGTTAATTTTGATATTTGAAGTGTGTGTGTCAACACACACAGTTCTTGCTTGCTTGCTTGCTTCCTTGCTTCCTTGCTTGCTTGCTTCCTTCCTTCCTTCCTTTCTTTCTTTCTTTCTTTTTCTTTCTTTCTGCCTTTCTTTCTGCCAACCAAACATATTGAGTTTCCTCCCGTTCCATGGCACCCAAATTTGTCCAGAGTATTATTCCCAAAATCACCAAACTTGCCATGGTGGCTCACCTACCAATGAAATTTTGCCATTTGGTTTGAAATAGTCATGATCTTTAAAATCATGCAAATGAGGGGCAATTAGAATTTTAAAAGCTCCATATCTTCCAAACTATTGCAGATAGACACAAAGTTTTAACTTACACATGTAGGTTTGAGATATTTGGCAAATCCAATAGTATACAAACAAAATCTTCTTTTCTAGATCTTTCTTCTTTACCAGTGAATTTGGCCGACACTTTTCTCTGACACTATTATACATAGAAACTGCAAACTTGGCATGATTGTACCTCCACACAAGGAATTGGACCTTTTTATGCAGAGGAATGAAGATATTTAAAATAATGCAAATTAGGGGCATTTGAAATTTTATATCTTGACTAACTTCAAAAGTATAATAGATCGAGATGTCATTCCAACTTCTACTAGAGGGTAATTGACCATTGCTCATCTCATGAATTTAAAACAAACATTGTAGCAATTTAAATTATGCTAATTAGCAGCATTTGAAATTTTAAATCTTGAATATCTTCTACTAAACTATTATAGAGAGAGATGTCATTTCAACTTCAACTAGGGGGTTATTAACCATTGTGCCTGTAATGAATCTAAAACAAAAGTTGTAGCAATTTGAATTATGCTAATTAGCAGTATTAGAAGTTTTAAATCTTAAATATCTTCAAAACTATAATAGATAGAGATGTCATTCCAACTTTACCAGAGGGTTGTTGACCATTGTGCACCTAATGAATTAAAAACAAAAGTTATGGCAATTTAAATTATGCTAACTAGCACCACTGGAAATTTTAAAGCTTGAGTAACTTCAAAGCTATAATAGATAGAGATGCTATTCCAACTTCTACTCCTATGATATGGACTAGTATGCATCTGATGAACTGGTAAGGAAGGCTGCTCAAATTTTTCAATTATGCAAATTGAGGCCATTTGAAATTTCAAATCTTGAATATCTTTAAAAGTATGCACACAAGACAGACTTGGTCAGCTCTTTGAAAGGTGGTGACACTCGGTGAGAGAAAGTAAAAATGCAATCAAGTCTGAAGGTTGACTCTGTCATCAAAAATATGATAGACCCTACCACTAGCTTCCATCTATATCTTCTATGACTATGTAGCTGATTGATCCAGTTAAATGAAGTGAAATGAAGCAAATTTAGTTTCTGGGTGTATGTGTATATCACAGTGTATCTAAGACTGATTCTGCAGGATTTGATGTGAAACCTCAAATAATAATACAGTGATATATATTTTCTATGGTTTGCTGGTAGCAAGTATTAGCACAGGTTGAATGCTTAGAGTTAGGTTGTCATGCTAAAGTATCATACAAATGTTGCCACAAACATCAGCTAAACAATTAAGTTATGGGATGGAAGTATTTGTTAATATAATTTTATGATAACATCTATTGGTGAATATACATTAAAAACATTCTTATTAAACACTAAAACAAGTTTTGGACAAATGTTTGGCATTTGCTGACAAACACAGGCAAGGCGTTATAACAACTTTCTTGCCTGCCAAAACACTGAACCCTGTTGTTCACACCTTTGGCAACCTGACCTGGGCCCAGTGAACACTGGCCTGGCAGCACCAATTGAGTGGTTTTCACTCTTCTAAATTACTAAATTTGACATCTGACAACACAGATAGTAAATTGCAAAATAGTTTAAATGTTCATAAAAGGCCACTGTGGCAGTATTCAGCTTAAATGGCAAGTTCGTAGAGAAAGAGAATAGTAGACACATGACATCTGTTGTCAATCAGGATTGCTACAAACAAACAAGACAGCCATGGAGACTGAAGGGCACTGAACTGTTGGCATGGCAGTATGGGTGATTTGTTTTATGGCAACAGGGTTGGATATATAAGGTAGGGGTTTGGGTTACCAGTAGAAGAAGTCAGTAGTGACAACAGTTATCCAAGTGGACTGAGGGAAAATTTAACCCCAAAGACAGTTTAGTTGGCAGCACTCATCCATATTAGTCTGTGGCACATGCAAGGGCTAATAAAAGACCAAGTATTGAACAAGAACCATCATGGACTTGTGAAGTCATTTCTCCAGTGTATTCCCACAAAAGAGTTAAAATGCTCCCCCTGAAGGGGCTGCAATATATACGTGCATTGGCATTGGATATGAATAGGGGATTCTCACCAGAGACTGCGCATGTGCTATTTCTTAGGCTTTACTTCTGCTTGGTAGTTCTCTGAGTCGGTTTAAAATACATACATAAAGCACATGAAGAAAGAAAAAAGAGAAATTATTGCAATTTTGTTCTCTGACCGCATCCAATTAACATACAAAATAAATACATGCACATTCACATTACAATGCTTAAGCACAATACAGTAAGTAAATTTAAATGAGATTTAAAATCTATATTTTCAAGGAAGGAGACCACACAATTACCTACAAAAACGTAAATCTAGGTATATGCACATTTTATGTACCCCCGGATTAAATACACAAACAATGATATGGGCTAGTAACAATCTGAGAAAAGCAATTAAGAATAAACCTTTAGAGAAACCAATTTAATAAATTATAAAAAAGAGATTAGCATCAACAACCAATTATAATTCAAACTTTTTTGGTGTAAGAAAAACGGCCAATGAGTAACAAATTAGGTATTATTGTGAAATAAAGATAGAATGATTAAACGGTAGAACACTGTGAGAGTAAAGAATGGAAATGAGTTTGACGCAATGATGTAAAACGTTGCTTTTGGTACAGATGAGTTACCGCGTACTTTTCAAATAATTGTATTCTATAATATCCATCAAAAGATGTCAGCTGCAACTGAACATGGACCTGGTATTCTCATTCTGAATACATACAGTCAATCAATTTAATTGAGGTTAGAATGAATACTAGTATTTGAGTTCAGAAGCCTGAAACTGACTATGTTTGCTGCTGTTCACAATTTGAATCATTTATTTTCAAACTGGGTAAACGCATTAAATGTATGATACAATATTAGATACTGTCAAAAAGAAACTGCAGAATTTTGAAGCGTTGCTTACGCAAGCATTTCCTCACAACTAGGCTCTGTCAAATTATTCGATACTGGGGTGTGAAACACATCTCATCAACCCCTATTCAAATGCATGACGCATGAAATACCGCTAATGTGCTCCAATACTTGTTGTGAATAGCCTATGTCTATCACCTGAGCACGAGAAATGCCGCTTATTTGCTCAGGTACTTGATGCGAGTAGCTTACGTCTATCATCTTAGAAAGTGAACTTCACAAACAAGTAACAGAAATGCCAAATTTCTTTTTAAGTGAACAGTTTGGAAAAAACAATCTGTTACAATTATGAGAGGTAGATTTACAAGAGGGATAATGACAGGCTAATGCTGACAATTATACGTATAAGAAGTTGTTTTCAAAGTCTTACCTAGAGAAGAGCCTGACCGATCCTTGTTTTTTTACCGACACCGATATATCAGTATTGGCAGAGTTTACCGAGTCTGATACCGAAAAAGGTTCGGATTCGGTATATGGGGAAAATTTTTTTTAAAAAAATCAAAAGAGAGAGAAAAAAAAAGAAACAAACGATGAAAAAAAAAAACAAAGACGCAAGCTAGATATGTGTATTGAAAAACTTGTTATAACACACACAGAAACCTCTGCATGCAGGGCATGTCAGCATGTCTAGAACAACGCGGCAGGTCCTGCCACACCTCTTCGCTGCCGTGAAAATAATTTTGAAAATCACATTTTCTTACATTTTACCAGTCACATAAACGAATTCCGTTGAATAATGTTTGCCACATTGAGAACATGCTTTTCCTGATTTATAACATACCAGTATACTCTACTCACATACACTGGGGGCCGGGGGTAGGGGGTGGGGGTGTCAACCTGGCTGATATACTTCTTTATATTGACCGTGATTTATTTTTCTTCTGTAATATCTCATTCATTCATAAAAGTTCTAAAATCACTTAGAATGAGGCAATATAGTAATGTTTTGAAGCCTGGAAAATCTATATTATGGACATGAATAAAGGTTTTATTGTCATCCTTGGATCAGAGGACATTGCAAAAAGACAGGATTAGCATATTTTATTACAATGGGCCTGGGTTATGTTGATCTGATGCAATGATGACAGACATTATTGTATGGACTGATTCAGTTATTTTTCCAGTCACAAGTAAGAATGTAAATTCTTCTTTAGATAGAAGAAGTACTTTAGTCAGTGGTATGAAAATTAGGTGTTAGGGCTTATTCGTCAGTTGAAATCCATAAAATGAACATACTTTGTCCCAGGCAATATTATGTAAACACCATGGCCCATAACACGTATATCTTGGCATTTTACAGGAGATTTTACACTAGCCTAAGTCAGATTATACAATATAGTTTTATATGCGCTGACTGTAAGTATGGCAGTCCAGAACTACCATGATCCCATAAGCCCTCATTCAATGTGGCTGCTGGTGAAAAACCCCTATTGGAACTTGGACTGGGAGTTCCCAGGACTTCTCAGATTGGGTCAAAGTCAATTGCCTGGCAACAGACTGGGCATGTTGGTGGAAGTGCTCAGCTGTGACAGAGCTCTATTTTCAGATGTTGCCACTTAGCATATGTAAAAGTTGCATAACTTCTGTATGCACACTGGCAGGTTGGGCCTGCATCACATCCACCAGACAGGCTGGCACACAAACTTGTCTGGGCTGTGTAGGACCAAGGACCCTCTATCGTTGACAGAGGGTCCTTGGTAAGACATACTTCTGGGATTACACAGACGTTTAAGAAGTAAAAATAATTGAACTTAAGTTGAGTAAGAGTACTTTGAGGCAACATGACAAAGTATTTTCCACCATCCAAGAGACAAGTTGAGTGCATTGAAGCAAGACTTGGAGCTTGTTACACTGAGGCTACTTTGTGTCAAGTGTGGCTTTCCGACACTCTAGTACTGAAGTATCCATTGTACACATTCACAACATTGTCGTACCGATCATACACTTTGGTACTAAAGTACCCAATGTCCACTGTTGTAATATTGTCATACCACTCATACACTGTAGTACTTACCCATTGTACACATTCGTATCATTGTTGTACTGATCATACACTTAGTACTGAAATGCCCATTGTACACTGTCATAACATTGTTGTACAGATCATGTACACTGCTGTAATTGAAGTTGAAGTACCCATTGTACATTGTTGTACCTATAATACACTGTAGTCCTGAAATACCAATTGTACATTTTCATACCAATAAGCTTTGAAGACACACACATTGATTTGCTATGCAGCAAATCATCTTTTCTAGTTTAGGAATTGCTTTTGTCTACATCAGTTGTGTAATTAATCTGCACATGGTCTACTACATGATGATTGTGTATTTAATTATTATTTCAGCTCAACACCATCAGATATAGCTTGGTGTCTATTATTGAGGAATGTAAGACCAGTAATGAGACAACATGATTGACATGGTTGCATTGTTTCAATGGCATGAAAAGCTGCAAGTATAGAAAAAAAGTCTAGACACATTTGTTTTACATGGATTGTGAAAGAAGTCAAGTATTGACCTATCGAGTCACTCTCCATGGCACAGATGTTGGCGTATACTTCCTACCTTGTCTGTGGTGGAGGAAACCGAAGAACTCGGAGAAAACCACCGTGCACGGTTAAAGTGGTAGGAACTTTCTCTACATGCTTCCCAGGATGAGAATCGAACCCGGGTCGCAGAGGTGAAAGGCGAGCGTCTTACCGCTCAGCCAACCGTGCACCGTGGTCTGCACAGCAGACCACGGTACTAATATCATGAATATTCTTCTTTTGAGAGACCACCCTTACGCCAGGCGAAAAGTGCAAACATAAAGTAGTCTGTCAATGGAGATTAAATGCCATGTGCAATATACATGTTGTGGTGTGGACATGGTTCATATGGTATCAAAAGATAGGTGGTCTCCCATTGGAGTTGCCTCCATAGCAGTCTCCCAGACTCGCTAAAGTTACTGACGTGGGCGCTCGTCGGAGTCTGCCATTTATCATGGCATTATTGTTTCTGTCATGCAACAGATGTAATTATGTTGATCGAAATGATAAGGTTGTCAAGCCCAGAGCGTAAAATAAAACTGGCCCGGCTGTGATGTCTTTCTGCTGTAATTATTATTCATTAACTCAACAGGGACCAATCAGATCAGACTTCCGGTCTGCGGGTCACAAAAACATACAAGATTGAGGGAAGAAGTTTGCTGGCCCACGTGTGAGCGAAAGGTGTCAACAGTAGCCCAGCACGGCGCATGGTAGCACCTTGTTCATGAGATTAATTTGACATTTGCAAGATCTCAATTCTTTTCATCAGGCTTACCAAGGGATACATCAACAAAATATCGCTCTGGATTTGTTCATGGCTTTCAATAGGGCTGGAGACTTCCCACTCCCCGTTGGCAACACAAGACACGTGTCCCACTTTTCTATCACAACATGGTACATGGCCTGCAATTGTTGTTTTGTTGGCGTCTCTTTCAGATTTGCCTCTTGTAAAGCAATCTGTACTAGCTTGGATAAAGATTCCAATTTAACCCCTGGCACTCTGGGCTGTTTTGGGATCTGGCACAGCCAGCCACAGGGCAGTTTTTGTTTTGTTGTGCAACATGGGACATGCTGGTGTAAAAATGCCGTAACTTTTTATTTGTGCAATACATGCAAAATGATCAACATGACTTTTGTTGAGTAAGACCTTCTCTACATTTCTATGTGATTTCTTTGTGTATTTAAACAAAAACTTGTGCCCTACACCCTAACAAAAAGAATATGATTATCGATCTCAATCACAAATGATCAAAACGGTCAAGCCTGTGTGAATATTAATTGAATGGGCACTGGTCTGCGCATTTTCCTTGGTTAGTGCCACGAACGATGGTTCCTCTTAATTTTTGGGGGTTTTTTTAAGATTGATTGTGTGTCGTAATTGTCATTAAATTATAGTGGTAGAGTTAACTTTGTTGCTGCACAAAATAAAAATAGCAATGAATAGTTGATAAACACACTTTATAGCCATCACTGATAAACTGTCAAGATGATCAACACACGCTGCAGCGGTATTTTCAAGTGAGCCATGCTTACCTATGACTGGTGTATTTTACTCTCTTTCCATGACAAAATTGGACCCTCTGCTCTATTGTACGCAAAGACTGGTAGTGTATCATCATTCTGACCAATTTACAGCATAAAATTTTGTTTCTTGCTTCAATGAAGCATGTCCATAATCGTCACCTGTGTTCATACAAATGTCGCCCATCTTTCAAGCCAGACTTCATAGCACAAGGAGGCCAGTACTCCCAAACGAATTATCGGTAGAAAAACAATGCATTTGATTGGATGGCGAACACCATGTGATCCATTCTGGCCCCCCTGACTGACCTACAAATATTCCAGAGAATCGTCTTCAGTAATTTCAGACTAAAATAACAATGTACCTGTTTGGAATAGAGGCAGTTTTGGTGGGGTTTCCCTTAAAATACTTTTGTTTGAGCCAATGGGAGAGCTTGTTCTTAAAATAGACAAGCTTTTCAGCATTCTGACGATGTGAAGAACATGGCGGGTAGACGAAAAAAGATCGAGACCATGATGATGAAATCACCCTATTTTGGACCAGTTTTTGCAAGGTTACATCATTCAAATTGTCACAAACAATGGCCCGATCATTGATTTAAATCATCGTACACTGTAGAAAGAAAATATTCATTTTTAATGCAAAATTGAAATAGCCATCAGCAAGAACTGACGTTTCTCTACAATAAAATGAGCATGCCTGCATGCAAGTACAAATCTACTCAAAACTGGTGGCAATAAGTAATAACGCCCTGTTCCAGTACACCCAAAACTGGTGTACTAGGGAGTTAAATCAGGTCCACAACATGCCTTGGATTGAATACACTAACATTGGTCCACTCTATGTAATACAGCAAGACAAGCTGTTGTTATCACTCTCTGCTGATCACCATTAATTATGTTTACAAAAACAGCGGTTTTTAAATGCTACCGTATGTCTACTTGAATACACACTTTGCCGCTCCCAAACCATGCCTCACTTTCTCTTGAACAGTTTTATTGCCCAGAGACAAAATTGGCCCGTTTAGCGTCCTTTCCCGATGTGCTTTTGTGCTTCCTCTTGGTTCGACCCACTAGCACAACCTGCAGCATCGTACACAACACAAGTGAACCCATCAAAGGATGGCAGACACTGGGCCAACAGAAAATCAACGCCCAGTCACAGCTGCTATGGAGGCAACCATAGGAATGGTCTCTTCAAAAAGGAACCACTCTCTACAGCCATCCAAAAGTCTTCACACATTGCATTTCCTGCCTTGAAATCATGGTGTAACCCATCTTTAGAACACATTTCTCAGCATGTGATCATTGTCTTGGACATTTGGGAGTAACATTGCCTTGATTTTCTTGGTCCCACTTCACTGTTGTTCACATATTTCCCCACACATGTATACAAACAAGTAGCCGCTGACGCTAGCCATAACACCCGCCCACAGTAATCATGATGGTAAATACCCATGATGAACATTGGTATATTATAGTTGGTAAAATGCGAAAGGTTTCTGTTGGTGGCAATATGGAAATAAATACAGAGAGCCTTTAAATGCATTATGTGTCCCCCTTTTAACAAGTAGCCACTGACCCCCCCCCCCCCCCTTATGAGGGTGAACCAGTGCAGAAGGGGTTTGTTTGCTATTCACATCTTCCTTAACATGTAGGACTTAAAATAAAGTTGGCTGAAATGAGAAAGAAACAAGTTTACTTGAAAAGGATCCTGGAGTTCTTGGTTATCTGAAAAAAAAAAAAGAAAAAAAAAAAAGAAAGAAAAGAAATACAAAAGAAATTAATATATTAATGAAGGAAAGTAATTAGTCAAAAAAATTTCTGCCTATGCACACCTCCTACCTCTGGTCTACCAACACTGAAAATCTTAAAGGGTTACCACTTTTAGTTGCAAAGTTATGCTTCACACAAAATTGTATTGTATCTTGAGCTTAATTAATTAATCAATGAAAGTAATTAGCCACGCAAAACAATGCCTATGCACACCTACTACCTAAGGTCAATTAGCCATAAAAATTTCAAAGGGTTGGTATTAATAGTTTAGTAAATATGGCCGGGACAAATCTTGAGCTTGCTTAATGAACTTTGTTAATTAATCAATTGATTAAAGTAATTAGCCACACAAAACAATGCCTATGCACACCTACTACCTAAGGTCTAACAACCGTAAAAAATTCAAAGGGCTAGCATTAATAGTTTAGAAGATATGGCCCGGACAAAATTTGTCTTGCTTAACAAACTTTAATTGATTAATCAATGCGAGTAATTAGCCACACAAAACAATGCCTATGCACACCTACTACCTAAGGTCTAACCACCATAAAAAAATCAAAGGGCTGGCATTAATAATTTGGAAGATATGGCCCGGACAAATTTGTATTGTAGCTTGAGCTTGCTTAATGAACTTTGTTAATTAATTAATTAATGCACGTAATTAGCCACACAAAACAATCTCCATAAGATAAGCTCAGCAGACTGACAAGTCAGCTGAGCTAATGATAAATCAAAATAGACCACAGTGTTTTAGGACTTTTTTTCAGGGGGTCACAAGAGGGGAAATTCAGGAGAGAATACTAGATTTTTTCCAATTTTACATGCAAATAAACAAGATTAGTGACCCTTAAGAATTTTTTCAGAGGGTATTTCTGGTTTTTGGAAAGGTAATATCCCTATTTGGGGATTAACGGAAACAGTAGAATATACTGCATTACTTTAGCATTTCCCTAAGATCTAGGAGCAGTGGTCCGTGTTTAAGTGGTCAGGCTGCCAAAAAGGGATATGACTGCATACAATTCATCTTACCTAAATTCTCCTGCACTGCAAGGCTGAGGGCTGCTGGCCGCTGCTCCCAAGGGTGCCCACCGCTCCGCTGGCCGGTCATAGTTCTGCTCATCAAAGCTGTCATACTCGCAGCTCTCATCTGTGTGTACACTGGTTTCTTCCATCATTTTGGGCCGTGTCAACACACTGTGTGTGCCCTCTGTGTACAACCAACATATTTATGTGAGCAACAAAAAATAATTACATAACAATTTACCATCTGTTGTTCGAAGCTCATCGTCTCTGAAACATTTTAAGCAACAGTATTGCAGACATTTTAATGTGTAATGCGCTGGTTACCTGATTTTAATCAGCTGTGTGTTTCTAGTCTATTTATTTGTATTGCATCTATCTTTGTATATAAACTGTCATCTTTTGTATATTTGTTTCCATTGCTGGGCCATGATGGAAACTAGCACTTGTGCTAATACATGTATACCCAGGATAAATAAAGGATCTATCTATCTGTCTACCTATAGCATAAAACTAGATGACCGTAAGAGTCATGTGTTCAACTGACCTTGGATGCACAAATTGAACTGGTCTTGTGACCTTCAAAATATTAGCAAAGTCCCCTTTGTTTAAGACCTATCATCACTGTTTGCACCACCAAAGTGTCAAGTTAATCTGGCTGACTGTTGTAGAGAAGCAAAAAATGTGAATTACTGTAAATATTGCAATCCCCATTGACCTGGACCAAAATCAACAAGAATGTCCTCACTGACCAGTACATACATGTACATGAACTGAAACATTTGTTAAACTAGATATATACCTTCAATGCAAATTAAGCATGTGACTGAAGGGTCCACCATTTCCTCAAATTAGGTCGTGGTGACACCAAAAATCTAATCAGTTCATCTTGCCAGGTAAGATACGAATATTGCCAAATTTGAGCAAAATGCATGGAGGCATTCTGTAGATATCGCGGTAACAAGAACGTGCACCACGCCTTCCCAGATGGGCATTCCAATGGACGAACAACTTGAAAACATAAACGGTTTCCCCATGGGGCGAACCGTTTATTATTCCTATCAAACTTTCATCAGAGCATAATACATGGATGATGGAGGCATTGTGGAGATATCATGGTAACGAGCCCTCACAAACATCTAATTGAGCAGTCATTTGCTCAAATTATGTCATGGTGACACCAAAATCTAATCAGTTCATATTGTCATGTAAGATAATTGTCCTGCAAAATGTGAACAAAATACATGGACGAATTCTGGAGATATCGTGGTAACGAGCCCTAATGAACATGTAATTAGGCTGCCATTTGCTCACATTAGGTCATGATGCCACCAAGATCTAATCACATCATCCTGGCATACAAGATAATCATACTATAAAATTTGAGCAAGATAGATGGAAGCATTCTGGTGATATCACAGTAACAAGCCCTAATGTACATATCATTAGGCTGCCATTTATTAAAGTTAGGCCATGACACCAAAATCTAATCAGTTTATCTTGGCATGCTAGATAAGCATACTGCCAAATTTGGGCCAAACACATTGGAGAATTCTGGAGATATTGTGGTAACGAGCCCTAAGGAGCATGTAATTAAGCTGCCATTTGCTCAAATTAGGTCATGGTGACACCAAAATCTAATCAGTTCATATGCCAGGAAAGGTAACCAGATTGCCAAATTTGAGCAAAATGCATGGAGGCATTCTGTAGATATCGCGGTAACAAGAACGTGCACCACGCCTTCCCAGATTGGCATTCCAATGGACGAACAACTTGAAAACATAAACGGTTTCCCCATGGGGCGAACCGTTTATTATTCCTATCAAACTTTCATCAGAGCATAATACATGGATGATGGAGGCATTGTGGAGATATCATGGTAACGAGCCCTCACAAACATCTAATTGAGCAGTCATTTGCTCAAATTATGTCATGGTGACACCAAAATCTAATCAGTTCATATTGTCATGTAAGATAATTGTCCTGCAAAATGTGAACAAAATACATGGACGAATTCTGGAGATATCGTGGTAACGAGCCCTAATGAACATGTAATTAGGCTGCCATTTGCTCACATTAGGTCATGATGCCACCAAGATCTAATCACATCATCCTGGCATACAAGATAATCATACTATAAAATTTGAGCAAGATAGATGGAAGCATTCTGGTGATATCACAGTAACAAGCCCTAATGTACATATCATTAGGCTGCCATTTATTAAAGTTAGGCTATGACACCAAAATCTAATCAGTTTATCTTGGCATGCTAGATAAGCATACTGCCAAATTTGGGCCAAACACATTGGAGAATTCTGGAGATATTGTGGTAACGAGCCCTAAGGAGCATGTAATTAAGCTGCCATTTGCTCAAATTAGGTCATGGTGACACCAAAATCTAATCAGTTCATATGCCAGGAAAGGTAACCAGATTGCCAAATTTGAGCAAAATACATGTACACTAAGGCATTCTGCAGATATCGCAGTAACAAGAATGTGAACATCCGAACGGACAGATGGACAACCCAAAAACAGAAAGGGTACCCCATCTGGGGCACACCTGTACACTTAGGGATCCAGAGCACTACCACCTAGTGAAAACTTTGATTGACCCTTCCATAAGATACATTCCTTCAATGTTTTAACACTATCTGAGAAATGGCTTCAGAGAAGCCGAAAATATCTTGAACACCTACAAATCTATTTTAAAAAAATTAAAATCACAGTGCAATCTGTTCAACAAACCAAGGTCTGGGGGTCCCTTGAATTTTCCCTATGTAATTTTGAAGCAATTAGTGATTTTGGAGATTTTTAAAAATACTTTGCCCCAAAAATGAACAAAAAATCATAATAAATCTCCCAAATCACTGGAGTATGCATGACAAATCGAACAAGCTGCCGTTGATGCTAGCTAATCTCCCACCTACAGGGGGTCTAGGAGAAAGTCCAGCTTTCTGGCTTTGACAGAATAAATTTTGGCTGAAAATGACTGGTCATATCTGCCCTGGCTGGCTAAGTCAGGAAAGTGTCTAAAAAGGACAGGACCTTATGGAACCTGTCAAAGTCAGCCAAAATACCTGTCCAAAGTGAAGATTCAGTAACTTTCCTGCCTCCTAGTGTAAGTATACTTTACCCTGGGTGCTTTTTACCACTCTAAATATACTGAACCCCAATGAAAAGTATCCACATGCCAATTTTGAAGTATTTTATTGTTTATACTTGAAACATTTCATACCTACACGTGCTTAGAACTTAACAAAGCATTCACTTTTCTGGCGTAAAAATAATGTCACGCTCTACCGACATTAACGTCACTTACAGGCAAAAAATGTCATTAACTGCCCTAATTGAAAGTCACACAAATTTTTCTGTTCAATATGGGATGTGGCCACCTCGAGCATCAACACATGCTATACATCTGCGGCGCATACTGCTGACCAGGGTTTGAATTCTGTGTTGGGGAACATTATTCCATTCTTCCTGCAGAGCTTGGATCAGCTGGTTTCGGGTAGTAGGCCTAGGTGTCCTCCGTTGAATACCTTGGCCTAACTGATCCCACAAATGTTCAATAGGGCTCAGATCGGGTGAGAACGCTGGCCATTCCATGACATTGATGTTGTTCTCATTGAGAAAGTTCATTGTTAATCTTGCAGAGTGTGCACGTGCATTGTCCTGCTGAAAGATCGCCAGATCTTGATGCTGCTCCATAAATGGGACCATGTGCGGCTCCAGCACCTCATCAATGTACCGCCTAGCATTGAGGATCCCTTGAATGACCACTAGGGGTGTCCGGTAGCGGTTGCTGATGCCTGCCCACACCATGACAGAGGGTCCACCCCATCGATCTGCCTGACGGACACAGGCATCTGCATATCTCTCCCCAGTCCGGCGCCACACACGTTCTCTGCCATCTGCTCTGCTGACACAAAAACGGGACTCGTCAGTAAAAAGGACGGTATTCCACTGCTGGCGAGTCCACCTGGAGTGTGCTCTACACCACTGCAGTCGTCTTTCTCTTCTGGGTTGGGTCAGCAGGTTACCCCTGTAAGGTCTTCTGGCTGTTAGGCCACTGCTCCTCAGTCGCCTCTCCACAGTAGAACTACTGACAGGACGGTGATTCACCCCTTGAGTCTCACGGGCTGTTTGGGCTGCTGTACGGAAACGGTCTCGCAGGTGCATCAGCCGGATGTGACGGTCTTGGCCAGGTGTTGTCACTCTTTCTCGGCCAGGCCTAGGCCGATCATCTACGGATCCAGTTTCTTGTTGCCGTTCAATTAGTCGTTGGATGGTGCGCCGAGTACACCCCATTCTTTGTGCGATTTGAGTGATTGGGACTCCACCCTCTGCAAGCCCCAAAGCATGGTGTCTTTGACCTTGGCTCAGACGCGGCATGATCGCCTCAACACACCTGAGACCACTGGCTTTTTTCTTGGCTGAACATCCCTTTTTAAAGCCACTGAAAACATCAGGTCATTTTAGCCATCCAATAGGAGTGGTGGTCAGAAGCCATATTCGGTGCACAAAAGTCACATGCATTATGTAACAACCCAGCAAAAGTTAAAAAGTTGTCCTGAATGACCCTGATGTAGGCTCCAAACCATGCATATATGCACACACAGTACTTAGTAACTTACAAAATTAATGTGTTAATTTTTTTATGTGGATACTTTTCATTGGGGTTCAGTATACTTTGAGGACTACACTTTGTCATTTCAAGCTACATCTTGACACAGTTTGACTAATGTTCTTGAGTTAGTGTTGTATTTATTAGGTATTTGGTCATATCTCTGGAAACATTTCAACAAAGTTTTGTGTAGTTGTTTTTTATAACCTTTGTGTTGTAGTTTTTTCAAAAAAGTTCTGACTCTATTGATAAAATCGCTAAAGAGTGTGATGTTTCAAGCAATACATATCACTTGTCCGATAAAAACTCCATATGCTTGTTTCTCTGGAATGTTTCCTGTCAGATCAGGGTAGGAGATAATATCAAATTTGAACTGGTCTCTCTTGTCAAATATTTTGTGACATACTGGTTGTTCTTTATTTCTATATCCAGATCAAGGAAAGTAGCTTTCGTATCACTTTCATTTTCCAGATTTAATATTAGTTCTTTGGGATATGTTTTTCCAATTTCCCTTTATTTCATCTCCATTGCTTAAAGCACACAGGTCATCTATAAATCTTCTTGTCTGAGAATATGATCTTGCAGCTGTAAAGTTTGTTTTTGCCAATTCTTACATCCATTTTGATTCATAATAATGTAAATAAAGGTTGGCAATATATGGGGCTAGATCTGTTCCCATTGGTATGCCTACTATTTGTTGATAGACACTGGTTCCAAAGCATTTAAGTATGCATTGGTGATAATGTATTCTAGCATTTGAGCACATTCTTGCTTCATGTAAGATATTCCTTTGTTCTTACCTTTATCAAATTTAGCCTCAGCACCAGATACTTTAATATACTGACATGTGCCACTTTTGAATGCTTTATCCAACATTGAAATTAACACGTTGTTTAGGTCTGTCAAGTTGACCTTTGAATGCAATGTGGATAAATCAAAGGTATGAATTGATTTGGCACCATTTTTATTGTTGATTTTGTCAATTTCTAGTAGAATCTCACTTGTGCTATCTGTAATCCACATTCTATTTATTTCCGTGTACATTTTGACTTTTTTGCAGTAGTTAGTGGCAAGTTTGAGAACTTGAGCGAGTTGTTTGGTAACTTGTTTCGAAACACATTTTTTTCCTGCAATGATGAACCTGAATTTAACAGGGTTTTTATGCATTTTGGCAATTGCATATATAATTGGTAATTTCTTGTCCTCATTTGAGACAATGCATTTCAACTCCTTGTTTTTATCCACTTAGTCCTTGATAACAGTATCAGAAATTGATAACTTTCATTATTTTATTCACTCAGAATTGTATTAATGTATGGTTTACAAGTTAGTGCAATGTTATTGCTAGCTTTGTCAACAGGTGTGATGACCAATTTGTCATGTAAGTCTTGCAATTCCTGACTACAATGTGAATCCTGCAGCACTTGTTTAATCTGTCTCCACTTTTAAAGAGGTCCTTTTCTTGGGTATTTAATTCTTTCATCCACTTTTACCATTATTTTAATTTTCTATTCATCAGATGCCTTCTTACAGATTCCTTTCTTATTACTATTTTTCTTAATGAGACTGTTGAGTCCTCTTTTAATCTCCTTTCTTGCCTTTGTGAAGTTGATGTTATGTCTTTCTCTATAGTTTGGTCCTCTTTGAAACAAATGTCTCAATTTTTTGTTTTGAATGATACTTAAATCACTCGTGATTACATATTCGTAGTCTTTATCCATATACTTCTTGAAAGTAGTGTCACATTCACAAGTTTGGCTGTTCATATTCCAGCTGTCTAAGTCCACTTCATCCATTATTCGTTTGTAGTTGAAGACCTTATTGCGAATACTGGAAGTATATATTTATAAGCAACTGTGACATCCTCCTCAATATAGCTGCTGACTGAATTTTAAATTCCTGAAGTCTCAGAATACTTTGTAGATTTATGTAGTACTCGATAGCTGGATTTTCATAGTGTATTATCACAGGATTCATGTGTTTCTTTTTCTTCTTACTTTTCCACATTTGTTCTTTCTTTAGCTTCAACTTATGTTGTATTATGTCTTGTACTAAACTGACAATCCTATCTGTTAACTTGCCGTCATTTGTAACTTCATGATCCAGAAGTGACTGTCCCAATGGCTTGAGATCTTTTTTCTTCATTTGTGGTAAAGTTTTATTGATGTAGTATGTAGTCTCTTTGAGTGCAGTTTCTTGGAGTACGTTGAATACATATTGAGCTGTAAGAGATTCTTTATGTGTTCTGTGTTTACTCTTATACGGACAAAGCCCCTATCTCTATGTCCCCCTATACCACCTTCGGTGGGGAGGGACAAAAATGACTCCATAAAATCCACCCTGAAAATTTCAAAAGGCTAGCTGTTCTAGTTTCTGAGATGATAAAAAAAATTGACGGTGCTGAATGATCTTTGTTGATTACTTAATGATAGACAAAAAGTAGCCATATAAAACTATGCCTATATATGCATACCAAGTACCTAGTATATGGCATCTTCCCACCCTGGACACTTCAAAGAGGCTACTTGTTGTATTTTTTAAAGGGATGTCCGATTAAAATTATGGGGAAAATTTTCAGGCTGCTTTACCTTTAATAAATTAATGAAGGACGATAATTAGGCACAAAAGATGTGCCTATACACCAACTACATAAGATTACCTGCACTGAAAATTTGAAAGAGCCAGCTGTTATATTCTGAGAGATAAGGGCTGGATAAAATTGTGGGGAAGATATTGAGGCTGCTTAATGAACTTTGTTAATTAATGAAGCAGGATAATTAGGCCAAAATCAATATGCCTATGCACACCTACTATACAAAGCTGCGCCTACCTTGAAAATATGAAAGAGCTGGCTCATATCTTTCAAGATATTGGAAAGAAATTATGGGGAAAATTTTGTAGCTGCTTAACAAGCTGTGTTTATTTATTTAAGATGGACGATAATTAGACACAAAAAAATGCCTATACACACCTACTACATAAGATGTACCTGCCCTGAAAATTTAGAAGGACCAGCTGTTATATTTTTATGAGATATGGGCTGGACAAAATTGTGAGAAAAAGATATTGAGGCTGCGTAACGCTCTTTGTCGATTAATGAATGAAGGAGTATAACTACACTAAAATCAATGTGCCTATGCACACCTGCTATATAAGCTGCACCTACCCTGAAAATTTGAAAGAGCTGGCTCTTATATTTTCTGAGATATGGGCAAGTAATTATGGGGAAAATATGGGGGCTGCTTAACGAGCTGTGTTAATTAATTAAAGATTTTAATTGCCCCTAATTTGCATACTTTTAAACATCGTGACTATTCCAAATGAGATGCAAAATTTCACTGGTAAGGTCAGTCACCATAGCAAGTTTGGTGGTTTTCGAAAAGATAATGCTTGAGAAAATCTCCAGACCAATTTGGTTGTGAAGAAAGAAAGAAAGAAAGAAAGAAAGAAAGGAAGGAAGGAAGGAAGGAAGGAAGGAAGGAAGGAAGGAAGGAAGGAAGGAAGGAAGGAAGGAAGGAAGGAAGAAAGAAAGAAAGAAAGAAAGAAAGAAAGAAAGAAAGAAAGAAATGCTTCAAAGCAAATCTGTGTGCCTTCAAAAGTTGTAAATATTAAATGCTACAACTTTTATTCTTTGGTCCTTCACATCACATTAAGTTTATGGCTGGATGCAAATTTCAAAGACTAAAGGACCTTGACCTTTGACCTTTACTGGTCACATGTAAAGTGCACAGTGTTACAATACCCACAATTTAAGCCCAACATGAACCATATTGGGTGAAAATTGACCACATTATGACAAGATGAAACTTCCAAAGGGCCAAACGACCTTGACCCTTACCCTTTTGAGGTGACATGTTCTTATAAAAATGTACAGTGTTGCAATACCTACAATTTGAGTCCAACATGATTAGAATTGGATGTACATTGGCCAGGTTATGACTGGATCAAACTTCCAAATGTCCAAATGACCTTGACCTTTGACCTTTCGAGGTCACATGTAAGTTTTAAAAATGTGCAGTGTGCAATAGCTACAGTTTGAGCCCAACATGATCAAAATTGGATAAAAATTGACCAAGTTATGGCTAGAAGAAAGCCACCACCGAAAGTGGCCTCTGACCTTGAAATGACCTCTGACCTTGAGATGACCTCTACCTGAAATGAACCTTGACCTCAAAAATGACATTTTGGCTTAAAATTGACCTTTGATCTTGACATGACCTTTGACCTTGATATGACCTTGACATTTGAGACGACTTTAACCTTGCTATAATCGAACTCCTATACATTCGGAATCACATCTACTATAGTACATAAGATATTGAACATTTAAAACTTTAATTAGCCCTCAATTGCATAATTTTGAAAAGCATGACCTCTCATTATAAAAAGGCCAGACTTCATCTATAGAAGTATAATTGTGCCAAGTTTGGAGTTTCTACATGTAATACTTTTCAAATGAAATGTTGGACAAATTTGCCTGGAAAGAAAGAAAGAAAGAAAGAAAGAAAGAAAGAAAGAAAGAAAGAAAGAAAGAAAGAAAGAAAGAAAGAAAGAAAGAAAGAAACTAGAAAAGAGGATTTGCTTCAAAGCAAATCTGTGTGCCTTCAAAAGTTGTAAATATTAAATGCTACAACTTTTATTCTTTGGTACTTCACATTACATTAAGCTTATGGCTGGACGCAAATTTCAACGTCCAAATGACCTGGACCTTTGACTTTTACAGGTCACATGTGAATTGCACAGTGTTAAAATACCCACAATTTAAGCCCAACATGAACTAAATCGGATGAAAATTGACCAAGTTATGGCAAGATGAAACTTTCAAAGGGCCAAATGACCTTGAACGTTGCCCTTTTGAGGTTATATGTTCTCATAAAAATGTACAGTGTTTCAATACCTACAATTTGAGTCCAACATGAGTAGAATGGGATGAAAATTGGCCAAGTTATGACTGGATGAAACTGTCAAAGGTCTAAATGACCTTTGACCTTTAGAGGTCGCACGTAAGTTTAAAAAATGTGCAGTGTTACAATAGCTACAGTTTGAGCCCAACATGATCAAAATTAGATAAAAATGGACCAAGTTGTGGCTAGAAGAAAGCCACCATCGAAACTGGCCTTTGACCTTGAGTTGACCTCTACCTGAAGTGAGCCTTAACCTCAAAAATGACATTTTGGCCTAAAACTGACCTTTGACCTTGACATGACCTTTGATCTTGACATGACCTTGACAACTGAGATGACCTTTACCTTGCTATGATCAAACTCCTACACACTCAGAACCACATCTACTATAGTATATATGATATTGAAGATATAAAACTTTAATTAGCCCTCATTTGCATAATTTTGAAAAGCATGACCTCTCATTACAAAAGGGCCAGACTTCATCAGTAGAAGTATAATTGTGCCAAGTTTGGAGTTTCTACGTGTAACACTTTTTAACTAAATGTTGGACAAATTTGCCTGTAAAGAAAGAATGAGAGAGAGAGAGAGAGAGAGAGAGAGAGAGAGAGAGAGAGAGAGAGAGAGAGAGAGAGAGAGAGAGAGAGAGAGAGAGAAGACTGAGAGAGATAGACAGAGACAGAGAAAGAAAGAAAGAAAGAAAGAAAGAAAGAAAGAAAGAAAGAAAGAAAGAAAGAAAGAAAGAAAGAAAGAAAGAAAGAAAGAAAGAAAGAAAGAAAGAAAGAAAAAGAAAGAAAGACAATATGTCTGTGTTGGCACACAGACATAAAAAGGAAGAAAGAAAGACAATAATTTTGATAGTATGTAATGATATATAAACTACCACAGCCTATGTCATCATTCTTTTCCATTTTATTCTCATGAACCAAGTAGTCTTCTGAGCATGATACAACTTGTAAGACGTCAGTCTATTCTTATTTGTGCATTCTTTGTTTACATTGAACACTGAACTGGCTGCCTGTGGCAGTGGAGTGCTGTGGTGTGCTTGTACGGTTCCTAACCTAGCAACCTCACTGCAATGAAACCTACAGCTTCCTGTGGCTTTCAGTTGAATCTGTTATGTCTTACCCTATTAATCAATTATGTGTTGTTCCAATTTTCTAAGTTACACCTTGTCTGCCGTGTGTAAACATGGCAAAAGCAACCACACAGGGCATTCCGTGTGCGCTACTCGAGGGACACACATATAGACAAGCATGCTGCCCATAGCCTGACTTTAAACCCAGGCTCTCTTATCTTGGCTAAAAGTATCAATTACCAAAGCGGGCCCCAGAATCTTGACTGATACAATTTTCAAAGCCTCTGGTACTTCACATTCCATTACCCTTATGGCTAGATTAAAAAAGGGCCTGAATGACCTTGACCTTTGATCTTTAGGCATTGCATGTAAATGACAAAAATATTCAGTGTTGCAATACCTACAGGCTGGGTCCAACTTGGTTAAAATTGGATGGAAATTGACAGAGTTATGGCTAGATGAAAATTTGAAATGTGAAAATGACATTGACCTTTAGAGGTCACATGTAAATTACAAAAATGTGCACTGTTACCGACATATTAATCGAAGTTGGATTAATTACCAGTACCTATAATATTTTTGGAGATATTCAAGATTTTAATTTTCAAATGGCCCTCATTTGCATAATTTTCAAAACCGTTGAACCTCTTTACAAAAAGTCCTGGCTTCCACACACTCGGAATCACATCTACTATAGTATATATGACATTGAACATTAAAACCTTTAATTAGCCCTCATTTGCATAATTTTGAAAAGCATGACCTCTCATTATAAAAAGGCCAGACTTTATCCATAGAAGTATAATTGTGCCAAGTTTGGAGTTTCTACATATAATACTCTTCAAATGAAATGTCGGACAAATTTGCCTGTAAAGAAAGGAAGGAAGGAAGGAAGGAAGGAAGGAAGGAAGGAAGGAAGGAAGGAAGGAAGGAAGGAAGGAAGGAAGGAAGGAAGGAAGGAAGGAAGGAAGGAAGGAAGGAAGGAAGGAAGGAAGGAAGGAAGGAAGGAAGGAAGGAAGGAAGGAAGGAAGGAAGGAAGGAAGGAAGGAAAGAAAAAAAGAAAGAATTCCTAGAAAAAACAGAAAAGTGTGTGCTGACACACACACTTTAAATAAAGAATTTCAAGAAAACCAGAAAGTGTGTGCTGACACACACACTTTAATAAAGAATTACTAGAGAAACAGTATGTCTGTGTTGGCACACAGACATAAATTAGAATTCCTAGAAAAACAGTATGTCTGTGTTGGCACAGACATAATTAGTTCAAAAATGTTTATAAGTATTACATGTCTGTTCATCTTTATGTGACTTTACTGTTAATAATGTTGTAGCGCACGAAACTTACTTTTATCAATTTTGTCTAAATGTTCAGCTATGTAGCCTCAGAGTCACAGTGTTGAAAATTTAGTTTTATTGTTGATTCCAAAAGCTACACAAAACAGTAGTATTCTTAAAGAACAGCACTGTAGATGTTTACACATTAACATCTCACAGTTAATGTCCAAAAATATATTTATAAACTGGATAAAACTTCATCATATTGGTTAAAGAGTGCTTAATTGAAAGTAAATTGTGAGATAAATCTATATTTTTTGTAAGACAGCTGTACATGTAACCTGTGTATGCATGTCACATTCCACAATCAAGTCACTATTCTGTTAGGCCCTTTGTATAACAACCCAGGGTATCACATTTATAGAGACGGCATGTCTGAAATTTATATAGTTTAACCTAGGGTGTCCACCCTAGACCGGGGGGGGGGGGGGGGGGGGGGGGGGGCAGATACATAATCATAGCAGTACAATATATCTGTAATGAACACCCTCCACATGCAGTGGTGTAATCACCTATTGTTTTATACACCTCACACTGTTTACATTGTGCCATTACCTGATTAAGTATAGTCTTGTTAATCACCCTGCACTGGCCTCAGACAGGCAGGCCTAGTTACCCTTGTGTTTATACATAATGTTTCTTAGTGACGGGAACACCTGAATTATACCCCAACAGGGCTCCTGAGGGTAGATATCCATGTTAATCTTACATTTTATTGGTTAAATATGAACATCCATTGTTTGTATGTAATTTACTTATTGCATGTGGGTTAGATACAAAATGTATGTAATAAAATAGAATCTACCTGGACATCAACCAGTGAGCATCAAAAAGTATATCTCAAGCGTCTGTCTTCATTAGCCATAAGGCTAAGTTCCTCCAGTAAGTTTATTCTCCACAGCTAAGCGAATATTTCCCCACAACCAAAACTACAACAATAACAACATTAATCAGATTAGATCATAATGCAAAGTGCTCTCTAATAGGACAATCAAAGTCCATGTTTGTGTGAACCTATGCTTTCATAGATAGAAAGCATGGATTTGATTGGATACGTGAAATAGTCTTTGATTGGACAATCCACTTCCCTCTTTGTTCACCAATACAGGGCACTACCTACTGCTATTGTCCATCCAGGGTTATGGACATGTCCATAGGGATAGCCATCTGATAGACAGATGACATCATGCGACTTTCTGCAGGTAGTTGACAGTCACATAAGGAACCATCTGGCAAATTTTCACGCATTTTAAAAGTTTGCATTATGTGTAAGGTATCATTTGACAAAAAAAAGGTCACAAAAGGTAGCATTCCTGAGAACAGACAGAATGACGGATGGACATGAGTGATGTTATAAGCTCTGTGACCTTAGGTCAGCAGAGCTAAAAAAAAACCCACATAAGAATGTTGATTAAAAAACAAAAATTTTCGTAAACAGAGGTGACATTCAGCCAACTAAATGCCTGGACCTGCCTGCCATGTGAGCAAACCAGCATGCCTACCTAAACAGGAAGTGGTGACACAGCATGTGCAATATGACAGGAACTGCTCAGCAAAGAGGGAGTCCTTATTTTCAGAGTACACACGGACATGCAGATAAGGTGGAGAGCTTTTAAAAAACACAACAAACAAACCATGATGCTTTTTGTGATAAAAGAATTGTACTTGATTGGAAAACTATTGATTTCATAGCTAGTCATGCATGGTGATTATAGGGTTACATTGAAAACCACACCTTTTCACAGTAAGTAACTTGGGCATCATTCAGTAAAAGTGGGGGTGTGGGCTTTTTAGGGCATATGTGCTAATTGGAATGAATACGGTATGTTCTATTTTGCTTCAATTGCGACCTTAGAAGACAATCAGGATGCTGTATCTCTGGACATTTCGTGTACCTGAGTAGAGTACATGATATGTTCAAACTGTACAGCTTAATGTAGGTTCTACATGTACGATCATAACAATATATAAGTAATGATAGGCAAGGTCATGATCAACTGGTTCATGTGGGTTCTCAGTAGAGAGTTCTAGGAACTAAGCAGGTCGGCAAGATACATACACTTTGTAATTTGCACCTGTGTAACTTTAAACCCACTCTACCTAGAATACCAAATTTCATGTGGTAAATGGTAGTACAGTACTCCCTCTTTATAATGCTGGTGTTGGGGTCTAAAGGGTATACAGTGTTATAGCAAAACCGCCTTACATGTATAACAGACGCGGGAGCCATGGTACCTATCATGTTGCATGTATATAAGAAACCACCTTGTAATGAGGGATGTTATAAAGTGGGAGCACTGTACAGTTAAAAATATTCCGGGATATTTGATAACTTTTATTGCCAACCTGGTGGAGGTATATTTTTGGAAGATTATGAAATCTTGAGCTGTGTAAGCCATGAAGCCCTCCTACGGCATCCTCCGCGGAATTTTTTTTTTTTAAATAGACATCAAAATATGCATTTCCTTGGCATTTTAAGGAAATGTGGATTCAAGTTTGAGTGGTAGCATGAGTGCTAAACATGCAGCGAGACGCACAGCAGCTTAATTTGCCTTAAAAGTATCACTGTGAAAAGCGGATTTGTTAAAATTTATCACATTTTCTTTTTTGAATGACATTTTTTATTTTTGTGAGATTCTTGGGGTAAATCGGGAGTCAGGAGGGAAGACAGCACATGCCTGAATGTTTGTGAGACTCCCAAATGATTCGGGAAGGTTGGCAAGACTGTATGTTACTTTAACCAAGAAGGCTAAATATGTAGCCTTCTTGGTTTAACCAAGGACGTGCTATAGAGGGACTGCCAACGGGAGCCCTAATCCATTTAGCAGCCAACTGGGCATGACGACTACAAAATGTGTTCAGTAGCGCCACTCAAGTTTATCTACCCTGCTCAGTCCCTTTGTTGTTCCATCTATGTTCCCGCTTTTGGTTGTATCAGGTAACTAACATCGGGTGTCCTATTGTACCAAGTTAAAACAAGAGGGCTGTATGAACAGCCCATGCTCAGCTGACCTAGACATTTATCACACTTGCAGCTCTGTGAACTCGGGAAAGGATCATGGTCACCCATGTTCTGAGTAAGTCTGATCTTCGTAGAAGAACACTAACATGTGCAACATCAAGGTTCAAGTAATTCTCAAGTTATAGTGAAGAGTAAATTCATGTATGTTGCACTGTGACCCCAGAAACCAGGTCAAGGTCATTCATGAACTGTAAAGCATGACCTTCATAAAGAAACATTAACATGTGCAGCATCATGGTACTAACTCCAAACAGATGTCAAGTTATCGAGTAAACAGTAAATTTTGTGTCAGTTGTCCTGTGAATTAGCATTAGAATGCCGACTGACTTGCATAGTAATCAATAGGAAAGCTGCATTGATCAATAAGTATCCGAATTGAAAATCCTTAAAAATCAGGAATCCAAAGTAATGCCACCTAGCAAACAACTTTGTTTGACCCTTCCACAAGAACATATCCATCACATTTCAGCTTAATCTGAGTGACGGTTCTGACAGTAAGTGAAAAATAGCAAAACCATACAAACAATTCATAAAAAATTTAGAAAAAAACTGCAGCGCCACCTGGTGAACAAATTGGGAACAAGGTGTCCCTGGAAGTGTCAATGTATAATATCAAAGCAATTGGGTGAGCGGTTTCAGAGGAGAGGAGATTTAAGGTTTCCCCCCAAAAAATCCAAAAATCAGTAGAGCTTCACCATTTGAAAAAATTGGTAGACATCCACCCAAGGCACATCCCCACCAAGTTTGAAGTAAATCTGGCCAAAATCATTGAAGTTATAACCATTACAAGAAATTCCCATGTTAAACTTTCCTATTAAAACTTTTGTGAAGATTTTTGAAAACAAATAAAAAAGTCCAAAAATCATTGGAACAAACCTGGTAGACACCCACCCAAGGTACATCCCCACCAATTTTGAAGTCAATCTGGATGACGATTTTGGAGAAGTCGAAAATGTGAATTAGCATTAGAATGCTCATTGACTTCCATTGTAATCTAAAGCAAAGCTGCATTGATTGATAAGTACCCAAATTGAAAAATCGTTAAAGATCAGGAATCCGCAGCATTGCCTCTTAGTGAACAACTTGGTTTGACCCTTCTACAAGGAATATATCCACTACGTTTCAGCTTAATCTGAGTGACGGTTCTGGAGTAGTCAAAAATAGATATAACACACAAAAATTCATAAAAAACAATAGGGAAAAATTGCAGCCCCACCTGGTGAACAAATTAAGAACTAGGAGTCCCAGCGAGTGTTCCTGTGTGATATCATAGCAATTGGGTGAGTGATTTCGGAGAAAAAAATTTTTTAAGATTTGTCCAAAAATAAGAACAAAAAAATTCAGTTAAATTCCAAAAATCACTAGAGCATGGCCATTTGAACCAACCTGGTAGAAACCTACCCAAGGTACATTGCCATCAAGTTTGAAGTTAATCTGGATGACGGTTTTGGAGAAGAAGTAAAAAATATGAATAAGCATTAGAATTCCCATTGACTTCCATAGTAATCAATAGGAAAGCTGCATTGATCGATAAGTACCCAAATTGAAAACATTGTTAAAAATCAGGAATCCGCAGAATTCCAACATAGTGAACAACTTTGTTTGACCCTTCTACAAGGAACATATCCACCATGTTTCAGCTTAATCTGAGTGACGGTTCTGGAGAAGAAGTTGAAAATAGCTACTACACACAAAAATTCATACAAGAGGATCATGATGATCCTGTGCTCTGCTGACTGGGATCTGCTTTTACATAATTGGAACACATGGACTGCAGTCTAGATTTGTACAGCTATATGCATGTATGTAGAGTGGTAGCAAAGTTGGTCCTTAAAATAAATTTTACGGAAGGACGGACGGAGGGACAGACGGACGACGGACACAAACAGATTCTATCAGCTCTGCTGATGGTAGTACATGTATTATCAATTGACATACCTTGCTGTTTCAATGGCTGCGGGTGTACAGTGGCAGCACTCACTTACAGTCACAAAGTCTGATATTGCATAACTTTGTCAAAAATTAACATATCCACATTATTTTCGCACACTTTCATTGTCTAATGTCCAACTATATTCTGATAAAATTTTAAGCAATTCTATCGTGCTGTTCTGGAGGAGAAGTCGAAAATAGCCTTAACACACAAAAATTCATAAAAAATAGGAAAAAAATCCCAGCAGCACCACCTGGTGGCCAAAATGAGAACTAGTTGACCCCAGGTGACCCTATGTGCAATATCAAAGCAATTGGCTTGGTAGTTCTTGCGATGAAGAAATTTTTTTTTTTTTTTTTTTTGCAAAAAATAAATTAAAAAATTCATTAAAACTAGAAAAATTATTGCATCATCATCTCCTTCACAAACTTGGTAGAGGTTCACCTGGGCAACATCCATGTGCAAAATTAAAACATTCCATACAGCGGTTTTTGAGAAGAAGTCAAAAGGGTAAATACAATAGTGTAATATATGCACTGTATTGCCATATATACATATATATATATATATATATACATATATATATACACATATATATATATACACATATATATATATACATATATATATATATATATATATATATATATATATACACAGCTGCAGCACTTCCTTACAGTTGCAAAGTTTGATATCCCATAACTTTGCCCAAAATTAACATATCCATATTATTTTCGCAAACTTTCATTGTCTAATGTCCAACTATATTCTGATAAAATTTTAAGCAATTCTGTTCAGCCGTCCCTGAGAAGAAGTCGAAAATAGCCTTAACAGGCAATAATTCATAAAAAAATAGTAAAAAATCACAGCGCCACCTGGTGGCCAAAATAAGAACTAATTGACCCCAGATGACCCTATGTGCAATATCAAAGCAATTGGCTTTGTAGTTCTTAAGATGAAGAAATTTCAATTTTTTCCAAAAAATAAATTAAAAAATTCATAAAAAATAGAAAAATTATTGCATCATCATCTCCTTCGCAAACTTGCTAGAGGTCCACCTGGGGATCATCCATGTGCAAAATCAAAACATTCTATGTAGCGGTTTTTGAGAAGAAGTCGAAAATATAAAAATTCTAACGACCGACTGACAGACGGACGGACAGGCGGACGCAAACAGGTTCTATAAGCTCTGCTGACTGACAAGTCAGCAGAGCTAAAAAAATTAGAAAAAATTGCAGCGCCACCTGGTGAACAAATTAAGAACTAAGAGTCCCACGGAGTGTTCCTGTGTGATATCAAAGCAATTGGGTAGGTGGTTTCAGAGAAGATTTTTTTAAGATTTGTCCAAAAAAGAAAAAAAATCATAAAAAATCCAAAAATCACTGGACCATGACCACTTGAACAAATTTGGTAGACACCCACCCAAGGCACATCCCCACCAAGTTTGAAGTGGATCTGTTTGACGGTTTATGAGAAGAAATCGAAAATGTGAATTGTGGATAGACGGACGACAGACCCTCACAAAAGCTCAGCTGACTGACAAGTCAGGTGAGCTATAAAACGGGGAGATTTATGCGTGTGCAACCAGTCTCATCATTTGAATCAGAACCATGCGAGCCCGTCGATTTGTTCTTCACTGAAATCGGCCGATAAAAAGCTTAGTTTTTTGCAATTTTTCTGCCCCAAATGATGCCAAGTTGGACAATTTGTGGCATAACTCCTTACACCGTAGTCAGCAATAAAAACCCTAGTTTCAGATGGATAGTGTTTGCCAGTAGGATCATGATGGTGGTTTCATTTCTTGGAGCTCAGTCCAGGATAATGCTAAACTTTGACTTTGAAATGTGGAACACTGTGAAAGTTTTTGCACATGTCCGTCAGTTACACAATTATTCTCACCTTTCATCGCTTGACCTGGCCGTGTTTATATGATGGTCGCCACGTACAAGACAGTGCTGTCGGGGAGTTGTGTTTGTTGAGCTGTGAAAGTGCTCAGTTAAACACATGTGGCCGTATTCACAAAGAATTTGATTTGATCCTAACTTTAATCCCAAAATTAAAATCAATGTGGTTTGCACCCTACACTACTTAATCCTTGACTCCACGTCTGATCAAAACTTCCAGGACTAGCCAATATATGCTCTTGGCTACAGTATGTTATCATCCTATGGTGTTTAGGTGAGTCTACAAAATTTATATCAATAGTTTTACCGGCGATTTTACTGACAGAGTATGATGACTGTTCAAACTCTTTGGAAAACTTGCCGTGTGAAAATTGGGGATTTGCACTTATGATCAATTTTTTCTGGGCTGGATTTTCATGTAAAATATTTTTTAAGCACACAGTGCGCCAATTGGAATGAATACGGTATAAAGATACCCTCATTCAGCATTACAACAAATATTGGTATTCTTTCTTCAATGCGCATGTCCCCTGTTTTATATTACATGTATATGTTAAGTGTTACAGTGTCCAATTATGTAGAAGAAAAAGGTCCACTTTTCCTCCACCAATATCAGACTTGCTCCAGAATGACCAAAGTCTCTTGTCCTTGTTCTAGTTGAAACATTTAATTTTGAATTATGTAGCTAAATTTATATCAAGTTCACAATCCAACTTCCATGAACATATGGGTCTACAGAACATACAAGCATCATTACCTGACCAATTTCCTAGTTAATGTTAAACGGTCCTTTTGTTTGCGATACTACTATAAACACTGGTCAGTCACAGTCCTTGTCTTGCCAGGCACGGTGATAATCCTTGGAAACAGTTCACAACTGTGGCATTTTTGTTGTTATCACCTCACAACATACAAGGATAAAAAACTAGAACAGGCTGATTTTCCGACAGAAAATCAAATGTCTCCCCGTGCGCCCTTACTATAGTCACTCTTACTTTTACAAATAGGCATACCGATTCCAATGATCTACAGATATGGTGAAGGTACACTCTTTATTGACATTTCAAAATCTAAGCAAAGATTACCAATCTAGAAGCACAAGCACACTCTTATTGATTTTGAAAAAGTGGCCATGTGACCTTGAAAAAGGTCAAGGCCACCCATCTACAATCCTAAGCAAGGTCTTATATAGGAACATCTTCACATAAAATTTCAACTTCACATGTCAAATCTTTCTTGAGTTATCCCCTTTACATGACATGCCCATATGACCTTGAAAAATAGGTCAAGGTCACCCATCTGCAAATCTAAGCAAGGTCTTATATAAATTTCAACTTCCCAGGTCAAATCTTTCTTGAGATATCACTTCCACGCTGATTTTTGAGGAAATGACCTTGAAAAATAGTTCAAGGTCATACATCTGAAGTCACAAGCAAGGTCTCATAAAAGTCTTACATAGAAACATAATCACACAAAATGTCAGCCTCTTTACAACAAATCTTTCTTGCGTGCATCTGCAACTATTTTTAAAAAGTGGTCATGTGACCTTGAAAATAGGTCAAGGTCACCCATCTACAATCCCAACCTAGTTGGCGTTATGGTACATAAACATGCAAATTTAAAACCTCCTAAGTCAAATCCTTACAGAGTTGTTGCATCCATGTCAATTTTACATGACATGCCCATGTGACCGTGAAAAATACGTCAAGGTCACCCATCTGCAATCCCAAGCAAGATCATATATAGGAACATCTTCACATAAAATTTCAACTTCCCAAGTCCAATCTTTCTTGAGAAATCACGTCCACATAGATTTCAGACAAAATGCCCACGTGACCTGGAAAAATAGGTCAAGGTCATACATCTGCAGTCACAAGCAAGGTCTTACAAAAGTCTTACATAGAAACATAATCACACAAAATGTCAACCATTTTACGTCAAATCGTTCTCGAGGGAATGTGCAATGATTTTTTAAAAGTGGCAATGTGACCTTGAAAATAGATCAAGGTAACACATCTACAATCCCGACCTAGTTTATATTATGGTACATAATCATGCAAAATTTCAACCTCCTAAGTCAAATCCTTGTAGACTTATTGCGTCCGCGTCAACTTTAGATAACATGCCCACGTGACCTTGAAAAATATGTCAAGGTCACCCATCTGCAATCCCAAGCAAGGTTTCATATAGGAACATCTTCACAAAAAATATTCAACTTCCTGAGTCAAATCTTTCTTGAGTTATCGTGTCCACAACTATGTGTTGAAGAAGAAGAAGAAGAAGAAGAAGAAAAAGAAGAACAAGAAGAAGGAGGAGGAGAAGAAGAAGAAGAAGAAGAAGAAGAAGAAGAAGAAGAAGAAGAAGAAGAAGAAGAAGAAGAAGAAGCAGAAGCAAAAAAACAATGCCCCCCCCCCCCCCCCCGTTGCACGGGGAGACATAATATATAAATCAAAATTATTGTTATTTCACCTCCATATGAGACCTTAATATTTTTTACCTATCTGTAACCTGTCTCTTTGCCAGCTACAGATAGTCATACTCTACTTATATTAAAGTGTTGTGTCAACACACTTTCCTTTTTCCTTCCTACCTTCATTCTTTCTTCTTCTGTGCCAGCAAATTTCTCCGACACTTTTCTTGGACACTATTACACATAGAAACTCCAAACTTGGCATGATTGTACCTCCATACGAGGAGTTGGATCTTTTAATGCGGAGGAATGAAGATGTTATGCAAAAAAGGGGCATATGAAATTTAAAATCTTTAATATCTTCAAAAGTTTAATAGATAGAGATGTCATTCCAACTTCTACTAGGGGGTTATTGTTCATTGTGCATCTAATGAATTTAAAAATAAAGTTGTGGCAATTTAAATTATGCTAATTAGCAGCATTTGAAATTTTAAATCTTGAACATCTTCAAAACTATTATAGATAGAGATGTGATTTCAACTTCTACTAGGGGGCTATTGACCACTGCGCATGTAATGAATCTAAAACAAAAGTTGTAGCAATTTAAATTATGCTAATTGGCATTTTAAATTTTAAAAATTGAACATCTTCAAAACTATTATAGATAGAGATGTCATTTTAACTTCTATCAGGGGGTTATTGATTATTCCACATGTAATGAATGTGAAACAAAAGTTGTAGCACTTAGAATTATGCTAAGTAGCAGCATTTGAAATTTTAAAACTTGAATATCTTCAAAACTATTATAGATAGAGATGTCATTTTAACTTCTATCAGGGTGTTGTTGATCATTGCAGATGTAATGAATGTGAAACAAAAGTTGTATCAATTACAATTATGCTAACTAGCACTATTAGAAATTTTAAAACTTGAATAAGTTATAATAGATAGATATGCCATTCCAACTTCTACTCTGGTGTTATGGAATAGTTGTATACCAATAAACTTAAAGACACACACCCTGATTTGCTATGCAGCAAATCATCTTTTCTAGTTTTTGCCCCATTTTGCTTGTTTCACTCATCATTTGCATAAAAATTATCTTTGTGAAATGACAGTAACTTGTTAACTTTAAACTGTGAGTTTGTCTTGATATGGAAAGATGAGCACCAAGTCCGGCCTTTCTAACCTAGAACAAAGATTCCAACAGTGTCTGGTAGCCTGCCAGCTTGGCTCTCTAAACATTTCCACAACCCATCACCATCATCATTGAATGCTGTTGTTTTTACGTCACAAAGAAGAGAGCTGAATTTCAAAGTGCCATCTGCTGCTGGGGATCAACAGTCAGTTAGTTTTCACAGTATGCTGTCACAGGCAGGTGGTAAAGCTCATCACTTTTAGGGGATAAAATACAAATAAAAACATTCCAAAATTCTGAGGAAACCATAAAAATGTTGGTTTGTCACCAGTAAGTTTGCTTTGCACTCGAGTCAATGTGTTACTTTCTCTTTGCACATGTGGGTATTAGCGCCCTCCCCCCCTTCCCCCCCCCCCCCCCCCACACACACACATGCAGAAAGCTACTTTCTTGGTGCAGGGCCTGCAACTGAACATAATGCTTAGGTCTGGTTATGCATGTACACACAAGGTATTGTCTTTCTATTTTCCAGAAATCTATATACCTCTCTGAACAGATCTTGACTAGAACCTCCATAGTCAGTGATAGTTTCTTGCACATATACATGATAGACAGGAGATGTCATTTTCCACCATGAAAGACACATAAGTACAGTAATATACACTGTATATATCAGCCTCAATCAATAACTGCAGAGTATATAAAAAAAATGGGATTAAAACTATGTATTGACTGAGATATATTGAACAATGCACATGACCACAGTTAACAGCGCAAATAAAGGCATTATTTACTATGGTGGAGTTTATTTTTTGATGATGTAGGCTTAGATACCGTTTTAACATCCAGTCCTATTCCATCAAATCGATACATGACTATTGTAGATAAAAAACAATGACTTTGTTATTTCATATTATACAAACGAGGGATTCATCTGTACTTTGAATTTTATATTGATATCAACTTGTACACTTAGCACTGTTGAAATTCCATGAGTCTGTAGTACATGTTGTTCATTCAATGCTCTGCACTAAATGTATATCTTTGGGATGGTTCATGGTTTTCACAACCATACACAGGGTACACATGATCAACATTTCTAAAATGGCAGGTGGGAGACCCCCCCCCCCCATGAACTGAAGTGTACATTGTAGATCTATGCCCTAATCATGTCTAATATGCTGTATACAAGGGCACAATAGGTAAGGTCAAGATCAACCGATTCATGTGGGTTCTCACAAGATGGCTCTGTAGGCAAGCGGGTTACTTTAGTTTTAACATATTTATTTCAGCTGGATCGCCCTATAGTACAAACAGACTAATACATGGGTTCTCCAGACAAGGAGAGACGCACAAAGTATCTGTATAAAACACACTGGACATTACAAAGGTATGTTACCAATTCAGTTATGAGTTACTATATAGCAGTACATATATATACTTCAAAAAGCGTGAACTTACAATACATATTAGACACTAGAAATATAAATACACTAACTACAGACAAGTTGATAATATGAATTACAAATAAAGTGTAGCACCTTAAGAAACAAAGCGTCTTGTGCTGACTATATACATTTGTACTGCGTCAAAAATATGTACATTCATGGCATCGGGCAAATCTGTACATGTACTACCAAATAGCATAATTTCAACTAACGTTTCACTAGCAATATCTACAAGTAATTTGTGGTGCACATGAGCTCCCGGGGCTAGAATGGAAGTGATAGTGTCGAGTAAGTCCTTTCTAGATTGAGAAAAAAGTGGGCAAAAGAGAAGAAAATGTGTAACATCTTCGCAAGGATGAGTACAATGGCAAGTTGGATGGGATAGGATATTAACTTTATAAAGATCAAAATTCAGCTTAGAGAAACCTAGGCGCAGTTGTGTATGGCATATGTTGGGAAACCTATTTCCATGGGAATAGTAGGGAGGGACTGTATCTACCGCTAACAGAGTTTTTTTCAGTTTAGATTTGAAGATTTGCAGAGAAATAGAGTCTCTAATATCGGATGGAAGGTTATTCCATTGCTTAATCGCGTCTGGAATAAAAGAATTTTCCATACGTTGAGTCCTGCATTTGGGAAAGCGAATATTACCAGGCTGACGCAATACTCGTCCAGGATAGATAGGGGGTAGAAAGTCAGAAAGATAGGAAGGAGTTAGCTTGTGATGCATTTTGTAGAAGAGAACGAGTTTGAAATATTTTCGTCTATTAGCCAAAGTGGGCCACCCAAGTTCCTGTAGTAGATTAACACGTGATGTATGTCTTAGTGCTCCGGTACAAATTTTATCGGCCTCAAATTGTATCGATTCAAGAAGGTCTGAGAGACTTTGACCGCAATTGTCAAAAAGGACACAGCCGTATTCGAGAATGGGGCGCACTAAGGATAGATAAAGCCTGATTAAAGTTTTACGTGAAAGTCTGTGCTTGAATCTACGGAGAAGTGCAATCCTCTGGCTGGCTTTGTTGGTAATACGAGTGATGTGGGCACGCCAGGATAGATTACTGCTTAAGGTAATGCCAAGCTGAGTATGGATATCTCCTTCAGGTATTGTTGATTCACTAAGGACAAGCGGGGGGTGATGAGGTTTTGGCCGTTTAGCAGAGAACATAACAGATAAAGATTTAAGAGCGTTAAAGATTACTCACCACAGCTTTCCCCAGTTCCATATTGACAAGATTTGTGTTTAGGTGTTGCGAGGACTCAGCTGGGGTGTTAACAAGTTCCAGTAGACAGGTGTCATCGGCGAAGAGTCTGGCATCACATGTAAGATTATCTACAAGGTCATTAATATATACCAGAAATAACAAAGGGCCCAGAATGTATCCTTGGGGTACTCCGGCTTCGACAGGCAACCAAGAAGATGTCTGTCCATGAATAACCACACGCTGAAAACGGTTAGATAGATAACTTTCCACCCATGATGCAAGATTGTCCGAGATGCCCAGTTGTTTGAGCTTAAAAAGGACACCAGGGTGCCATACCTTATCGAATGCTTTCGATACGTCCAAGAATACCATTCTTGTTTCTTTGGAAAGTTCCAGGCCATTGTAGATGTTGTGAAGAATATAAACAAGTTGATTTATGGTACAGTCGTCAGCTTTGAAGCCGGAATTCTTGGGAGTAAGGAGATCATGATATGTCAGATATTCGAAGAGAGCGTTAAACACTAGTCTTTCAAACACTTTGGACACATTACAAAGTAAAGAGATAGGGCGATAGTTACTTTTTATTTGCCTGTTTGACTTTTTAAAAACCAGACAAACATTGGATCTTTTCCAACAATTAGGATAGTAAGATTGGTTGAGCGATTATGTGAAAATTTTAGTCAGTGATTTACTGACAGACACAGCTGAATTCTTGAGTAGGATATTACCAATGTTATCAGGACCAGAAGCGGAAGACAGTCGGGGAGAAGATAACACCTTCTTCAAGTCATCCTCGTTGACAGAAATATTATGTAGGCGTGCATCAGTTCTGAATGAAAAGTTAGGCAGGGCAGGAGCATCCAGGTCAGGTAGAATTTTGCATTGGCTTGCAAAGTAAGTGTTTAAGATATCGCACTTCTCCGTAATGCAAGATATAACGTTGTTGTCTATGAGAGGGGGTATGTCCGGGTGAATTTTGTTGCCTAGGACAGACTTGGACATTTTCCACCATTGCTTAGGGTTGAGGTCTTTATCGTCTAATTTATGGTTTAATTTCAGGAAATACGAACGCATGGACTGACGAATTTTGTTTAAAACCATGTTGCGAGACTTTTTGTAGAAACGATAGAACTTCTCAATCTTCAAGTGCATGTCAAAGTTGTAAGGACAGGGTGTATTAGAGGAATGCTTGAAGCGTTTCCATGCTCGATTACGTTGTCGAATACGTTTCTTTATTTCTGTGGATATCCAAGGTTTGTCTTGAGGGCGGATAGTAACCTCTCTGTAGGGAATAAAGTCTTTAGCAGTGGATAGGAAAAGATCAGACCAATACGAGACAATATCATCGAGAGAATCATAAACTTCGTGGGCCGTATCCCATGGAGCTTAAGAGACAGCAATGTTCAAATCTTGAAAGTTTGCTTTGTTAAAGTCCCATATAGGCCTACTAAAAGATTTATCTTTGAAGTGAGTGAGAGAAAGGGAACAAAAGATCACAGAATGGTCGGAGTTTGAAATTGGGGTTAACACACCACTATCCAGGACGAGTCCCGGAGAGTCCATGATGATTAAATCTAACAGGTTGCTGGTATATTCATTTATCCTGGTGGGTTCTTCAATAAGCTGGAAGAGGTTGAGGCTTGCTACAAGATTGACAAGTGATGTGCCCAGTTCGCTGTCAGGATGAGCCGAGTTCCAGTCAGCACACCTATCATTAAAGTCGCCAGTAATGATCAACGTGTGGGGGTTGCTTTCAAGTGCTGTGTGGATAGAAGTAGAAAGAGATTCAAGGAAAGCGTCTCGGATTTCGGCAGGTTGGCCAGGTGGACGATAGTAGTTACCGACAAAAAGTGCCCCAAGAGGTGTAGAAATTTCTACCCAGATGCATTCGCAGTATTGGCCTTCTAAGTCAGCACGCCTAGTGCAAGGTAATGATGAGTGAACATAAGTTAGGAGCCCCACTCCTCTGCCTGTCTGGCGATCCATTACGTATGTGTATTTCCATTGTAATTTGCACCAAGTAAGTTTAAAACTGCCGCACTTAGAAACACCAAATTTCTTGTGGTAAATGGCTGTATACAGTTAGAATACTCCTGTACATTTGATAACTTTGCTGCAAAACTATTCACAACATATTGAATACATTACTTTAACATAGAATCTTATGGGAATACACATCTAAAATGCAAGAATTCTGTGTACTGAGTTGCATATTCAGCCAAATACACGAAATTGCTAATTGCAACTCTCCTATTGCCAGAATGAGGTCAAGGTCACCTACCTACTGTGCATGTACACTGTATTGCCCTTCCACCCAGAAGATGTCAAAGCAATTGACTGAGTATATACAAGGATACAGACTTTTGAATATTCAGCAAAAAAAAACAAGAGGGCTGTGTGAACAGCCAATGCTCAGCTGATCTTGACATTCATCACACTTGCAGATCTATGAACTTGGGAAAGGATCAAGGTCACCCATGTTCTGAGTAAGTCTGACCATTATAAAAGAACACTAACATGTGCAACATCAAGGTTCAAGTAGTTCTCAAGTTATAATGAAGAGTAAAATTTATGTATGTTGCACTGTGACCCCAGAAATGAGGTCAAAGTCATTCATGTACTGTCTCTGCATAACCTTCATACAAAAACATTAACATGTGCAGCATCACAGTACCAACTCAAAACAGATCTCAAGTTATCAAGTAAACAGTAAATTTTGTGTCAGTTGTCCTGTGAATTAGCACTAGAATGCCCATTGACTTACATAGTAATCAATAGGAAAGCTGCATTGATTGATAAGTACCCGAGTTGAACATACTTAAAAATCAGGAATCTAAAGCAGTGCCACCTAGTAAACAACTTTGTTTGACCCTTCCACAAGAACATATCCATCACATTTCACTTTAATCTGAGTGACAGTTCTGAGAACAAGTGAAAAATAACAAAACCATATAAAAAATTCATAAAAAAATAAAAATTAGAAAAAATTGCAGTGCCACCTGGTGAACAAATTGGGAACTAAGTGTCCCTGGGAGTGTCTATGAACGATATCAAAACAATTGGGTGACCAGTCTCAGAGGTGAAGAGTTTTTAAGGTTTGCCCCCAAAAAGCGAAAAAAATTCATAAAAATTCCAAAAATCAATAGAGCGTGACCATTTGAACAAAGTTGGTAGAAATCCACCCAAGGAACATCCCCACCAAGTTTGAAGTAAATCTGGCCAAAATTATTTAAAGGAGGGCACTCATTACGTTGTATTTTAAGTGTTTTGGGAACTTCATGTCAGGCACTTACCACATGTAAAATGGTTTAGTTATATTTTATTCCATATTTCTAAAATCTGCATTTTAATGTTGCTGAAATCAGCTTTACCTGTCAAATTACCGGAAGCGGCAAACCTATGGAAGATCAAAGGCGATTTCGCGGATCACGGGAGTCCTACTTCTGCACCTAGTTTTTTTTTACTTGATGAGAATAAACTCCTAGTTTCAAATTAAAGTGGTCGGAAATGTAACGAAAACTAATAATATATGTCAATGTATATGCAGCAGTCGTTTTAGCGAGAAAAAAAGCAACGTTTACGAGTCACGATATGTCACGTCTTTCCTCGCGCGATCTTGGACATATTTATAGCCAAATTTGGAAACAGCGGTATTCTGCAGCCTTCTACACCTCCGTGCAGTAGAGAGTTCCAAGTTTTTCATTGACTGCGAACAGACGAAAATGCCAAGGTGTGTTTCGTGTGGTGGCACAGCCACCGAATATCCAGGAAGATATTTTCATTCTTGGCCAAAAGACACATCATTAGCAGATAAATGGAATGCTATTATGAAAATCCCAGAAGAAGTATTGGCAGCATACAAAAGCACGAAGTTGTGTTCAGCGCACTTCAAGCTGCGTGACGAATTCCGATCGTTTGATAACTCCCGGACCTCATATTATCGCTCACGTTACACGGTCACGATTTACGACCGATTATCATGAACGGAGTAAATACATTGATAAATAATAATTGATTTGATTGAAACACATAACATATGCATATTCTTTACGTCGATAACGACCTCAGAAACAATTTTCATATATTTGAAGTGGCTTTGTGTTGAACAATGATCATGGTGCGCTTGGCTTCGTTATCAACCGATGGCTATGATTGGCCAGTTGTATAGTCGCTTCTAATTGGTCCGACATCTCGACTGGCTTCACGTAATGGTGAACTGCTGGTAATGTGGGGGTTTTAATATTTGGCAATAAACATCGGAAATTTGTGAAAATTAACAAAATAAACATCAGATATGAAATCCTGATGAAAAATCCTTTCCAATGATGTATAATAGAAAGGTGAGGAGTGCCTTCCTTTAAGTTATAACCATTACAAGAAATTCCCATGTTAAAACTTTCCTATTAAAACTTTTGTAAAGATTTTTGAAAAAAAAAATTATAAAAAAAACAAAATTCATTGGAACATGACCATTGGAACAAACTTGGTAGACACCCACCCAAGGTACATCCCCACCAAGTTTGAAGTTAATCTGGATGACGGTTTTGGAGAAGAAGTCCAAAATGTGAATTAGCATTAGAATGCCCATTGAATTCCATAGTAATCAATAGGAAAGCTGCATTGACCCATAAGTACCCGAATGGAAAAAATCGTTAAAAATCAGGAATCTGCAGCATTCCCACATAGTGAACAACTTTGTTTGACCCACCTACAAGGAACATATCCACCACGTTTCAGCTTAATCTGAGTAACGGTTCTGGAGAAGAAGTCGAAAATAGCTAGAACACACAAAAATTCATAAAAAATTAGTAAATAATGGCAGCGCCACCTGGTCAATAAATTAAGAACACGGAGTCCCTAGGTGTCTTCCCGTGTGATATCAGAGTGATTGAGTAAGCGCTTTTGGAGAAAAAGATTTTTTAAGATTTGTCCAAAAAAAGAACCAAAAAATTCATTAAAAATCCAAAAATCACTGGAGCATGACCATTTGAACAAACCTGGTAGACACCCACCCAAGGTACATCCCCACCAACTTTGAAGTTAATCTGGATGACGGTTTTGGAGAAGAAGTTGAAAATGTGAATTAGCATTAGAATGCTCATTGACTTCCATAGTAATCGATAGGAAAGCTGCATTGACCCATAAGTAGCCGAATTGAAAAAATCGTTAAAAATCAGGAATCTGGAGCATTCTCACATAGTGAATAAATTTGTTTGACCCTTCTACAAGGAACATATCCACCATGTTTCAGCTTAATCTGAGTGACGGTTCTGGAGAAGAAGTCGAAAATAGCCATAACACACAAGAATTCATGAAAAAAATAGAAAAAAAAAAAAATGCAGCGCCACCTGGTGAACAAATTAAGAACTATGTGTCCCAGGGAGTGTTTCTGTGTGATATCAAAGTAATTGGGTAAGCGGTTTCAGAGAAGAAGATTTTTTAAGATTTGCCCAAAAAAGAACAAAAAAATTCATTAAAAATCCAAAAATTAATGGACCATGACCATTTGAACAAACTTGGTAGACACCTACCCAAGGCACATCCCCACCAAGTTTGAAGTGGATCTGGCTGACGGTTTCGGAGAAGAAGTCGAAAATGTAAATTGTTGACGGACGACGGACGGAGGACCATAAGATAAGCTCAGCTGACTGACAAGTCAGCTGAGCTAAAAATGAACAAAAAAAATCCAAATATCATCGCACTGTGACCATTTGAACATACTTGGTAGATACCCACCCAAGGAACACGCCCACCAAGTTTGAAGTGAATCTAGCTGATAGTTTCACAGAAGAAGTAAAAAAATTGTCAATTAGCATTGCAAACCCTAATGACTTTGCAATCCCCATTGACTTGCATGGTAATCAATAGGCATGTAAAATCAACCAGAAAAATTCCTAAAAAACCCCCCAAAATCACTGGACCGTGACCATTTGAATAAACTTGGTAGAGACCCACCCAAGACACGTCCCCACTAAGTTTGAAGCAAATCTGGCAAGTGGTTTTTAGATGAGGTAGAAAATGCAAATTCCCATTGACTTATATAGTAAACAATAGGAATGTATTGTGAAGAGTCCCAGTGTTCATTCTTGGTCTGTAAATAATAGGGCCCATGGACCCCATGAGGCTGTGAAATAGGGGCCCATCCCTGTAAGGGATGGGCCAAGCTAGGGGGTCCATGCCCCCCCCCCCCCCCCCCCCCCCCCGGAAAATTTTTAAATAAAGCATGCCAAATGGTGCATTCTGAGGCCAAAATCAAGCATTTTGAAGGTTTTATTGTGTAGTGAAAATTGTGTCTTTTTTGGTCAGTTTTTCATCTTCGGTACTAATTCCTGTACAGCAGTATATGAATCATGTAAATGTTGTCAACTGCACCAGGAAGGATCGGATCAGATCAGACTGTAGTTCTGCACAAATAAAGGTTATTTTTTATACTTTTAGACTGCCAGTCACAGTGCATGCCTCGCTATAGCAAGTGGAGTCAGAGTGAAATATCCTCCTCTGGGCCTTTAATGTACCATCACTTTGTTACAGTGTGAATGAATTTGAAAGGCTTCTGATACAACATGCTCGGATTCAGAACTGCAAAAATTATGACCAGACTCCACAGACATTCACAGTTGCTTTATCATGTGATTCTTGAAGTTTATAAAAATATTCAAGGACAGAAAGATTTCAAACTCAAAACAACAAATTTCATTGTCCAACAAATAAATGAAATATAAACAATACTGGGAACTGATATCATATATTATGTTATCAGTTACCACTGTAATTAGTATTTCAATTATTTGTATGACAAGTTCGATGAAACTATCTCTGCTGGCAGTACTAGGGCAAGTTGGATAAAATTATCTGCCAGCAGTGCCACAAGTTTCCATTATAACTGTTGGCTTCAACAGACTTCAACAACAAGCCAGCAAAGGAGAAAAAATTCTTCAAGTGCCTAAAATACACCAGAAAATATCCATGACATTTCACTCACATCTCACTCATGTCAGCTTTATATTAAGTGTCTTTTGTGTAATAAAATTATAAAACTCAATCTTACTTGTGTTGCCGCAGGGGTCACATTAAGGATTTTTCAGTGTGGGTCCGTTGGACCCATCTTTCTTCTTTTTCAGAAAAAATAGCGAGTCCATGGACTGAGTCGATGGGTCCAGTCTGAACTTGTGCAAACTAGACTTCATTTTGTGCGATTTGATTGATTTTATTTGGTATGATCATGGAAGTAGAAAGGGGCAGTATCTGATATTGCACACAGTGTGCCATCGGGAATTTTTTTTTTACTCTCTTGCACAACAAGCGGCATGAATATTGAGCATGCCTGGGCTCTGGTATTTTTGCGATTCATTCCACGAGATGGTCAGAAATTACATGATTTATACTTCTGTGCACTTTCTATTTCAATTTACCTGATCTTAAGTGTGGTCACCTTATTTTACTGAGCAACACGGTACAGGCCGTGCAACACTACACAAGCGAGTGTACACAGACTGTCACAGGCATGGATGATTTTCCGCTATGTTGTAGGCCTGCGTATATTTTTTCGGCCTGCGATGGTGAATTTCATTCCTCTCTTGTTCTGTGATACAGATTTGTTCCATTCAAACAATGTAATAAAATCAAAACATCAAAATTTTGTTAAAAATCACCAAAGACGACCTGACGCATAGGAGACAGCAATCAACAACACATGATCACATCGTGTTTACACAAATCTTCGCTTCGTCCACGTGTGACCGTGCAATGACTAATCTGCATATTTCCTTTGCCTTCCGTTAGGAATTTTCATTCGTGCCTTTATCTGTATCTAGATTTGTTCGATGGAAGTCTTTTTGGTGAAGATATGATGCGAAAATTAAACATCTTGGTCCAATAATCTTCGCCTTAATATGACTTATTCCTCCCCAACTTAGCGGACATGAGACACGCACATGTATGGGTAACAACGAGTTTGATTGGACAGTGAGCGGCACGTGATCGAATCCACCCAATGAGGAACTTGGAAATGCTCTCAGCGCATTTAAAATGAGGTTAAATGACGTAAATTTTTGCAGGAATACCCCAGGAATATTTTTTCTTAGCAAATAAGAGAGCTTGTTACAAACAACGACAAACATCAGAGAATTCCACCAGTATAATGCAGGGGTCACATTAAGCTTGCATCCTGCGTCATAGACGCAAAAAATAAAGAAATGACGCCTGGATATAAATAAAACATTGTCATTTTGCGTCTCTGTGGATGCACGCAAAAAACATGGTGCATTTTTGAAAGATACAACTGCAAAAATTACCCCAAGCGGTCAGGGTGTTTTGTATCGACCATCATCAATCTCATGATTATTTATTATACTGATGGAATCCTCTGATGTTCGTCTTTCTATGTAACAAGCTCTCTTATTTACTAAGAAAAAATATTCCTGGGGTATCCCTCCAAAAATTTGCCACAATGGGAACGGATGGACGTCACTCCACCTCATTATAAATGCTGAGAGCACTTCCAGGCTCCTCATTGGGTGGATTTGATCACGTGCCGCGCACTGTCCAATCAAATTCGTTGTTCCCCATGTGCTTGTCTCATGTCCGCAATGTTGGGAAGGCACATGTCGTATTACGAAAAGATTATTGGACTAAGATGTTAAATTTTCAAATCATATTTTCACCAAGAAGACTTCCATCGCAAAAAATCTAGACCCAGAAAAAGGCACAAGTGAAAATTCATTACGGACGGCAAGGAAAATACGCAGATTAGCCATCGCAAAGTTACACGTGGACGAAGTGAAATTTTGCATTTAGCTGGCCTGACAGTGTAACTGTAACACGATGTTGTTCATCACTGTCTCCGATGGGTCACGTGGTTATTGGTGTTTTTTTAAACAAAATTTGGTTGTTTTGATTTCATTGAAATGTTTGAATGGAACAAATCTGTATGACAGAACAAGATAGGAATTCAAAAAATTTATGATTGAAGGCCGGAAAAATGTATAGCGGAAAACCATGCCTGGGTGCATGCCCGTGACAGGCTGTGTCCACTCGCTTGTGTGTTGCACGGCTTGTAGGCCTACCGTGTTGCTTGGTGAAAAAAAGTGACCGCACTTAAGATCAGACTCTTAACACCGCCTACGGTATCAAATTGTTAAGGTATATTGAAGTAGAAAGTGCACAGAAATATAAATCACATAATTTCTGACAATTTCATCACGTGGAATCAATCGCAAAAATAACAGAGCCCAGGCATGTTCAATCACGCATGCCGTTTGTTGTGCAAGCGAGTTAAAAAACTGTCCGGTGGCACACGGTGTACAACACCAGATACTGGCACAGTGGCAGTGTGCTAGGGGTTAAGCCCCATTCACAACCATTTTTTGGTAGACCCGGGATGTGCTATAGACTTAGTCGTAATAGCAGGTTCCTGGGTAGATTGAATCCATCCTTGGTACCATCAACAACGTTTAGACCCTTTTACATCAAGTTGGCATATTTGTAACTTTTTATTCAATCTTAAATTTTATAATGATGAGTTACCTACGTGAGCATACAGACCCTATGTTATGTTCGTTTCTAGGCTTAAGTTACCTGCATGTTTTATTTATTTATCATTGTGATATATGTTAATGATACCAAATAAAATCAATTAACAAATTACATCAAATGAAGTCCAGTTTGCACAATTTCAGACTGGACCCATCGATTCAGTTCATGGACGCACTATTTTTCCTGAAAATGGAGAAAGATGGGTCCAACGGCCCCATACTGAAAAATCCTTAATGTGACCCCTGATAATGCATAATCATGGTCATGGTAGACGATGCAAAACACTGTGACTCTCACTCGATTTCTGTAGCTTTGAAAACCTACGCGCTTTGGTTGGAAATCATGAATTTATTACAAATGTTCATAAAGTATTCACAAGTTACAACAAAATTAGAAAATGAGAAATTTATACAGTGCACCTGGCAGGCCCCGTCACTCAAATCAATGTGCGTCTTCCCTGAAAAAAGTGCGCTAATCCTGCAAGGCCGCACCCAAGAATGAACACTGGAGTCCCCCATGCAATTTCAAAGTAATTGGCTACGCAGTTTAGGAGAAGATTTTTTAAGATTCCCCCAAAAATGAACCAAAAAAATTCATTTACAATCAAAAAATCACTAGAGCGTGACCATTTGAATAAACTTGTTAGAGACCTACCCAAGACACATCCCCACCAAGTTTGAAGTCAATCTGGCTCATGGTTTTGGAGATGCGGTCGAAAATGTGAATTACCATTGCAATTCCCATTGACTTACATTTTTAGTAAACAATAGGAATGTATGCATTGACCAACAACTACCCGAATTGAAAAATTTGTTAAAAATCAGGGATCCACAGTAATGCCACCTGGTGAACAATCTTGTGTGACCCTTCCACAAGGAACATATCCACCAAGTTTCAGCTCAATCTGATAAGATGGTTTTGGAGAAGTCAAAAATAGTGAGATGACCCTGTGAAATAGCTTTCCACTCCCCCCCCCCCCCTTTACTTTTTGTAAAACATGAGAAATACAAGTTTCATTGGCCCCAGTAAGGAAAGGGTCATGAATGGACATCCATGTGTGGCCAGGCATTTGAAACTCTAAAGTTTGCTTTAACAGGAAGCGAAGTTATGGCCTACCCAAATGACACAGGACCCTTTGTTTTGGATTGCGACGCCTCTGATTCCGGGATTGGGTGTTGTTTTTTCACAGATGCAATGGTCAGATAAAACTAAGAAAGATGAAGAGAGGCCAGTTGCACTTGGTAGCAAATCACTCTACCGACCTAACAGACGCTATTGTGTAACTAGGCGTGAGCTGCTTGCTGTAGTGTTTTTTGTGCAGCAATTTAGACATTACCTGTTATGCAGAAAATTTGTGATTCGTACAGACCATAATCCATTTAGATTGGTCATGACTTTTAGAAATCCAGTAGATCAAATGGCACGTTGGATAGAAGTATTATGGCAGTATGAGTTTGACATAGTGCATCATGCGGGGGCTCGTCATTCAAATGCTGACAGCCTGAGTCAAGTACTGTGTAGTCCAGATGAATGTGAGTGTTACGATGGAGTTACAATATTGAGTGAACTACCATGTGGTGGATGCAAGCAGTGCACCGCAAAACACAAGCAGTGGTCATTCTTCGCTGACACTGACGATGTGGTACCATTGATATCCAAGCAGAGCTTTATGTCTCGCAAAGCTGCTTTCATTACTCAAGGAAAGTCGAGGATACCTGTTGTTGGCATGGCCACAATGGTCATCTTGCTCCACCTGGTGCTAGCAGGACTTAGTTGGATACTTTCATCTGTGAAGTCCCTGCTGATCATCACAAGTAGGAGTGGCATGCAACTGCTATCTGACCTTTGGAGTTTGTTGGCTTGCATAGTGCTTAAGGCTGCAATATACAGTCGTGCTGCATTCAGCGTGTTTAAAGCTGGTGGTAAAAGGAGTACAGAAGGGAAGTGTACTGCTGCTGAAGTACCGTCAAGCATGGTGGAGTGGATAGGTGGGTACACTCCACAGGAAATTAAGGATTTACAGGATGCAGACCCAGACCTGCGGAAGGTTGCGGAGTGGTTGGATGCATCCAGGGACAGGCCAGCCAGAGATATAGTGGCTGCGGAAAGCCCAACTGTGCGGCATTTGTGGTTGTCATGGGACCAGTTGCAAGTGATAGATGGAATTCTGTATCGTAGGTGGGAATCTAGCAATAAGATGGAATGTTACCTCCAACTGTTGGTGCCCAAGGACTTGCAGGCCACAGTGTTGCAAGCTGTGCATGACGCAGTGGTCTCTGGACATTTAAGGGAGAAGAAAACTCTCAGCGAATTGTGACGATGCTTTTATTGGTACCAAATGAAAGAGTCAATCCATAACTGGATACTAAAGTGTCCTAAATGCGGGGCAAGAAAGAGGCCTCATAGGACTCCAAAGGCTCCACAGGCTGGTTATGTAGTTGGAGCACCTATGGACCGTGTGGGCATCGACATAACAGGCCCATTCCGAGAAACTGCGAGAGGCAACAAATATATTATGGTGGTGGCAGATTATTTTACAAAGTTCACCTGTGCTTACGCTATGCCAGATCAAACAGCAGACACTGTTGCCAGGACACTGGTGACAATTTCATAGCCCTGCTAGGCCCACCACTGACGATTACATCAGATAAGGGAAGACAATTTGAGGCGAATGAGGACATGGTTTAGACTGGAGGGGGGCAGTGAGATGCCCCTGTGAAATAGCTTTGCACTCCCCCCCCCCTTACTTTTTGCAAAACATGAGAAATACAAGTTTCATTGGCCCCAGTAAGGAAAGGGTCAACCCCCTGTACCCAAACTAGGACAGAATCCCCATAAACTCTGCCTGGTAGTCTGGTAACATGAGATTGCTGGGGTAAATATGCACAAGTTCAGTGACCTCTTATGTAATAGGTCCTACACACAGACACTATGGCCAACCTGTACTGGTTGCAAGTTTATTGCCCTGAGTCAAAGGGGCTTTGACATCACTTCCATTCGGCCTATTGCCGTACAGTTTACTTCCTGTCCAGCAGGTTGCCGGACACTAATAAAGTCTCCCTATATAAAGGACAGACCAAGCTTGCCATGGGGAGTGGTAGAACATTTGTACAGCAGTAGAGTTGAGTTAGTTAGTTGGCTCTGTGGAAATTGACATTGGGACAGTATTGAGACTGCATTGGAGGTTATTTACATATTTCAACTGGATACTGCACTGTTGTAAATGAGAATATTCACCCCCCTTCTGCTTGTATACAAGGAGTACATGCTTACCCTAAATAAATCATTGGAACTGTCATTGTGCAGCTTAAATATCTGGATTTATCAATGCGAGAAAGTGTGTGTGCTACACAATACAGAGTTGCATGAGAGTGGTGTCAGGAGTTTACTCATCAAGAGAAGATCAAAAATGCTACAGTACTAGGGCATTTCAGTAGCAAAAATGCACAAAAAATTCCTAAACAAGAAGACTGTGACAGTCCTGTGCTCAGCTGACTAACTTACCCTATGACCTTGGAAATGAGGTTAAGGTCATTGACCTATCCTGAATCTAACTTTCATAGAGGGCCATCCCCATGTGCAAGATCAAAGTCACAGTATAAATACTTCTCAGGTTATCATGCGATCAGTAAAATCCATGTTCGTGGCCCTGTGACCTTGAGAATGAGGTCAAGGTCACTAATGTACAGTATCAATCTTTTTTAAATAGAGGACCACCAACAAGTTCAACATCGAGGTCCTACCTTCCACAGTTCTCAAGTTACAAATTGAAAAGTAAATTCATGTAAGTGTCTGGGTCCCAGTGACCTTGGGAATGAGGTTAAGGTCACCCATGTACTGTCTGAGTCTGGCCTTTGCTCAAGACAACCATCATGTTCAACATCAAGGTCCAAGTTCAAATAGCTCTCAACTTGTCCGGTGAATAGTAAAATTTGAGCAACTGGCCCTATGACCTTGGGAATGAGGTCAAGGTCACTCGTCTACTGTCTAAATCTAGCCCTTATTAAGGACAACTAGCATGCGCAATATGCATGTCCTACCCTTAATAGTTCTCGTTACCCTATAAACAGTGAATTTCATGCACCTCGCCTTGTGACCTTGGAAATGAGGTCAAGGTCACTTACTTACTGTTCATGTATTCCCCTCACACCCAGAAATGTCCCTATGCAATTTTAAAGCAATTGGCTGAGTATTACAAGGATAAAGATTTTTGAAGATTTGGCCAAAAATTAAAACAAAAAAATCATAATAAAATCAAAAAATCATTGGACTGTGACCATTTGAACATACTTGGTAGATACGCACCCAACCCAAGCAACACCCCCACCAAGTTTGAAGTGAATCTAGCTGATGGTTTCGCAGAAGAAGTCAAAAATTGTCAATTAGCATTGCAAACCCTAATGACTTTGCAATCCCCATTGCCTTGCATGGTGAACAACAGGCATGTAAAATCAACAAGAATAATTCAAAAAAAAAACCAGAAATCACTGGACCGTGAACATTTGAATAAATTTGGTAGACACCCACCCAAGACACATCCCCACCAAGTTTGAAGTGAATCTGGTTAAATGTTTTCAGATGAGGTTGAAAATGTAAAAACTACCATTGAAATTCCCATTGATTTACATAGTAAACAATAGGAATGTATGCATTGACCAACAAGTACCCAAATTGAAAAATTTGTTAAAAATCAGGGATCCACAGCAATGCCACCTGATGAACAACCTTGTGTGACCCTTCCACAAGGAACAGATCCACCAAGTTTCAGCACAATCTGAGAAACAGTTTTGGAGAAGAAGTCAAAAAAAGCAAAAACGCACAATTTTTTTTTTTTTAAAGTAGAAAAAATCACAGCGCCACCTGCTGAACAACTTAAGGTCTGTGGGTCCCCATAAGTGTCCCCATTCAATTTCAAAGTAATTGGCAACTGGGTTTCGGGGTAGAATATTTTTTAAGATTTGCCCCAAAAATGAACAAAATAATTCATTTAAAATCAAAAATTACTGGACCAAGACCATTTGTATGAACTTGGAAGAGACCCACCCAAGACACATCCCCACCAAGTTTGAAGCGAATCTAGTTAACGGTTCTGGAGATGAGGTCGAAATTTGTGAATTACTATTGCAATTCCTATTGACTTACTTTGTTAACAATTCGAATTTTGCACTGACCAAAGCCCATGCTGTACTCTAATTTAAAAATCTGTTGAAAATCAGGGATCCACAGCAAAGCCACCAACCTTGAGTGACCCTTCCACAAAGAACATATCCACCAAGTTTCAGCACAATCTGAGAGATTATTTTGCTTCCACAAAGAACATATTCACCAAGTTTCAGCACAATCTGAGAGATTATTTTGGAGAAGGAGTCGAAAATAGCATTAACGTACAAAAATTCATAAACAAGAGGGCTGTGTGAACAGCCCATGCTCAGCTGATCTTGACACACATCATACTTGCAGCTCGATGAACTTGGGAAAGGATCAAGATCACCCATGTTCTGAGTAAGTCTGACCTTTATAGAAGAACACTAATGTGCAACATCAAGGTTCAAGTAGTTCTCCAGTTATAATGAAGAGTAAAATTCATGCATGTTGCACTGTGACCCCAGAAACGAGGTCAAGGTCATTCATGAACTGTCTAAGCATGACCTTGATACAGAAATATTAACATGTGCAGCATCATGGTACTAACTCAAAAAAGATCTCAAGTTATCAAGTAAACAGTAAATTTCGTGCCAGTTGTCCTGTGAATTAGCATTAGGATGCCCACTGACTTGCATAGTAATCAATAGGAAAGCTGCATTGATCGATAAGTGCCCGAATTGAAAATCCTTAAAAATCATTAATCCAAAGCAGTGCCACCTGGGATAAAACTTTGTTTGACTCGTCCACAAGAACATATCCATCACATTTCAGCTTAATCTAAGTGAAGGTTCTGTTTGAACAAGTGAAAAATAGCAAAACCATACAAAAAATTTATTAAAAAAAAAATTTGAAAAAATTGCAGCACCACCTGGTGAACAAATTGGGAACTAGGTGTCCCTGGGAATGTCTATGTACAATATCAAAGCAATTGGGTGAGCGGTTTCAGGAGAAGAGTTTTTAAAGTTTGCCCCAAAAAAGACCAAAAATTTTTTTAAAAAATCCAAAACCAATAAAGCGTGACTATTTGAACCAACTTGATAGACATCCACCCAAGGCACATCCCCACCTAGTTTGAAGTAAATCTGGCCAAAATTATTGAAGTTATAACCATTATAAGAAATTCCCATAACTTTACTATTAAAACTTTTGTAAAGAGTTTTGAAAACAAGAGGGCTGTGTGAACATCCCATGCTCAGCTGATCTTGACATTCATCACACTTGCAAATCTATGAAATTGGGAGAGGATCAAGGTCACCCATGTTCTGAGTAAGTCTGACCATAATAAAAGAACACTAACATGTGCAACATCAAGGTTCAAATAGTTCTCAAGTTATAATGAAGAGTAAAATTTATGTATGTTGCACTGTGACCCCAGAAACGAGGTCAAAGTCATTCATGTACTGTCGGAGCATGACCTTCATACAAAAACATTAACATGTGCAGCGTCACAGTACTAACTCAAAACAGATCTCAAGTTATCAAGTAAACAGTAAATTTTGTGTCAGTTGTCCTGTGAATTAGCACTAGAATGCCCATTGACTTACATAGTAATCAATAGGAAAGCTGCATTGATCGATAAGTACCCGAATGGAAAATACTTAAAAATCAGGAATCTAAAGCAGTGCCACCAAGTAAACACTTTGTTTGACCCTTCCACAAGAACATATCCATCACATTTCACTTTAATCTGAGTGACAGTTCTGAGAACAAGTGAAAAATAACAAAACCATATAAAAAATTCATAAAAAAAAAAAAGAAAAGAAAAAATTGCAGTGCCACCTGGTGAACAAATTGGGAACTATGCATCCCTGGGAGTGTCTATGAACGATATCAAAACAACTGCGTGAGCAGTTTCAGAGGTGAAGAGTTTTTAAGGTTTGCCCCCCAAAAAAACAAAAAAATTCATAAAAATTCCAAAAATCATTAGAGCGTGACCATTTGAACAAACTTGGTAGAGATCCACCCAAGGCACATCCCCACCAAGTTTGAAGTAAATCTGGCCAAAAGTATTTAAGTTATAACCATTACAAGAAATTCCCATGTTAAAACTTTTGTAAAGATTTTTGAAAAAAAAAATCATAAAAGAAACAAAATTCATTGGAACATGACCATGGGAACAAACTTGGTAGACACCCACCCAAGGTACATCCCCACCAACTTTGAAGTTAATCTGGATGACGGTTTTGGAGAAGAAATCGAAAATGTGAATTAGCATAAGAATGCTCATTGACTTCCATAGTAATCAATAGGAAAGCTGCATTGACCCATAAGTACCCGAATTGAAAAAGTCGTTAAAAATCAGGAATCTGCAGCATTTCCACATAGTGAACAACTTTCTTTGTCCCTTCTTCAAGGAACAAATCCAGCACGTTTCAGCTTAATCTGAGTAACGGTTCTGGAGAAGAAGTCGAAAATAGCTAGAACACACAACAATTCATAAAAAATTAGTAAATAATGGCAGCACCACCTGGTGAACAAATTTAGAACACGGAGTCCCTAGGTCTCTTTCCGTGTGATATCAGAGCGATTGAGTAAGCGCTTTTGGAGAAAAAGATTTTTTAAGATTTGTCCAAAAAAAGAACAAAAAAAATCATTTAAAATCCAAAAATCACTGGAGCATGACCATTCTATCAAAGCTGAGAGACACCCACCCAAGGTACATCCCCACCAAGTTTGAAGTTAATCTGGATGACAGTTTTGGAGAAGAGGTTGAAAATGTGAATTAGCATTAGAATGCTCATTGACTTCCATAGTAATCAATAGGAAAGCTGCATTGACCGATAAGTACCCGAATTGAAAAAATCGTTAAAAATCAGGAATCTGCAGCATTCCCGAAAGTGAACAACATTGTTTGACCCTTCTACAAGGAACATATCCACCACGTTGCAGCTTAATCTCAGTGATGGTTCTGGAGAGGAAGTTGAAAATAGCTTTAACACACAAAAATTCATAAAAAATTTGTAAAAAAATTGCAGCGCCACCTGGTGAACAAATTAAGAACTAGGAGTCCCAGGGAGTGTTCCTGTGTGATATCAAAGCAATTGGGTGAGCGGTTTCGGAGAAGAAGATTTTTTAAGATTTACCCAAAAAAGAACAAAAAAATTCATTAAAAATCCAAAAATCACTGGACCGTGACCATTTGAACAAACTTGGTAGACACCCACCCAAGGTACATCCCCACCAACTTTGAAGTTAATCTGGATGACGGTTTTGGAGAAGAAATCGAAAATGTGAATTAGCATAAGAATGCTCATTGACTTCCATAGTAATCAATAGGAAAGCTGCATTGACCCATAAGTACCCGAATTGAAAAAGTCGTTAAAAATCAGGAATCTGCAGCATTTCCACATAGTGAACAACTTTCTTTGTCCCTTCTTCAAGGAACATATCCAGCACGTTTCAGCTTAATCTGAGTAACGGTTCTGGAGAAGAAGTCGAAAATAGCTAGAACACACAACAATTCATAAAAAATTAGTAAATTATGGCAGCACCACCTGGTGAACAAATTTAGAACACGGAGTCCCTAGGTCTCTTTCCGTGTGATATCAGAGCGATTGAGTAAGCGCTTTTGGAGAAAAAGATTTTTTAAGATTTGTCCAAAAAAAGAACAAAAAAAATCATTTAAAATCCAAAAATCACTGGAGCATGACCATTTGATCAAAGCTGAGAGACACCCACCCAAGGTACATCCCCACCAAGTTTGAAGTTAATCTGGATAACAGTTTTGGAGAAGCGGTCGAAAATGTGAATTAGCATTAGAATGCTCATTGACTTCCATAGTAATCAATAGGAAAGCTGCATTGACCGATAAGTACCCAAATTGAAAAAATCGTTAAAAATCAGGAATCTGCGGCATTCCCACATGGTTAACAACATTGTTTGACCCTTCTACAAGGAACATATCCATCATGTTGCAGCTTAATCTCAGTGATGGTTCTGGAGAAGAAGTTGAAAATAGCTTTAACACACAAAAATTCATAAAAAATTAGGACAAAATTGCAGCGCCACCTGGTGAACAAATTAAGAACTAGGAGTCCCAGGGAGTGTTCCTGTGTGATATCAAAGCAATTGGGTGAGCGGTTTCGGAGAAGAAGATTTTTTAAGATTTACCCAAAAAAAGAACAAAAAAATTCATTAAAAATCCAAAAATCACTGGACCGTGACCATTTGAACAAACTTGGTAGAGACCCACCCAAGGCATATCTCCACCAAGTTTGAAGTGAATCTGGCTGACAGTTTTTGAGAAGAAGTCAAAAATGTGAATTGTGGATGGACGGACGACGGACCCTCAAAAAACCTCAGCTGACTGACAAGTCAGCTGAGGTAAAAAGTAGTGTCAAACTAAAAGAATGCAATACAGCGGTACCTCTTTTGAGAGACCCCTCCAATGAGAGACCACCCTCTCTTGAGAGACCATTTTGTAAAACCTCAAGTCCTATTCTTCCAATGTTATTGTACCTCTAATGAGAGACAACCCGTCTTGAAAGACCACTTTTTTGAGGCTCCAAAGGGTGGTCTCCCAAGACAGGTACTACTGTAGTCTGGGTGTGTTTGAAAGATAAATAATATGTACTTCAGGTAGATTAGAAGATGAGAATTCCAAAAATCGTCCTCATATGCAAGGTGAAACTTTCAGGTTCACTGTGATGTAATGAGCTTTGCTGACCCACCTGACCTTAAATGGCATGGGTTGCTAGGTGTCACAAACATGCATCATGGGAACAAAAGGCTGTGTGTCAAGAAATTAAGCAACCCAGATCACCCCTATGAACAGGTGAAGGTCAAGGTCACTTCAAGGTCACAGTATGGAACACATTTTTTTTTTTTTTTTGGTTTTGTGCTATCTATTTGGAGGTAAGAGGTCATCCAATTATTAATTTGAATGATTATTTTGAAATATATTGTCAGTGTGTGGTGAAGAAAAAAAAAAAGCAAATATGGGGGTACGATGAGGGCTAAATGAATAATCATCAATACTTTAAAATGCTCAAGGGTGACAAGATGTCACCTGGTATTTTCTGACTTTGTGTGACCCAGTAGTCATAAATCAAGCATAAAAAAACTATATAGAAAATAATGTCCAGAGAACACAAACTTCTGCCAGACTATACAGGTGAGGGGTCGAAATAATGCCAGTAATTCAGCTCAGAACTGATAATTTTGTGATCTGTCAGTCCTGTGGACTGACAGGAATTACTGGGAAACATTTTGACACAAGATTGGATCAAAGGACAGCCTGAAGTGTCATCACTTGCATCAGTGTTTAGAATTGCAATATTTCCAGTTTTTCCCACATATGTACAGCTAACATAGGCATGGAGAATATCATTTCATTAAGGTCTTTTAAACAATGAAAAATAATGAATTTATTGACAAGGCCCGGACTGACTAGAGTTTGAGGGACAGACAAGTACTTGAAAGTGTCAGTCATGTGGACTGATGGATCCTCACAGTTCAGTTCAACCCATGCAGGTGGCACCCCCAATATAAAACTCAACCTAGATTTCTATACCCTTTGTAAGTCCTGAAAATTATATGTGGTTAACTTGCAAACTGTATCACATTCACACAAAAAGGTCAACAAAAGACACACGGACAGATTGCGTAAGCTACATGACCTTAGGTCAGCAGAGCTAATAATGTGCAACTTTGCGGTGACACAAGGTACATGTGTAACATAACTGGTTGGGAGTCATTTTAGCCATACACATAGGTGTGATCAGCTCGAACTATGCTATGCACTGTACCATGTGCATTCAGCATTAAAATGATAATCTGACATAAATCCTTCAACCTTATAGTTTCATAGCAAAACTTTTGTGTTCATCAATAATATGTTGAAAGGAACTACATACAATATATATATATACAAACATATACAGTGCAACCTGTTTTGAGAGACCACCCCTAGTGCAGGCTAAAAAGTGGTAACATAAGGCAGGTGGTCTCTCAATGGAGGTGCAATAAGATGGGAAAGATAGCAAAAATGGACTTTGAAAATATGGTCTTGAAAGGCAGGTGGCCTTTCATCAGTAGTCTCACAAAACAGGTTTCACTGTATATATCCACATCTTCAAATACACAAACATGGAAAACGTGCACTTTAAAAAAGAACAACAACAGAAAATGTCCAGCTCTTCTCTTTATTTGTTTCCCTCTTCTCGATTCTCTGATAAAATTTGGAAAATGCTTACACTTGACAGACCTGCATACATGTATAGATCTGTACTATAATAGTATAAAGACTAATTTTAATTTATTGGCATAAGGATACCTTAAATAATTTTGTTTTCAAAGAATCATGCAAGTAAACATACTCTGTACATACATGTATTTATAAACTGGCCATACACACCTCAATTCTGATCCAAACCCACCTGCATACGGCAAGCTATGAATACATTGTGAGGCAACTGGTTTTGGAGCAGCAGGTACATTACCACAACGTGCAACATTGCTATGCTGGTAAAGCAACAAAATCATTAGGCCTATTGGAGCTGTGGGGAAAATACTTGCTAAACTAGTGACAGGAGTTGACACTACTTTGACACATCGATGCACGCAGTATATGAATGTATAATAGTCATTAATTTAAGCCTCCCAGGCTACTGGTCATAGTTCTTGCCTCCAGAGCAGACCCAGCTACATGTTATCACTGTACAGCTCTCTACTACAAGTTTTGCCTGCTCCAGAATTACAGCACTGAGCACAAAACATGGAGATTGGTTGCTTTAGGAGGCAACCCACGATCCATAGGGGGTGTCCTTTGTGGTACATCTGTATTGCTAACATACATTGAAGCAGCAAGTGTATTTTCATGACGAATGACCTGGTTTCAGAGCATCATATGGATGATTAGTAAAATTTGAGTGAAGCGGTTACATATTAAGCATTCCTTCCCTACTTGGTTGCAGTTTACTACTTTTTGTTTTAATTTTAAGAATTTCCAATTCAAATTTAACTTACTTTGGGCAATCCCCCCCACGAATGTATAACATATTGCTGACCATAAATTTTCCCCATGAAAACAAAACAACAAAATCCACATTTTTTGTCCATGAATATTGCTGGCTATGTTAGAGGCCCCCAAGTACACAAAACAGTTGACTAATATTGACTGGTCTGTCTGGCAGTGTTTTTAAAATGGAAATAATATAAATACCATTATAGTCTAGTTTTCAAAGAATAAGATCGCAGATGCCACATGCAAATTTTCCTCTTGTGCCCACTGAGGCCCTTTGAGTTCAAAAGGACTGTCTGGATAAACTTGGCCTTTTTATCAAAGCCAGATGAGCATTTAACTTAAAACCTGGTAAGGAACATTTTTTTTTTCTTTTTTGCTTTTGAACTTTAATTATTTTATTTATTCAAATACACCACACCTTTCACACTCAGTCAAAATAAGACAAACAGAAACAGGTTTATAAGAAATTTATCCTATTGTTAGGGACAAGTAAAATTTGACACAGGACAAGTGAAAATACAAAAAAAAAAATAATACACAACACACAGGGGCACTTTTCCTCGTACACGTAAACCCATGACGGAATTTTCTGGCCCCATGCTTCGGTATCACACAAAGTAAATCCAGCAGTTGTGTCTGCAATATCAGGCAGGAAGAGAAAAACAAAATATAAAAAAAAAAGTAAGACCTGAGTTTTAACAGATATGGTGCAACTTAATTAGAGCAGGCATCCCCAGATTGCCGTACCTGAATTTACCATGGCAACAGAGCTAGCAAATTTTGTTCAGCAATTATTTCCAGTGTCAATTGCCACGTTCATATTTATTCATTATTATGTGGGTTGTCTTTGCTGAATATTTAGCTTAGACAAGGAGCCGCTACTCAGAGAGACATGTACAGGTAAAAGGCTCCAAAACATGTTGAGTAGTTACCCGCTGAAGACCCTTTAATTTATTTGGGCTAATACAGCATAGATGTCAGAATTTTACAGAGGAACGTGTGCAATATGGACAATAGTACTTCTATGAAGACAAGTTAGACAGGGACAGGTTAGCTTATGGAGAGTAAAGAGTTCGGACTGCGGAATAGGGTAATGACTACTAGGAAGTGGTTTTGGACAAAAAGACACAAACTCAATATGAATTGTCTACTTAAATGATGCTGTTAACCATGGCAACATCTGCTGATTAAAAAAAAAAAAAAAAAAAGATATTCAGTGCAAACTACATTTGCCTGTTGTAAACACAAACCACCGTACATGAATATACTGCCAAACTGGATGCCCTCCTGTTCCTGGTTGCCTTGGCAACATGACAACACACTGGTAGAATTGGCTTGGTATGAATGCTCAGGAGGACCCCTGAACAGGGCCTCTGCATACACAAGTATTAACAATTTCAAGAAGGTCTCCCTCAAATGGGAGGCTTTAGTAATTTGAGATTTTGACCATGTGATAAGTACTCTGGATATAATATGTACATATATTAAAGCTCTTGCACAAAATGATACAAAATGAAGACGTAAATAAAAGCAACCCATCAATAATCACTAGAACTGGAATACTACAAGCTCTGTTCTACATAGACCTACATCAGATTACCACACTACAGCATGTACATACACAACTAAGTGACACAAGTTTACCTGGTTGGTCATCCATTCTGGCTACCAGTTATGCTTGCAGTGAATAAAGTCAAGTCACAAGTAAATTTACAGCCTACAAACCTATCTTTATTTCTTTGGTATTTTGTTCAAGAAATGCCTCGAGTTGTGAAATACCATAAAATGATTCATTTCTCAAGAGGTTGAAGTTCTATAAACAAGCTCTGGTTTTCACAGGGTATTTGTCAATAATACCAGCCAGGAAAGAGGTAAAAAAGTCCAATTATAGCAAGGGAAATATACATGTACCTGTCCACCCTTAGAAAAGTACATAAATTGTTAGTCAACATTGAGGGGCAAATTCTAACCAGGCTAGCTACTTTTTGACCTTCTTCTTTATAATGTATATGCATACATGTATAACCAGGCTTGTATTGGCAATGCTTGGTGGTGGGAGATGCTTTGACTGAAGATATAAAAAATGATTACCAACAGTGCCTGAAAACCTTGCAAAAAAAAAAAAAATGTTGGCTTTTGTAAATCATTTTCCTGAATATTTTTATGCTTGCACAGCATATCAGTTGACCTGATACATGCTTCCCTGGGCCAAGCTTCTGAATCTGGCCCTGACGTTGTGTCCAAGAAATTCTACATGTACAACGGCAAATTCTTGCTGATGAAATTGTAAGTTCTCACCTCAACTCTCTGGCTCTTGAAACAGATTACATACCTGCCATGCTTAAAGCTCAGGGGTCGACATCCAGCTTCTGGGCCTACTGGCCCAGGAGACCAGAAAAATGTTAGTTCTACTGGCCCACAAGGCAGCATACATTGGGCCACAACATGCCAAGGCTGATAACCTAGTTTAACTTGAACATCTTGTTGACACATTGCTTGTTAGGATATTTATTGACCTCTTTGTTCAACATACATGTATAAAGTATTGCCCCATGTGGGCCTCAAATTTCAATTTAAACTGGCTAAGTAGGGCCAGCAAAATAAAAAAATTAACTGCCCCCCCCCCCCCAATGCCTACAAGGGGCTGTGGGCCTTTGGACCAGTGTGAATGTGAAGCCCGTCTAAAAGCACTTTTCAGACTGAAATACTAGGAATACGTTGTTCTATTTTTTTCAAAGCATTGCTGGGATTTTTCAAGCTTTATCATGTTTATGGTCCTGATAAGCCAAAAATTCATGGACAACCTTGGTAACATATATGTCCATTATCACAATGATACATACAAACAAAATATTCATTAAGTTAATGTCCCTCCACATTGCATACATGTAGTCTGTGTCTGCAAAGGTATTCACTGCCAATTTACGTTTTTTTTGTATAGATAACAATGGACCCAGATGCATCAATCACATGAAGGTCCACAATAAGTGGGTGCCATGAAGCCACTGGATGCCATTCAAGTTTCAATCTACATTCATTTATCAGATTTGTCTGTCATTAGCATAGCTTGAACTATCTTCAACAAGCTATGGTTAAGCCAGAATTACTTTGAAGAATGCCCAATTGCCTTATCATGTTATGCTCATTTCTGGAGGCATGCCATACACACCCTTGCAAACAAGCCTAGACTGAGGATACTGGAACATTGGTATTATATATGGCAGCACCACCCCAGTGTCCACACATGACAATCTCTTGTGAGATTAGTTCACCGGCGCTATGACAATTCTACTTTTCATTCAGTAACACCCACAACAGGCCAGGTGGGTGGGTGAGACAGTGAGACTTGACACACAAACATTCTTGGCTTCACTTTGATCATGCTGATATTACAGCCACTGGCCAACCAATGATATATGCGCAGCAGACACATATTTTCCAATTAACATCCATGTTAAACTGGCCTTTTTTGGATGCAAATTAGTCAAAGATAGACACAAGGGCGGGGAGGGGGGTGCAGGAGGGGGAACACTGTATCATACTGGCAGAGGCACAGTGGTAATGTGGCCTCACACTCACCTGTTGCAGTCAGACCAAATCAGCAAGACATGTCATGTCCCTCGAACATGGTTTACACACAATAAAATGTGGCCCCAAATTCCAAACAGCAAGTTTATCATTTATTTTGTTAATTTATTTGGCCAAGCGACCAAATGTACATTACCACTCTCCCGTAAGTGTGCCCAAAATTTGATGTGTACTTTTTGATTGTGAAAGACCAGCATGTCTGCTATGGGTTTATTTAATCCTATTTCTTGGTGGGCAATGCATGTGGTCCACACCTTTTGGCTGGCTGAAGTGCAGTGTACATGGAAATAAGCTGCGGTATCAGGGTGGTGAATTTAACAACATAAACCACTGATGGATTAGCAGACTCCGTAAATTTTCTTTTGGATCAACATAGGCTTGCCATTCTACTCACTGCATCTTTTGAAATAATTTTAACATAAAAATTGGATTAGCAGTAAGATGAGATTACACCTTTCATACTTATAAAATATCATGCAATATTTTTATGTTGTAGATTTTACCCAACTTTAAGTTCTGGGATTACAAATCCTGGCATGTATGCCTCATCTAGACTTAAGTTCACACTATAACCTTCGATTTTGATTTGTTTGTAGGTTTAGTTTGTACATGAATTAATGTCCCAAATCATGATTCCATGAATCAATTTAGGCTACCATCATCATCACGCTCATTATCACTGCTGAAGTTCTCTTGCCTTGCCGTGTCTGAAGCTTGGACTACAATATTGCGCTACGGGCCATGACACACTGGCTGGGAGATGGGTTGCGTTTGTGACATCAGCAACAGTTTCACGCCAGTGACTACAATCGGGCGGAAAGCCCATAACCCATTACGTGGATGCCAAAATTGACGAGTTTGCCCGCATCTGCTCCCAGAGAGGAAGGGGACACTGGTAGAGACACTATGCTGTCGAGGACCGCATCCCTATCTATTCCATGCTAAATGTGTGAAAGTTGGGAAAGTTGCATCACTATTTTTTACACTTCAAAGCTAAACAATCAGTCAGAAAAGCTAACCCTTCGAGAGCATATATATTAAAGTCATTTTATATCATATTTCTATGATGTTTGTATGCTCTCTGTTGAGCTAGTCCATTTCCAAATGCTAGCAACAGAGCGTTTTAGATGGGCAACTCTGCAGCTTGCGCCTCTTCGCATCCCAGCATCCTGTGCGGTGGAAGTCACTTTCACACCAAATACACTTGTGCAAGGCTATCCGCGAAAGTGGTTATGCTTTTGGCTTGCCAAGGAGGCTCATTTTAAATGCATCAAAATCATCATTTTAAATTATGATATTTATGAAAAATCATGGTCATCTAATGTCTTAGAAATAATATCCCGATATTATTTCTAAGACATTTGAACCCAAACTTTCTAGAATGTTAGACCCCATCAATCAATGGGACCCTTATGTATCTTTTTTTTCTCTCGTCTTGACTTGACTCGAGGCCAAGTTCGGGTATTACTACTAGTCTATTATCTCTTCGACTATGATTTCTGTGTATGGTTTGATAATGACGTAGAGTTACCATTCTACTATTTTGATATATTTTTATTTATCTGCACACCGTGGTAATACATCATGTATTTAAACTTATAATAATGGCTAAAAAAAAAAAACACACTAATTCGGATGCTGGTCTCAGTGTCAGTAATAATACACAGTATATTTAATGGAATTATGCCTTTCTGGTACATTTACCTTCTTTTCGGCAATCTTGCAAGACTGTTGGCAGTGTGTTGGGTTATTATGTGGGTACATATTTAGCTTTTCTCTCACACCCAGGCACGCGTTCCTTGAACACACATGGGTCATGGGGATCAAAAACCCATGTCATTCGACCACCTGTTCGTGGCTTTTGGCTTCACTGAACTGAAGCACAGAATGGCATTGCAAGTGTAGCTGCCGGTAACATTCAAAGCTTGCAGGGACGAAAATTCTCAAATCTGAACTTACCCGTACTTTCAATGTATCGAATCCTGTGACACAGACAACTGAATGTTTTCTAATTAGCTAAAGCAATCCATTTTACTGGGGTCTGCCACGATTTTTGTTTGACAGATGTTGATCTTCATATGCGTCCCAACCCCTTCGCGGCCCTGCTTTGATTATCCGGGTACTTGCAAAGGCACCGACACCAAAATCTGCTCTCCCATTGGTCTTTTTTAGAAGTGCCTTGTGAGTTGTTTAAAATAAAAAAATAGTGTGCATGAAAAAAACATTTCACTGAGTTATTTCCGTGTCAATTAAAAATAATCAGCTCATTTCGCAGTGGATTTGACGGAATAATATTTTTGTAACCTCGCACACAATAGTGTTGCAAAATAATACATACCCAGTTTAAATACATGGTACCAAGTTTTATTGACAGATGGAGACAGTAGTAGGGCGTATTCAAGAATATGATGCCTTGATCCACATGGGTAAAAAACGAAGTGTAAAGTGGCAAAATCCGAAGCTGCACTTTTGAAAATGTGTAAGAAGTGAAATTAAGAACAGAAAATATGTAATGAATAAAACATGAAGCGTTTTGATGATAAAAAGCGAATTACGAAGTTGATCTCATAAATATCGACGTGAACAAGTTACCTTATATTATAGATAGTTTGTTCAAAGTGAAATCACAAACTAAAAAACAAAAAAAAACAAAAAACAAACAAAAAAAATGACGTGAAGCGAAAAAGGGATTTTAAAACGGTATAATATATGAATCAGGGTGGTGCCAAAATAAATCTTTTGCATTAACTCCGCGTACTAGAGTATACGGTCCCCGCATACAAGCCAGGCAATGGTTCAGTACCGTAGACAGTAATGATGAAGATATAGGCCCAGTTTACCCAACTGCATGTCATGAGGCATGACAGGCAAATTAGACTACCACCTCGCTTTTCAGACTGAGGCCCATCACACATGTACCACGTATATAGCGTGACTATGACTTAGTACATGCTGTACTGGTTTACAAAGCACTTTCTCAAAAATCTAAGGTGTTTTCTAAACTCAACCATTGGCATCAAACCCAGTCACTCACACACACACACACACACACACACACAAAGGCCAGCTACATGCCTGTCATCTGAAAAACCACGTCACAAGATGTAGAATAACTTTTAGCATTTGGGATGGGTCGTCGTCCGTTCATAATTTGCATTTTATACTTCTCCAAAACTGTCGGCCAAATTCACCTCAAATTTGGTAGCCTTGTTCCCGCAGCGAATCTCGACCAAGTTTACTTAAATGGTCACGCTCCAATGATTTTTCCCCAAAAATTGTAAATCGCTTCAAAATTGCATGGTGACACTTGTTTGGGCCTCCTAGACCTAGACCCTTATGGCGCTGTGATTTATTTAAGAATTAAACTTCCTCTCTAGTGTAATTACGGGCGCATGGTTGCAGTTTGTGTGACAGGCATTTCTGATGACGCGCGGTATATTTACATTCAACATCAATTTCTATTGACATAAGAGTAAGTATTACCATACATAGTTGATTTAAAATCGTTTTTGATTTGTTAATTTACAAAAAATCGCCTTTTTGTTTACTAGTGGGAGGAGCCAAGTAGGCGGGGCTACTACATCAGCCATCAGTTGTCAAGGCAACTCCTGGAACACAAAACTAGCAAAAAAAATAGTTCCGAATAACACAACAACTTTATTTCAATAAAGCTTGCAAAACCGGTAAAAGAAAATATTTAGGCAAGTTTTGACGAGTAGATATGCAATTCTTGATCATCTGATACCGTCTTCCCATTATGCTTAGGCCTATGAATCAAACGCTTCGGAGGCGCTAACAATTGGGAAGTGAAAATAGTCCCAGGCCAAGCATGAGGATATTATTGCGCAGCACGTTGGTTGCACGAGATGCTCTAGTGTAACCATTGCCTCATGAACTACACTACCGTTCCTATTCTTTCAATGCTAACAAAAATAACAAATGTAAATATTTACGTGTGTTTCAGCCATTTTTTCGCCTTTTCTCTCTGGAAGGGGAAACAATGTTGTCAACCAGATGGTGTTGCCGTGAATCCTTCTCCTTTTTTTTTTTTTTTTTTTCTTCTTTTTTTTTTCTTTTTTTTTTAGTTTGGCTGCTTGTTCAATGCATAATTCCTATTGACCACTATATATTGCTGAGCCAATGATGATTCCAACGGTAAATCGCATTTTCGACCTCATCTCTAAAATCGTCATACAGATTCAGTTCAAACTTGATGAGAACGTACGTATCTTGCGTGGTTCTGTACCAAGTTTGCTCAAATAGCTGGACTCAAGTGATTGTGTGTGTGTGTGTGTGTGTGTGTGTGTGTGTGTGTGTGTGTCTGTGATTTCTTTTTCCAAATATTCACTGAAAACGCCTGGCAAATTACTCTGAAATTGTCAGCGGATACTTCTGGGGACCCTGAGACCTTAAGAAAGGCCACCTCTCCTAGAAGGCCACACTTTTGGTGCTTTTAGTTGGTTTATACATATTTTGTTTCACCAAGTGAAAAAGGACTGGAGAAAAAGTGCAGAGCATTTATATGAACTCCTCTCCGTGTACATCAAATGAATTTCACAATATCATCAACAAGATGGTGGGTAATATACAGACTATATACATTGTCATGTACAATAATGCTAACTTATGGTATTAATGCAATGGTTTCACAGAAGAATACATTTATGCAACAGGTGAGATGAAACTTTTCACAAACACACTGACAAGTTAGAAACGCTTAGTCTGAATAAGAAAATCACGGACTGTTCTAACTAAGTGAATGTTTACACTCTCTGGTTGGCTGGGGTCGCCGTATAGTAGATTATTGATGTTTAGGTTGATGTGGTTAGGTAACTGACTTACTAGTGTTGTTCGATCACGAGAATAACGGTTGCATTCAAGAAGATAATGCTTTGCGGTTTCTCTGACGTAACCACAGGAACACCGGGGAGAGTCTATTAAATTGTGTCTGAAGAGGTGGTCGTTCAATGAACTAGAGGACGTGCAGAGTCGAGCTTGGTGCTTTTGTGGTGGTCTTATAAGAGGGCACAACTATATTTTCATGAGATCAAATTAAAGTGTCAACAACTCAGGGTCTCTCCATGCATTAATATCTTATGATCACTTTCGTCACATGTTGAACTTTTAAAATGACCTCATCTGTTGATCAATACATTTATTTAGCAAATTTTGCCTTTTAAACTCGCTGACATGCTTGCTAAGCAGACCTGGGGCAATTGACTCTTAGGGTGGAACAGGCCCTAGCCATATATATGGCCTGAGGGTTCACTAAGCAGGGAAATTAATCGATTCTGGAGAAAGAAAAACCTTAGGTTTTCCAGTAACCTAAACATTCCATTCTGGTTTTTATACTCTTGCTACTAACACTTAGGCAGTGAGCATCTGTTAATAGCTGGAAGAGAATATGTCAAGGTTTGTTTATAAAAAAAGAAGGAAGTAAAAAAAAAATTATCTTATAAAAAGTGAAATTAAGGTTCTAAATAAAATGTAAAAAAAAAAATGAAGACTGAATCTGGAAAAAATATAAAAAGTGAAGTGAAAAACAGCCATAATTTCCAGGACCCATGTGGAGGCCTAATGTACATGTGTTACACAACAGTAGATTTTGTGTTTAGATTATTTTAATGAACTCAGAACGTATTTTATTTGACACAAAACAAGCAAAATTAACAAGGACCGTGTATGCTAACAAAAGTGTACAATAACTGTGGTTTACGCGATAAATGACAATATAATCACAAAAAATAAGTCAGAATTAAACCGTAGCTAAACATTGAAAAACCCTCTGTTGCTTGGCCAAGGAAATCAGTTGCAACTTATTCGCAACACCTTCTTACTAGGTAAAAGAGATAAAATGCTTTAGAAATTATATATTGATTACATTTGTAACCGCATATGTATTAGAAAATAGAAGGATTTAGTTGTTAGATACAGAGGTCGGTATAGTACATAGTTAATACGTCACTGTTTAAGGATTTGTTGTCACACGTTTATGAATCTGCAACGTTTAGAGAAACATGTCCATGGGCAGAAATTGTGAAGAGTGCCCGATTTTCTCCCAAGCATTTATCTTCTACAACCACGCCTCCTACACTCACCCCACCCCATTCTGCTGGAAGAGTGGCCCGCCTTGATAATTGCTTTAACAGGAGTAACGTGAACGGTTAAATTTCTACAGTGGCATTTTTTAGACATAGACATATCTTTCCTTAAAGTCGGTGTGAAGTACAAAAGACACTAGCCATGGGCTACTTATTCCGACATTACAAGACATAAAAACATACAATCAACTAAAAGTGATGGGCAGTAAAAAATAGTTTACAATAACAAATACTCCAGTGTATATGCATATTATAAAGAGCACTACGCCCCATAACAATAGAAGAAGAAGAAGAAGAAGAAGAAGAAGAAGAAGAAGAAGAAGAAGAAGAAGAAGAAGAAGAAGAAGAAGAAGAAGAAGAAGAAGAAGAAGAAGAAGAAGAAGAAGAAGAAGAAGAAGAAGAAGAAGAAGAAGAAGAAGAAGAAGAAGAAGAAGAAGAAGAAGAAGAAGAAGAAGAAGAAATGTATTTATGGATGTGTTGTACCTGTGTGGAACAAGCTACAAATAAAAAATATATATTTCTACATGTACGTTTTATCCAGTGCACAAAGTGCAGGTACAGCCTGTCCATTCCTGGATGAGAGCCTTGAAAGTTGTAAGGCAAGTCGCTTTTTTAAAATGACTGGGGAGGTGGTTCCACAGTTCACTACCCCCATATCCGAAGGCTTCCTAAATTTGACTGTGTTGAACTGTGGAACCTCGAGGAGGGAAGAGTCTCTTATGTCATACTTACTTGTTTTCAGCTGGGGGGGGGGGAGGGAGGTGCTAATTCTATTGACTGTTTTATAAACTTCAATGGCCATGGCCCTGAGGCGAAGCACACGTGCAATGCACACACACTGGCACGCTGAATGAGGCCCCTTCACTATAGTACACAAACCACAGGCTCCTCTCTTGGACATAAATTTTGCCAGCTTGCTTGGAGCATTAAGGTGGAAGCTGTGAAGCTAGTGCGCAGTGAGACTGGCATCTTTGCATCGCAATTACCCATTTAATTTTTTCACAAGTACATTAAACCTATATATTTTCTGATTACTACATATCCATAGATTTATATGCATAGAGTTTTTTTGCAGGATTGGAATTTTTTGAGATTTTATAGCATTATTTTCAACATGGTAGGATTTTCACATTTTTCGCGCATGTCACACAAAATTGTTTTTTTCCAGTTGAAATCAGAATAAATTTAAAATATATATCCATGTCTAGGATCGAATTCAATGGTTAGTCCTGAAATAGCATAAATAAAAAGTTATAAAATTTTTAATTTAGTTCTGACAAGTTGTTCATTTTCCTTCTATAAATTGCTCCAAAAGTCACGGAATGGGTTGTCAGAAAAAAAAATCCTGGGAACCGTTCCTGGATATGATATTTTTCTTTTAATTTCCATTGATTTTGATGTGATAGGGCAATTTGTACGTTTGTGAGGTGAGACACAAATTGCAGAGGTTGAGCAAAAAACAGTTCCGAGAAAATCGCATTGAAAGAAAAAATTGCCAATTCTTACGCATTTATGGCTGTAATATGACACATACTCATTTCTTCTGTCATGTGTTTTAATTATTGTGTGAAATAAACTTGTAGTTTTACCTCTGTGGTGTTGTCATTAAACAAAAGTATATTTTGTGGCTTAAATCTCGACTTTTTTAACTTGGGAACACCACACTTGGCTTGTTCGGGTGTGGGTTCATGTGTGGCTTTCCATATTTGGGGACCAGTAAGTGGATTGTGCTAATTTGTTTTTACATCAATAGAGAATTTCAAAGTAATCAGAACAATGGTAGTGATTAGTCTGAACTAGCCCATTCTTAGCTCCACGGCTAATGGTTTCCTGTGAGTGACCCTTGTCAATAGCTCAATTGGTTTCCAGCGGTCATGGACTAATGACTGTGCAAACAATGACATGGTTCATTATCATGCCCATGCAAACAAAGCCATGTGTCCGTCACTGTTTAAACTTTTCATTGTAAACAAAAGTCTAGAGATCAATTATCTCATATAAATTTTATGTTCACACATCTGAGTTTTTGGGAGCATGTAGTTTAAGTATCAGACTATCTAACAATATGAAAAAGTGATTAGAGGTTATCTGAAGGTGCGGCCTCCGGCCCTCCACCTTAAGAACTCTGTTACATCTTTTTAATACATTGATCTGACGAGAGGCCTTCATTCATGTCTTAGATACATTATCATTCACGATCTATGAGTACTTCAAGTAAGGTTACATTTTCGGAGTTTGCAATGCTTTGTCCTCCAATGTTTATATCTGATAAATTGCTTGACACCTTATATTGAAATTTACTGGGGTTGGCGCACATGCAGGGGTACTGCGGTGACAATTTACAATTTTTGAGTTGTTTCATATAATAAATGTGAACCAATATCAGAAAATGCAAACTTTATTCCCAACTGGATAAGCAGATATCAAGTTTTCTTAGATATGTAAATGAGGGGTTGTGATGTCATCTGGACTTACTGCTACAGCTAATGCAGTGACAGCCGAGTAAAACTTTGACAAAAACATGGAAACCTGACCAAGTACACATATTCCACTTTTACTATGGATGAAGCAGTGTGTATAGATATAATCAAATTTACTAAACTGAGATATTTACTCATTTAATGAGGATTAATAAGGAAAGAAAAATGCAGAAATCAATATACACAAGCTAACAGCTCCTGAGGTTGTGTAATCAACTACTGAAGCAGGTGTCAACTAATATACCACCGTGATAAGATCAAAGGGGGTGATTAACACAGTACACAAGTCATTATGATATGCCTGCTAATGTTGTGTATCTCAGCTTGGTGCCCCTCAAGGTTTGTGTATTATATATGGAGGGTATCCCAGGTGACATCACACATCAGAACACCTACTGGAAATATAAAATAGCTCTAACTAAATACCTGTTTGAGAAAAAATGTTGAAAATGTGTCACATGAACACCTAAAATGACCATTAATGACTAAAAAAAGTAAAAACTTTTATGCTGTTCCCCTTTAACATCAAACCACTCTACATGTAGCCGTACCCGATTGGGGTTTCCAGCGTAGAGGTCACTTGATTGGAGGTACTTGCCGTGTGTCTGGCACTGTTGTCGTCTACATGGTTATATAGCTTGCAGTCGATTACATAGTCTGTGTCTTTATAAATATATTAAACAAGAGGGGTCCCAGTATGCCCCCCCCCCCCCGGGGGGGACACCGCAAGTGACCTCCAGCCAACTGCTGTGTACATTTTTAATCTTGACCCTTTCCTTTCTGTTTCCGAGGAAGCTGGCAACCTCGAAGCCTCGGGAGATACACCATAGCTTATAAGTTGGGAACTAAGCAAGTCATGGCGCATAGTTTGAAATGCTCTAGATAGATCCATAAGAACAGCACCAGTAACCCTGTTGGTATTTCGAGCCCAGGGGCGGGGGGGACTCCCATGTAGGATTGCACTGTGTATGTGCCGCGGGAGAGGCCCTGCTTTCATTATTTCCAGGATTAGAAAAGCCCCCTAAAATGTACACAGCTAGGTTAGGATAGGGGTAACAATTATTTGAGTCAAATTGAGTGAACTGAATGTCACTCATTTTTCAAACAAATGTACAGTACTTGGCTCTAGGTTGGCGATGTGGAACATAATTAGTAAGTTCTTTGGGCTGAATTTTTATGCAGGGTTTCTGCGAGAGTGAAATTTTAGGGTACTCAAATTTTCATATTCTGAAGTAAAAATTCTAATAACGAAGACTTTATGGGGGTATTTCTGGGTAATATACACTAAAATTGTTCTTTCCTGCTAAAATTTTAGGGTAAGCAGAAGTACCCTTGAGATTTTTTAGGGTATGGTATTTTACTCTTTTTACCCTCTAGCGGAAAGCTGTTGTGGGAAGTAAGAATATTCTAAAACTTGTTTAAAATTGGTATGTTGGTCTCCAAAATGCACCAAGATGTACCAATGAAGCACTCCTTTTAAAGCATTACAGGATTAAGAAAGGGTACCTTTTTACAGCTGGTGCAGGATTAAGATAGAGTATTGTATAAAAATGTGCGAGGCACACACTGACACTGTTGTTGAGTATGTGCTTTCCCACCCCCACCCCCCGATCTCGAGCATGTTTTCAGTCCTCAATGAACTTAAGCAAAGTGGTGTAACAGCTATAGCCTTTCCTTTAATTATAAGTGCAAAGATACGGAGAGAAGATGGTCTCAAAATATGATCCTAGCTGATCTGCCATGAGGTCATCAGGAAAAATTTAGCTGATATTGCTTTATTTATAAGAGTAGTGTAGGGTTCAGTAATGACTTCTGCAGAAAGTTTAACAAGCTTACAAGGAATTCCATCAGAGCCGGTTGATTTTGGGGGGGTTCAGACTTTTCAGCTTGTTCTGAAACTCACAAACTGGCATGCAGATGTCTGTTTAACACTGCTGTGGTCTGCATATTTACCCCATACATCCTGAGTAGAAAAGTCAGACAGTAAACTGAAAAGTCAGACAGCAAACTTTTAAAGATGAGACACTCCTGGGATACAGTACTAAGGTGGAAATGTTAAATCACATTTAACAAGTTACACTTTTTCGTCACGAGATCAATTGACAGCCTTGAAATGCAGGCCTATATTGCTGATCTTTGAATTTCATTTGGCAGTATGTTATGATAAAAATTATCTCATGTAATAATTTTTAGTCAGTTTGACCAAGATTACAAAGCTGTATTGCATGTTCACTCGGGGAATGTGGCCTTGACGTGCGATCTATTTTTCAAGCGCAGTTTTTAAAAGTATTTATCATTTCTTTCTCAGTATTGAAGAGTTGTACATGTACTATACATTTCAATTAGAGTGTGTTCTGTTTTAATGGGTCTTGTATTTCAAGACACGTGGGAAACAATGTGTTGGGTTTATGAGTCTGTGTCAACGGGTTCAACCAAGGAGTTGTACCAGTACTGATGCCATGCGGGGTTGGTAAAGTCCCATTATGCAGATTAGTACATCTGGTGGCCACTAGATGGTAGTAGCTGACAGTTATTATGTGTGTGTCATTTTAAAGAGTCATGACTACAGCAGTGCAGATAAAGTATGCTAGTACTGCAACAATACAGCAATATGCTACATCTCTCCCTTTTTCAGAAAACAACTACATGTACTAATTACAAAAGTAAATGTTTCAAACTATGGAGAAGTAAGTTGCCAGACAAGAAGGCAAGTCCAGTTCAACTTAAAATGCATTAAAGTGTCATAAGTCCAGCAATTCGACCTGAAGCAGTTTTAAGTGTCATACGACAGCAGCTTATACTCATGTTTCTATTCACCTCATTAAAATGTTATTACTAGAATATAGCTACCATTACAGTCTTCTTCTTGGAATAATTTCAGAAAACATAACTTTAAAACCATAAATGTTATGTTTCGCATGTTATTTGTAATTTCATTATTACATTGACTTCAGAATAAACATTCAAATACTTCTCAAAAGTTTTATATGACTACATCTGTTTGTATGTTACTGATTCTGCAGATGGCAGTGATCCGCCCACACTAACTATAGAATCGTAACACCACATATGTGACTAAGTGGCAGGCAGCAATCCGCTTACACCTTTAACCACAAAGTCGTCATATTTCTTGGGTATGATAATATTTCGTGAAGAACTGTCCTATGCAAGTGGCACATTTTCTAAAGGTGGTGTCTCGGGGTATTTAGTAGAGCTTCTTGCTGAGCATTGACAGTCAAGCCGACCGTGTTTATTGTTAGTGTGAAAGAGATGGGCTGGAGAAAGTGGTCACATGACCGGTCGTGGCAACAGCTCGTTTAAAAGTGGCCACCCTGTGTCCGCTCTGGCCATGACGCTGATGCATTAGCGTCGTGGTTCCCAAACCATATGGTCATACATGTTATGCATTAGATCACTTTTGTTACATGTACTTTGTTTTTTTTCTTTATGCTATCTTGATTTTTTAAGATCTAATCCGAAGAAAAGTGTTGAAGACAGGCCGTACAGTCAGCCAAGATCATGACATGACTGCCCGTCCTAATCTTACTTCAAAGGCATTGCTGTTTCAACGCCGTCTTTCATCACCGACGTGGCAGCGATTGTTTTCTCACCCAAAGAAACCAATAGTTCTAATCACATTTAATAATTCACGCACCAGGTCTCATTACATTTAAATTCAACGGAAAATTAAAGCCTTTGTCCAAATTGTATTTGAAGTTCTTGCGAGCTCAGAACCCGCACTTTTGCGACTTGGTCATTTAATTGCATTGGTGGTCTTATCTCAGTACGTTTGTCAGGTGTTGTATCGCTAAACTAGCACAGTCAGTCTCAAAATGCCTGAAGATAGGAAGGAAAAATCAGCGATGCCGCCAGCAACAGATGCTAAGACCGACGCAAGAAAAGTTTCTGGTAAACAGAATGACTGAGTTGCCTCCTAAGCAGACTTTCTTGGGGCGATATACACTATGTTGGCCCCCAGCTGGGGGGTAGTAGACCGCCAAGAACGGATGTTTAGCAGGCAAATGACTGAGCTTCGGTATGTACAATTCAGATATTAAAGTGGGGTCCGAGCCGCTAACACGGTCCCAAAACTATTAATTAGCCTGACTAATAAGGTGGCAATTTGATCAAATATACATTGTAATTCGATATAGCTGTATTTGTTGTGGGTAAGTAAAGGTACAGCTTACTTCTTGCGACAAAACATCCCGTTTTATTTGATCCTTTCAAATTACCATATATAGGTTGTAGGAACAAATGAAACGTTACCATGTTGAACAGTACACTTACATAGAGCACTTACGAAAACCCCATGGGGCCCGTCATCATATAAAACACTTGCCATGCTTTGAAGATAAGTTGTGATTTTTTTTAAACAAAGCCTTCAAAACTGCTGCAAGCAAGCTGTGATATCAATGGTATTGAAATGTAGCGCCCCATCGTCAAGCAGAGGCCACACGACGATGATTGGCATCTCGCGTCACCACGATTGGCCAATCAAATTGAAGCGTAGCAAAGCGGTATGCTTGACAGGGAAACCATGTCTTGTAATCTAGTCGCAAATAGCAAATAAACAACGCGATTAAGCTCTTCAGAAGTAAACAACATGAGTGACAGTTATCATGTTTGTTCAAACATACTCTGAACTCTTACTATGCAAAAATTCAGGGGTGTTTGAGTAAAATCGCGCGAGTTATTATTCTCAGACCCGGTTCAAAGATGACGAGTGAACCTTTGATTGCCGTTCCTGAACAAATATGAAAGGCCGACTACTCGAAGTCGTTAATTTTATTTCGCAAAAACTCACCGGCGGATTTCCTTCAAATAAACGGGGTTGGAAAGGTAACTGTGTGGAGTTTAAAAGTATCCTTTTATTTTTCTCTGCACCTACCAGTTGGTTTTTAACCTTGTATAGAATATCAATGCTCACTGTATTCAGCTGATTACGTGATGCCCCCGTGTTTGAATGCCTGCACTTACGCAAATAAAATACATACAGCCAAATAAAAGGACAGTTTTGAAGTTTGATATATTGCCAATGGAAAAAAGTAATTAACCGAGAGCGCTGGGGTCTGAGATAAAAGACATGCTCTTCTTCATGGTTTGTTTATTCAACAATTACAGTCAATATTGTGCCGATTTTTACCCTACATACAGTACAGAGCTAGAAAAATCCAAAAATGTATACTTTTACTATGTTCATGTAATTAGCTTAAATGTTACAGGGCCGTAAAGTTGACCATGCTGATTTATACCACATTTGTATCTCGCTACCTTATACCTTAATAGATAGAGATGCCATTCCAACTTCTACTCCTGTGTTCTGGAATAGTTGTACATTGCCATACCAATATGCTTTGAAGACACACACACTGATTTGCTTTGCAGCAAATCATGTTTTCTAGTTTGATTTGATTTAACTGTATTTGGTGCTAGTCATAAAGTACAACAGACAGTACATAAAATAAATACAAAAAATAGAGACACTGACAAATAGTGGAACATAAGTTAAGAACATGATACATTCATTATCGCTGAACTCAAATCAAATTACAGATTAAGCATAAAAGTAAAATATACATTGAATACAGTATCACAGAACGCAAATCAAATGTGTTACAAAATAAGCAGACAGTTAAACTAAAAGTGTAAAACAGTACCATAGAAATCAATCATGTATATTAAAATAATAAGGCATAGGAGACAATTCATATGCAAGTTAAAATCAGGTTACAAAGAGAAAGTATTGACCAGCACCTGGATGACCCAAGAAAGCTAGTTTGACCTGGCTTATTTCCATTGGGGTCCTTGGTATACATAAAAATGCATATAAACATAATGAAAAAAAAAATGGTTTATATGTGTATATAAGTTTTAAAATATGTTATAAATAAAACTAAAATACCAATGATAGCACTTTCATTCATTGTTACAGCAGATTAGCACCTTTAATCAAGTTATAATACCAAAATAGAAATCTTAATAATACATGAAGGAATCATTTTCAGTAATTGTAGCTTTTTCTGCAAGAAAAGCTTTTACTTGCTTTTTAAAAGTTTTATAGTATGAGTTGATTTTATTTCTACAGGGAGTTCATTTCAGTCATTGTTCCATTATAAATTTTAAAGACTTGGTTCAGTCTTAACTGACGTACACAGTCTTCAACGTTCAGCAGGTGGATACTATTTAATTCTTTCTGACCAATGTGGTCACGTCGGTCTAAATTCATGAGAAACTGGACTACTTTGTTCTGGGATATTTGAAGTTTTTTCTGAAATGTTTTGTTGAGGCATGAAAAGCAAGAGGAACAAGAATAATAAAAATGGCACTGAATTAATGCAGCTGGAAGGATTTTTCTCGTCTTCTGATTTAGAGATGCTGCGTGTCTGTAAAGGAAGTTTAAAAGTGAATTTGATTTTTTATAATGTTATTGACCAGGGTTTCTCCAGTCAATTCGTCATCTAATGTGGCACCCAAGAAAGTGGCAGCTTCTTCTGGTTTATCTTTGAGCCGTTGCAGGAAACTGAGAATTCGTTAACGTGTTTCAATTTTCTCTTAGACCAAAAGATTCTAGACTCTGATTTACCTGGATGGAGTGACAGCTTGTTGTCTGTTTACTACTATTTACATGACTCAAGTTCTCTGGTTAGGTTTTGGACGATGGTATATGGGTATTTACCAGGTATTAACAGTGCACTGTCATGTGCGTATAGCAGAAGTTTGCACTGTACACTTATGGGCATGTCGTTGATGTAACATAAGGACACCAATGGCGCTGAAATGCTCCCCTGGGGGACTCCACACTGGACCTGTAGAGGCTCGGAATCAACTTCATTTACTGACACCGATTGCTTTCTATTGCCTAAGTAAGATTTGAACCAGTCCACTGATTCTACACCTATTGCTTCCAATTTTTTATACAAAATAGCACGATCCACAGTGTCAAACGCCTTTTGTCAGTCCAAAAGGGCCATACCAACATAGTTTCCTTTTGAGATTTCTTTGCGTATTAAGTCTGTGAGGTGAATCAGGCACGTGTCCGTTGAATAAGAGCCCCTGAAACCGGACTGGAAATCATACAGTATATTATTTCTCACAAGGTGTAACTCAAGCTGGTTAAATACAGCCCTCTCCAAAGTTTTGGAGATGGTAGTGAATATACTTTCCGGTCTGTAATTTCCGACTCCCTGTTTACTGTTTTGTTTTGTTTTTATATATAAAGGGGTACAACTCTTGCAGCCTTGAATTCTTCGGGTATTTCGTTGGTATAAATTGATAGATTGGTCATATGGGTGATGAAGTGTTTTTAATTGGTATGCTCCATCTCTCAGGAATTTTGATGGGATGTTGTCTGGTCGACCACTCTTGTAAGGGTTCAGAGTGCTTAATTCCTTTAGTACAAAGGACTCAATCAGTTTCTGTAGGTAGAATTTTTGAGGCGAAATGTCCTGGTAATACTTTTTGAAAATTGTGGAGTCTGTACAAAATTTCTGGGTTGTTAAAGGAAGTTTTGAGACCAATTTCTCAGCTATTGTGGTGAAGAATTCATTGAAATGGTAAGCTACTTTATTGGAGTCAAAACATAACTGACCATCTATATCTAGGATAACATGAGATTGGAATTTAATGTTATGATTGTAACCCATCAATTTCAATTGCTGCCGTTACTTTTTGGATTGTTTTTATTCCGGAAATATTCAGATTTAGCTTTCTTTATTTTTTGCTGAACCTGGTTTCTTAACTTGCAGTATTGTCTGTAGTGTTCTTCTTTGCTTATTGGATCTCCTGCATTTGAATTACTCTCAGACATATATAGATATGATCCGGTTCCTGTATAAGATTTAGAATTTCTCCGTTTATCCGTGGTTCAGTTCTAACTTTGAGTTGCACATCCTTATGGGAGCAATCTCATCTATTAACTTACATAGTGCAGTTTTAAAAAAGCATCCAAGCAGTGTCCACATTTAAAGAGTTCATCACATGAGACCACTCTATTTCACTCAATTTAGATGCCTAAAGTCCTTACCGCAGTGTTTCATAGTTTGACTGTATCATGATGGTTTACCTGGCCCCTTGTAGCCTTCCGAGTACAGAAAATAAGAAAATGATTTCTAAGGCCTGTACAGATACAGCCAAACTGACACAGGTTTTCACTACAGTTAGTGATAATATGATCCAAAAATGGTTTCCGAAGATGATGTAACCCTTGCAGGACTGGTTATGCACTTTATACAATTAAATAAATTAAGGAAACCTTGATACGCTTTGTATAGAGCACTGTCTTTACGTGAATAACAAAGGTTAATGTCTCCAAGTGTGTATAATTCAAAGCCAGAGCGTATCTTGGCTGCTGTCAATTCCAGATTTTCAGGAAAATCTTTGTCCTTGGGAGAGCAGTAGCACGTGCCCATTATGATTGGTTTACTCTGGTAATAATTGGTCGAACCAAAGTGCCTCCTCTAGGTTTGGATGATCAAGTTCAACTTGGTGATTAAAGGCTAAATCAGTTCTGATGTATGCGCACCCCCCCCCCCGCCCCGCCCCAAATCTATTTCTGTGTTTACGCAGCACACAGTATCCATCAATGTAAATTTCGGAGTCACTTACTGAACTGTCCATCCACGATTCAGTTATGTTAATGGCTGCTGCTTTTGTTTTCGTCGCTATAATCAGGGACGTGCTATTTAGATAGCACGTCCCTGCTATAATCTTCAGCTCCGACAATTTAGGCAGAAGAGATCTCGCCCTTTAGTGCTGAGGCATTCAAAATGCTCATCTGCTTTTTTTCGAGGGTTTTGTGGTACCAAGACCATCATTAGCGTCCATGAAAGGTGGTTCTGTACTCACATTTGAGTCATTTAGACGGCCCAAACTGTCGTTAACCTCATCTTCTCCAGAATCACCGAATGGCAGGCTCCTTAATGTACAAATATTACAAATGTATGCGTCAACCGAGTCCTAGAGAATGTTGTATTTATCTACGCTAAGCGATGCACACTTCGCGTGACACCACTGATTACACATGTTCTCCGAGTTGCCAGGGCAAACGGGCGTAAAAGTACTTTTAAAACATGACTTACTATCTTAACTTTAATGTGCCCGCTCGCAGCATATATCATCGTTATTGATGCTCTGGAATATTCTCCCCATTCCCCCATCTCCCCACCACCTAGTAAAATGCGCCATTCGTATCCTCTTTTACAAACCGTTGGGTGCGGAGTCCGCAGTTTTTAAAATGGCAGCCAAGTGCCGGTGAGTAAATGCCGACTCAGTAAATATACTGCATTACCGTGTTGATATGGCACTCGCACATAACTACCTCCATTGAACCATTCTTTTTAGGGATGGGGATTTGGTCGAGTGGATATGTGCGTTTCCCATTTCAGCAAGGCGACTGGTGCCAAAGGTTGCAGGTTCGAGTCCCGCTCGTTCCGAACATGAAATTTATAAGCGGAGCCGTCTAGTGGTGCCATTCCACCGGGTTATATCATTTGTATGCTTGAATGTCTTTGCAACAACGTTTTGTAACGACTACATAGATAAACATGATGAATAAAATGACAAATATCTTTTCTTATGAAGAAAGGTTTAAACAAGGTCACAGAAAAATGGGCTGGGTCGGCAAAGCGTGAGTTCAGTGGTTTAAACATTTGCCAGGTAGCTGTAGTTAATGCAGGTTCGTGCTTTGTTTACTCTTAGCCAAATTTGTGTATTTTTTACCTGCAAATACGCTATAGATGCATTGTACATTTAAAACGCATGCTTCCAAACTAGCGATCCCAGGCAGCACTGCAGGGTGTACGTGGGTGTTTAGTTCCACGGCGCATATGTGTTAAGAAGGAATGATTTCATAAGCATGTCAGCATACAAAGCCGATATACACTAGACAAAATTGATCTGCTTGTCAGCAAATCAGTCTTTGTGCCTAGAAAACTGTTAAAGATTGCCTATTCAGTCACTGGTAACTTGTTTCGGCGTTAATGGGTGCGTTTTGGCGTTTCAGGGCGGTTCCCGGCGTTACACAGCGTTTGCCAGCGTGAGACAGCGTTAGCCGGCGTTACAAACGCCGGGAAACGCTGACTAACGCTGGGAAACGCCAAAATCCAATTAAGCCTTTTGGGGCTCGGCGTTAGCCAGCGTTGGTTGGCGTTTGCCAACGTTAGTCGGCGTTTGCCACCCTTTCAACGCCGGCAAACGCTGTGAAACGCTGAGCCAGCTACCGCTGGCAAACGCTCTGTAGTCCTTTCAACTAGCAAACTCAATGGGATACATGTAAAATTTGAATTCAGTTGAACTGGCATGAGAAGGATCCATGGAAATTTATGTCTTATACTTGTACTAATCATTAATATACCTTAATTTTTTTATACTCATGGGCAATACAACATAATTATCTCTAATATTATGATGATGATGATTTATCCATTGAGGTATATGCGTAGTGAATGACTTTGCTCATGATCACTGGTATTTTGGTCATCTCAATCTTGGTTGCACAGTAAAGACAAACGAACAACCCTGTTTTCAATTTTATTTTAACACAGCACAGCAATTTTTTATTGTATGTACAGCAAAAGTCAGCAATGTATAGCTTTGTGCTAGCATAGATGTGAATCCCTGTAAATATAACGCCGGTGACCGCCCTGAAACGCCGAAATAAGTTACCAGTGAGTGTCTATTGAACTGCAACAATAATGTTTTCGCGGGGCTGTGTCAAAAACCTATAAATTTGAAGTTAGAAAGGCACCCCAGAATATTATTGTTTTGAAGCTACTCAAGATTTAAATTTTGTGTATTTGCCTAATTTTCATAAATCAAACTGCTACAATTTTGACTCATGGTTTATTGGATGATGCTATCTCACAAATCTATCAATTGAAGCTTGAATGATACCTTGGTCTAAATAGTTGTGAAGTTTATTCAAAATTTAAATTTGTGTATTCACCTAATTTGCATACATAAAAATGCTATAACTTTGGTTCATGTTTCATTGGATGGGGCTATGTTACAAACCTATGAATTGAAGTTGTAATGGCACCTCCATCTGTGATAGTTTTGAAGTTATTCCTCATTTAAATTGCGCGTTTTGCCTAATTTGCAGAAATTGAAGTGCTACAGCTTTGGTTCATGTTTCGTTGGATGCGGCTTTGTCACAAACCTACAAACTGATATTGGAATCACACCTCAATCCATAATAGTTTGAAAGTTATTCAAAAATTCTATTTTGTGTATCTACCTAATTTAAAATTTTAATGGCCCCTAATTTGCATAATTTTTAACGTCATGACTGTTCCAAACAATGTGCACACCTTCACTAATAGGTTTATCACCGTGCAAAGTTTGGTCCTTTTTCAAAGAATAGTGTCCGAGAAAAACTTACCACAAAATTCACACTGATATGAACATATGAATAAGTGAATAAGATAAGATATGACAACGAATAATGAATGAATGAATAAATAAAGTATATGAGGAAAAGCAAGAAGTCTGTGTTCACACCCAGACATAATTATGCTCGCCGTATTATCAACGAAAAACACAGGCAAGTTTTCACTGGCCACAGTCTGTTTGCTAGCCAGCTTAGAATTTAAGCAGCGAACCCTATCTCTAATTTAGCCATGGTGATAAATGGAGAAATAGGAAAGCCTTGACGTCATCGTTTAATAACAATGGTGTACGGCATAAATACTACCAATCAGATATAAAATGATGCAAATTCCTTTCTGTTGAATTTGTCTTTTATTTCATTCATGAATTTGGCAGCGTGGTAGAATGGGCTGACGCGGTGCTGGTAGTTTTTGACTTGTTTGTGACGCTTTTCTTGTTCCGTCCACAGCACAAAATTTGTAAGAAAGTTTCTCGAAAGTTTCTGGAATTGAGACAGCATTTCTTTAAAAAACATTAATACACAAAGTAACTCATAGCTCCAGTTACAAACAGACCTTTTGGTTGCGATAACCAATATATTTAATCACCCTTTTTGCTTTAGCTATGTTACCTGGTTTCTTTTTTCATTGGATGGGGATTATATATGGGTTACATTGACCTAATTTTCAAGGTCAGAGGGTCACTTTTGTGAAATTCGTTTCCGTGCAAGAAAACATGAAAAACTGAACAAATGTTGACCAAAAATAGCGTAATTATGTGTCTGGGTAAGACCTAGGTCTGGATTGTATTTGGATCTGTTTGTCAACGTTTAAGGGCACTTACATGGATTTCATTTCTACATGATAAAACCTGAAAAAAATTAATGAAACATTATTTCCAAGCGACAAGTCCTCGAACATTTCACAAAACTCGAACATGAAACTTGTCAGGATTATGTATGTACGCGAGACCTAGGTTGACATTCTATGGGGGTCACCTGTACCTAATTGTCAAGGTCTTAGCGGCACTTCTAGATATTCTTTTAATTCATTTGGGATAACTTTTCGATAACGTGACAGTATATCTAGGTTAGTCCTGTGTTGGGAATGCGAACCTAAGTGATGATACACACCAGTACAGGTTATGTGAAAAAATCTAAAGCACAGATGTATTGGTTGCCTGCTAAAATACAGCGAGTTCTGGTGTGACTGTCGGGAGAGCAACTGTGATTGGCCATTACAGACTAACACTGCCCCTCAGTCAGATTACCTGTCACATGTATTGGATGGTTACGATCCTCTAAATTAAGGTATATTTGAAACTCCATATGGCATAGTAATAAAGAGAAACACATAAAAAAAGCAGCTGTTGATGTCACTAGAGGATTTTCATGCATACTCGTGGGTCACAAAAGTTTTCCAAATTGAGACATTTGATCTTGTATAGCAAAATCAATGAATCGTAGTTATGTTTACCAAAGCCAGCTGGTTTCGAAGCATTTTTTCATACCATAAATCTAAACTGTGATAAAAACATGTAATAAAATACAGTAGGTGTTACTTAAAAATATGCAACAAGAGTATATAAACCTGTACAAAACAATGGGCAACTAACGCTCAGTTTTGAACCGAGTCAACAGTTTTTTTTTTCAGCGTGCATTGGGCACAATGCGCCCTAAGAGAAGCTGTTGACCTGGGCTGCTGTGACTGGAACTATATGCATGCTAGTACCTGAATGAAAGGACATTATAGAAGGAGTATGAATCTGGTATCTTGATGATAACTCAGAAAAATCGGCACATGTAGTTCGACTTTAATTAGTCGCAGTTGGCCCTGAAAGAGTTAAGTGTCACAAAAAGTAAATTGGAAAAATTATTACGTGTCAGAAAAAGTAGATCCTGAAAATCAGGACCGAATTCATACGACTTCGAATGATCTTAATAGTGTATACCAGATACACGATACTTTCGAAATGGCCACCTTTGTGTTAAAATGCCAACTTGCAATAACATGAAAATAGGAGAAATATTTCCACACACCTTATGCACACATGTTAACAAAAATAAATGGAACATTATCAGCCACTGTGAAATCCGATCAAATAATCAAACCAAACTGATGAAAGAAACATACGTCATACTTTAAATCTATTAAGTCCAATTATGGTACAAATGGAAAGAACTTAAATTCATAGTTGTCCCGTCTGTGACGTATGTAATGGTTTATGCATGTAAATAAATACGTGTGCCTTAGCAAATTTATTTACACAGATATTTGATATTCAACACAGCAGGGTGATGAAATATATCCCAATAGTTAGATTTGCACACAAAATTAGGTTTAACGTTTTTGTCAATTTGTTTATTGACAGAGCTTGGGAATTCATTATGTACAAACCATAAAAAAAAAAAACGCACACAAAATAAAAACAGCGTTTCTTTGGCAGTTTTGGCTCCACAATTTAGCTTACATTAATTGACTCTTTCAGTGCCAATGGCGACTTAAGTCGAACTGCTCAAAAGAACTGCTCTGAATAATAATACGGATGTTATATTGATGTTCCTTACAAAAGGACCTTTTACTTAAGTACCAACATGCCTATGCCTAATTACATAGAATATATTAGTCTAGGCCAACAGCTTTCCTCGGCATGCTTTGGGCGCATTACGCCAAAAGTGCGCCGAGGAAAGCGGTTGACTCAGTCCAAATGGGACACTAAAGGAGTTAAGAAATTTTTCTGAGATTGAAATACCTGTTTACATGTTTCCTAAAATATGGCGATATGATATCTTGCAAGTGGAGTTGATGCCGGCTGTGTCTTGTGCAGTATATATTTTTAATGAAGGCCTATAATCGGGCAGTTTTCATACAAATTTCATTTTAGTCAACATTTCTAAAACTTCTCCACATTCTCCTTGCAAAAATGAGGCAGATGGTGCATTCAGTTGGTACATATAACAACTGTTCCATAATCATGAGTTTGATAACCATGGTTGTGTCAGTATGCAAATGATGCAGGGGAGCCCATGTGTTATTGAAGATTATCAGTCCGAGAGGATCAATGACACATGTCAGCCGAGTGTATTTTAATGATCTCCGACGACTGATGACCTTCAATATCACATTAGGCTCCTATGCATTATTTGTTTTATAATATACAAGTTATAAGTTACTTCAGATGTTTTCCTGAGGGTATTAACATTTTTTGTTTTACCGATGTCAAAACTTATGTATCATTGTTCGTTTTTCCTGTTTTTGATCTATTGTATGGTTGCTTATAAAAAAAAAAAACAAACAAACAAATGAAGCAGGGGAGTCCATGTGTTATTGAAGGTTATCAGTCGTCAGAGATCAATAAAACAACCGGCTGACGCCTCGTGTGTTATATTGATCTCCTCGAACTGATAACCTTGAAAAACCCATGAACTCCCCTGCATTATTTGCATAATATCATTTTGTTATTGACCTCCGACGACCGATGACCTTCAATAACACATGGACTTCTCTGCATCATTTGTTTTACAACATAAGCAAGTTATAAGTTCTTTCAGACCATTTTCTGATGGTATTAACATTTTCGCTTTATCGATGTCAAAACATATACTTCATTGTTCGTTTTTCCTATTATAGATATCCTTTAATAGCACATGGGCTCCCCTGCATTTTTGTACGATAAGTTTTTTGTACTTTCTGTCTAAATCGTTATTGCTAATTTCAGGTTGCGCTGTGAAGCTACCTGCAAGAGCCAGGACTAGTTTATATGAAGTAAGGACTTTGCTGGTCTGAGACTGGTAAAAACTGTTATGGAACATAAATATCCAGTTAGAAATTCATGCCATGATCAAGTTAAATGAACAAATATTCTCTAATTTTTATCTAAGAGTGGTAAAAACTGCTATGGAACATAAATATCCAGTTAAAACTTTATGCCATGATCAAGTTAATTGAACAAATATTCTCAATTTTTATTTTGTTTTTGAAAGAAAATTACATTTGTCGAAACACATTTGGTTTGAAGAATCTAATCTGAATAAACCATGGTGGTCGCCAAGAATTTAGGTACATTTTATTTCCATTCTGCCACTTAAAATGGGAAAAGACTGTAACTAACCAAAATATACACCGTACATTTATTGATTTTCAAAAATATATATTTTAACGACTTTTTAATTTCATCGATTTAACTGAAGCTTTTATTTCATTATTTGGACCTAGTTCAGGAGCCTATTTAACCCAATATGTTAGAATACTATATTTTTCGTTTTATTCTTATTTTCATGGTTTTTCACCATCAGTGGCCTTCCTGGCCAGACTCTATGAGGGGCCAATGTATAACTTATACTTGGGGCACCACATCGAGAGACAAAAGGTCGCTTTTCAGGCATCATCGTCGCTGAAATTAAACAAAAAATACAGAAAAATGAAATTAACAGCATTTAATGTCGTAAAATTTTATTTGACAAATGTTACCGTACAAACCTTACAATGGAAGTCCTAAGTTCCTGTTATTTTTAGCCACCAGTGTGAGAGCATAGCTTTCCCGCGAAGGTGCCGCTGGCATTTAGTTTTGCTGATATGGTCCTGTTATCCTACAGTGTGTTTTAGGGTCATGGAGAAACAAAATACAAATTATCTAAACCCAAAGAGACTGTAAGTTTCCAGACAAGACTAGCCCAAGACCCAGGGAACTTGAGGCCTTGGATGTTAGCTAAGAATGCTAATTCGGATATGTGCGTTCCCCATTTCAGCTAGGCGACTGGCGCCAAAGGTTACAGGTTCGAGTCTCGCTCGTTCCGAACATAAAATATCAATTGTTGCGTGTCATGAAAATCTTACCTGGAACAGCAGGGGTATATTATGGGGTTCACTGAACTATTCGCCAGCCCCAACAGTAATAGCCCAAAACTAAGATCTGTCTCTATGAGAAGCATTCGACCACTGGCCATGTGAATCAAATTTGCCGTGAGAGAAAAAACAATACTTGGTGCCCAACATGTGAAAAATAGTCCCACTACAAGTATCATCATTTTGATTACCTGTGAAAGGAGAGCGACCGGACACATGACAAGCAGAACATAGCATGTGTGTATAATACCATTTTGTAAATTTTAATATCAGTGTTTTGTTTGTAGTTGAAACCATCTGCACAAAGAAGGCACTTCATGAATGGTTCTCCTTGCAAAACAAGACTGTGACCTAGAAACTCTGTGAGAATCGATTCCGGCTACATATATGGTTTGGCAATATAAGTGTTTCTCTTTAGAGCCATTTATTTCAGAGATATCTTCCATTAGAATAATTAATTACCACCCCATGACCAAAACAAACTTGAGCACCTACGTCTCTCCCCAATATAACATTATGTTTTTCTTTTCAACCATGATGAAACATGGAAATAAAAAGGGAGTTTTATGCTGAAACCGTAAGTATGCACTCTTTTCTTAAAGGAAAGATTAATACATGTATTGGAATCATGAGAATATTTTCCTCCTCCATGATAGATTTAAAGCTGCATAAAATAAAAGCCCTTGCAGGGTTCCATAAGGAGCCATTTAAAACTACTTTTGATCGATAATACCGCAGCTTCTGTTACGCGTGTCTATATGCATTTGTACTTTTATAACGTTCCAGTAAATACCATAGAAGTCGCTGATTTTATTATAAACCAAAAAATTGGAAGCCACAGTGAATATAAAAGCTAGAAGCATATTTGCTTCCGGGTATCATGAGGGACCGATGATTTTAGAATTGCAGAATGAATTAATACAGAATCCTTAGCGAATCCTGTGCAAAAGAAATCCACACACACCGATTCACTTTGTCTACAGTTTCTTGGGTAAATTGCGTGCCAGTTTGAACATTCTAGGGCAGCTCTCATAGATCAGGATAACACACACACACACACACACACACACATACATACACACACATATATATATATATATATACATACATATATATATATATATATATATATATATATATATATATATATATATATATATATATATATATATATATATATATATATATATATTCTATGTTTGAGAGCAAATGATCATTTTCTAGAGTGAAATTCAAAAGTGGTAGCTCACTGTAGATCACAAGACTTAAACATTGTTACAAGTAAATAGTGATGCGCCTGCACCATTGACGTGATGCATTGACATTAAGACAAAATCAAATGTGCGCGAGGGATGTTTGATTGTATGTCACGAGTGACGTGGAATAACTGTAAAGAACGTAAACAAACACAGCACACTAGGTCAGCGTTGAAAGTAGGCAGAGGGAAACTTTTTGCGGTAAACACCCAATTAAACATTGAATAAACAAAATCTTACATGGCTGGAGAGTGAGTTCCTATTTTTCCCTCACTCTCAGCCATGTAAGATTCTCTATTTATATTCATATTGTCACAATTGTGCAAATTGCGAGTCAGTTTGAACATTTTAAGACAGCCCTCTTAGATCAGTGTATATATAAACATAATAATACTATATATACATAATACATAAGATGCATATATACGTATATGTATGTATATATGTACAAATGTATATATATATAGATATATATATATATGTGTGTGTGTGTGTGTGTGTGTGTGTGTGTGTGTGTGTGTGTGTGTGTGTGTGTGTGTGTGTGTGTTTGCTTAAGTATTGTAAAATCACGTCCACCTTGCAGAGATTACCGAATGTGCGAGTGTCGCTCTGCAGATGTACATGTATATGGATAAGTACTGGATAGGCAGACGGTTGATTTGAAGTCACTTAAGTTTTCCTGCCACATTGAGAATACTAATATCAAAGTTAGTCATATGAAGTGCTGAGGACCATCATCGAAAGACAAGACTTACCTTGACTCTCACTTTTTTCTCTTGTGAACTGTCGTTGACAGATGCTGTTTTTAATTTGGACATTCCGTCACTGTAATAACACTTACATATACAGATAAGTATCCCCCAAAGTTTATATGTATATATATATATATATATATAAAACGTACATTTATAAGTATAAGCACAAATACAAGGGAACGTTAAAATAAACTATGATATGTGTTGAGACAAAAACATGTAACCCTTAAAGACACGATTGGTTACATTGGTTTCTTAAGCAGCACTTTATTAGGTGATGAAAGCACAAAATCCTGGCAATTTCAGTCATTTTTCGCCGACTTTCATTTGATAGTTCATTATGTTTCAATATACTCTTACAAACGCACACACACAAAAATGAAGGTTACAGGTCATTAGGGGTGTTTGTTCCTGACAGCTTGACACCAACAGCATGCATATTGAGCTGGAAATGTCAATTCTACAGGAAATTTATGGATTGTAGACTTTTTCACCTTTTTTGTGCCAACATCAATCGAAAATGTAATATCGCCTGCGCTTCCACCAGCTGCGACAAAAAAAAAAAAAAAAAAGACTTCGATTGACGAATCAAGCACAAAATTCCGGAGAAAACAGCATGGTCAAACCTTCTGACCTAAGAAATATCAATAAAAGTGCACGGGCTCTTGGACTTTATATTGATATATGTTAACAAGTGAAGATGTAATGACAATCACAAAGCTGAAAGTAATTTTTCATTCATTACCTAATGATTTTAGTGGCGCCACCAATGTGAAACTCGACCTGCATTTCTAAACCCCTCAGAGATATATATTGGTGAACTTGAAAGCTGCAGACTGTATCACGTTCACAAGCAAATGTTTATGGACGGACGAACAGACGTGAGTGATCCCATAAGCTCGGCTTCTTTTGTACAGTAGAGCTAAACAGCAAATAAAAAGTTCTACATACTTATCAGGAAAAAAAAGGAAATATGTGAGAAGAGAAAAGTGAAAATCGACCGTGTTATCTTCGTGTTATCATTACAGACGGATTGACCAGTTTCAACTGTCAACAGCATTGTAATTACAGATACTGGATTGGTTTTGAACCCATGCACACATGCCGAGGGAAAAAATCGGTCTTTAAGTATGTTATGTAATTACGTGCTGGCCTTCAACTGTGTACTATATTTCCTATATTTTTAAGGAAATTGCAAATTTTGTCAAATAAAGCGTGTGAGGAAAAAAACCTAGTATTGAGTAGCATTTGCAGACCACGATTGTGGCACTCGTTGTCCGCAACTGCAACTCAGTGGTAGATTCTCTCAGAATCTAACGTACAAATAGTATGCACGTTGTATGATAATGATTCCCTTGGATGGAAATTTCCTGATCAAACACGGGCACAGTGTTATAAAATATCAACGTATATAGTCAAATTACTTTTAGCAGAGATGTGTGTGTGTGTGTGTGTGTGTGTGTGTGTGTGTAATGCGATTTCAACTTAAATAGCTCCTTCCACATCTGCGTGTATCACCACAGGATATTGATGTAAATTTAAATACATTTACATTGTTTGTATAAACCTGTACAGTATAGCCCAGAGTTTAGCGAAAATCCATGTTAAAATACCATGTGTTTTTTTTCGCAGTGTTTGTGACAAGACGCTGTAAAGAATCTCTTATTTTGGTACAAAGGAAAGTCTGCGTCGAAGTTAGCAAGTTCTGAACCAAGTGGCTGGTCGTGCACATATTACATACCTTGTGTGGTAACCCACCATTTTTGTCGATTTTTTGATACTTTTCCATAGTGTTAAGCATATCTTGCTATATGTAAATAATAAGAAGGTCATAGGGATTATAAGTTGAACAAAGGCCCAGTACAAAAGTTTAGGCATCCACTCAGCCCATGTGGTTCTGACAATCCGCTGTGTACAATAACTACTTGTTCTTCCAAATCCCAGCTCTTTTACGAGTGTGCTCTGAAAGGATTTTATGTTTTGTCTTTTGTTTATTTGAAATTGCATTACATAGGAAGTAGATGAACACACACAGAAACAAAAACAATAAAAAATAAATAAATAAATAAATAAATAAATAAATATATAAATAAATAAATAAATAAATAAATAAATAAATAAATAAATAAATAAATAAATAAATAAATAAATAAATAAATAAATAAATAAATAAAAATACCCCCCCCAAAAAAACTAAATAAAATAAAAACCAAAAGCAAAAACAAAACAAAAAACTGCACAACCCGTCGACCATAGATAGGACTTATCAAACATAGACATTATAAGGCATAATTATGTAAATAAATTCGGGATGATGAAATATAATGGCTAGCGCCGAGATAAAATAATGGTGTAAAACATCACTTTATAGCATGTGTTACACGTACTTTTCCCCTGTAAAAAGTAACTCGAGACCTTCAGTGGACCTGCTCAGAACAAGCATTCAGAATTAAACAAAATGACCATTCTAATTAAAATCCAACAGTTCTTCATGGACAATCTCTGAGCATGAAGGGCTGCTGACCCGTTATCAGTACTCAATAAGATTATACGTAAAAATGTTATTTACCCAGAACGCATTATGTGGCCTAACTGTTTTAAGGACAAGTAAGACACCACAAATAAATCCCACTTTAATCAATCCTAGCTCAAAATATATTTGCGTTAGGATAACAAATCATATATGTGCGTAATCGTCTTTTTCCAACCTGAGTTTTGTATCGCTTTTTTGTGTGTGTTATCTTCTGTTTACGTTTATACGCTTATTTCGATCTCTTTATTTGTACTTTATTTCCTCATCCCTGGGTTTCATCAAAATATCATTATGTACGTGGGTATTTTTGATTAAAGTACCAGTTTTTCCCGGCCTGTCTTTGGTGTGCAGGACCACTGGGGTAATCCATCGCGGCACGGCCTTTAAAGGGACATCGTCTGACGATTCCCGCACTTCCCGAACATTTAAAGTCTCCCTTCATTAGAACGCAAAACAAGCAAGATAACTATAAAGTAAACAACTAAGGTTATGATATGTTAGCATGTTTGCATCTTTTCCCTGCCCATAAACTTACTTTCGGCATGCCGCCTGATTTGGCGGGGCCGCCGTGATGCCACTTTCTATTTGCCATGGGCCATTGCTACCTGTAGCCACATGACAGACTGTAAAGTATGATTGACGGGTGGCATTGTTCCGTTTGGCGGCTGAAAACCAAAAGAATGACATATGGGGGTCCGGATGTCCACATGCCTGAGTGTTTTTTGGCGTTTTTCTCATATTGCTTGAAATTTTGACAAGTTATAGAAAGGGCATTCATCTTGTAAAAACCGTTAAAATCTCAAAATCGGCCCTGCAAAGGTATTTGGTGTCTTACCTGTCCTTAAATATTCGCATGGCAGTGTTCTTGAACAGAAACCGGTGGTATTATTGCAACGCTGTGAGAAACAGACTTAGAACATTCTTAACACAGGGTCACACACACGATGCTTCTAAACTTAGACGACCTAACGTGCTCTTGAAAACGGGCAGTTGCAATAATTTAAGAGTCTTTAACATGAAGCAGGTCTTTTCTTCAAGACAAGCTCTATTCTGTTTATCGTGTAGTAACCATATTATTCTGTCCTGGATTGTCTGACACTGTCCATAATATAGAGGTTCCCCATATGAGCACTTAGAACTATCAAAAGCAAAACACTATTTCAGTTCCATTCAAGAGCATGAAAATATCATACAAAAGTTTTTCTGTGGTTCATATTCATGGCCTGTTACAAGTGTCAGGTAAGGGGATCTTATAGTCCGTGGTCCGGTGTCTTTACACTGGGTGGTGATGTTCCATGGGGCGAAACTCCGTCAATTTTGTTCACTTATTAGGCTCGAATCACTTTGGAATTTTTATGAATACTCCACCAAAGCGAAATTATGTATATCTTTAGGTTTTCACAATGACATGGAGATTCAGGCAAACACCAAAAAATTCATGTCACACATTCAGAACGATACAAGACGGGGTAATGTTAATGTTTCTATAAAAGTTTCAATACTACTATAGACTTGTACCAATTGTTACCAGCAGATCTTGACCCTTTTTGTTTGATCTGCTGGATATTTTTGAAGTTCAGGTGCATGACAAACAGACACTGACAAACTGCGGACGTTCGAGCATGTACCATGAAAATGAATCTAATACAGCTGTTCATTTGGCTGCTTTGCCCTTCTGGCAGAAAATATATAATACTAATACTAGACTGGGACTCTTAGAACCAACCCGCGAGCATCATATGTAAACACCTCTATGGAGACTGGGCGACTTGTAAGTGAAAGAAGCGAGCCAAAACCATCAGTGTTCGTCAGTAAATATAAAGTTATGTCGTGTTTCTGTGTCGCAACTGGTTCTGCCAAACGTAGGTAGTTGCAGTTGCTTCCGTATGGTTGGTACAACAGCGTGTGCCTCATTTTGCCATTTTGACTTATCAGACAACTGACAAAGCTTACCAGACTAGCTTTATTGAGGTTTATAAGTCTAAAAAGAAACACTTGATATATAAATAAATCATTGTCTTAGGCTTATGAATGCTTATAACCCGAAGAGCATTAGGTTTTTAAATTACTTTCTATTATTTCTGGGCACAATTGTGTTGAATCTTTTTACTTTACCATTTTGAAGGGGAAAGCGACAGAACTTTTCTTCTCTAAATATTCGAAATAACACAGGAACACTTTTGGCCACGTCAAGGACATAATCTGTTCAACAAATGGGTCGATCTGTAATTTTTATACTACTCACATTTTTTTAGTACACTCAAGCTCCAGAGTGGATTTCAAACGATGTAGCCTGACTTGGGCTTTACACAAAGGTATTCACTGAGTGGTACTGTTTTGATTTCGTGATTTATAATAAGTTGTTTTTTTATTGGATAATGATCGATAAGTGTACCTTCCTATGATTAGTATACAAGCACACAGATCTCTAACAAGTACACGAACCAGAACACTGAGCATTGTGAGCGTCATATATGCAAACCTACCCTGAAAAATGCAGGTGGCAGAGCGATCATAATTCCAAGAGTCCACACCAGGAAAATCATGCAGCATGAACGAAGACGGGTGTTAGATCCTAGAGAAGTCAGTGGACGACAAATTGCTATATATCTATAAAAATACACGGAAGACTTTCCTTAGAGATTTACTTTCATTGCACAAAGAATTGAGACATCAAGCACTTATACCGTACTTGCCAATTAAGGTTATTCTGGATTTCAGATTTTAATCTTTTTACTGTGCAAAATATCGTTTTTTTTTCAGTGATCAAAAGACTGATAATCACGATAAGAAGGCTGCAGGAGAGAAAACAATAGACACTTTGCTGATATTCGATTTTTGCGGAAAAAGTTTGCAATAAGAGAATTACGAACATTTTCCGACGAATGGCTGGACGATATACGTTATTTTAGTACTTCAAGTGTCACCGTCGCTTCAGTCTAGATCAGAGATGATTAAATCTGTGTTCGAACACGCACTTCTTGTTTTTCCTCAAATACTTTATTCTTTCTTTCTCTTTCTCTCTCATTCTTTCTTTCTTTTGCTATCTTTCTTTCTTTTTTTATTTTCAGTCAGTTTTTTCTGGGACACTAGTGTTACGAAAAGTACCAAATTTGGCGTGGGGATAGACCTAATAATAAAGTTCTGCATATTTTTAGAACAGTCACGTTGTTAAAAATTATGCGAATTAGGGGCAATTGAAATTTTAAAAGCTCCATATCTTCCAACCTATTACAGATAGACACTAAATGTAAAATAGTACATACTGGTTTGTGACACCTGCCATTGTAATGGAGAGTGAACAAAACTATTTTAAATTATGCTACTTGGGAGCGCTTGAAATATTTGAAAGTTGAATATCTCCAAAACTGTTATAAATGGAGGTGCCAATCAAGCTTCAATTTTGTCGTTTTGTGATATAGCCGCATCTAATAAATCATGAACCAAAGTTGGAGCATTTTGATTTGTGCAAATTAAGGGAATACGCTAAATTAAATTCTTAAATCATTTTCAATCTATGATGGATAGAGGTGTCATTTCAAATTTAATTTGTAGGTTTGTGACATACATGTAGCCGCATGCAATGAAACATGAACTGAAGTTGTAGCACTTTAATTTATGCAAATTTGGCAAATACGCACAATTTAAAACGGGAATAACGTCAAAACTATTACAGATTGAGGTTCGATTCCTACTTTAATTGATAGGTTTGTGACATGGCCTCATTCAATCAAACATGAACCCAGGACATAGCATTTGAATTTATGCAAATTTGGTGAATGCCCGAAATTTAAATGTTGAATAACTTCAAAACTATTATAGACTGATATGTCATTCAAACTTCAATTGATAGATTTGCGGGAAAGGCTGCATCCAGTGAACCATTGATTAAAGTTGTAGCAGTTTAATTTATACAAATTAGGCACAACATTTAAATCTTTGATAGCTTCAAAACTATAATAGATTGAGGTGCCTTTCCAACTTCAATTTATAGGTTTTTGACATAGCCGCATGGGAAAAATATTGTTGCAGGAGTTGAATAAATACTGAAAAGGCAATCTTTTAAAATTTTCTAGGCACACAGACTGATTTGCTGAATAGCAAGTCAAATTTTTCTAGTTGGTAATTGTGTTGGTACCAGAGACAACGACTAAGTGTGCGGGCCGCCGCAAAGGGGTGTGTACGCAGAGAAAGAAAACGATTGTTGTGAAAGCGATCATTGGCCGTGGAAATACTGTAAAGAACAAAGGTTTTCTGTTGGCGATGCAAGGCTGGTAAAGGCTTTAAACCAATGCAATAAAGAGAATCTCAAAGATGTAAAAGCCAATAATTCTAATACCAGTTGTAAACAGGACCAAGCCGAGGCTTCTCAGTAACCATCTAGTCACAACAATCGTGCTCCCAACAATCCAGGAAATAACGAAGGGAACAGTTTGGAAAATAAATACAAACACAAGGTGTTGATATGCTGTTACAACCACTCTTGGCTTACATCCTCATGATGCTGTTTAGTGTGCAAAGTGTTACAGATGAAAATGTCAAAAACGCTGTACTAGGTCGATTCACAGACGATGAAGTTATACAAGCTAAAATGCGCTATGGAACTTTTGCGATCATGAATTAATTGAGGTTGTGAAAATTAGAAAAAGAAAAAAACTGAATATCCAGAGTGGAAAGTGAGGCTCATGTGAAAGACATTACACAAGCACTAAATAAACTAGACAAAGCCAACAAAACCCCACCCATTGTCATAGATGCCCTCAGTCTGAGCAAAATACCTCGGTCTCATCGGGGAGATGTATGATACACCTCTCTGGTCTCATCCATAGGAACTGAAGTCTGAATAACATTTCAACAGCTGATAGAATGAATAAGATGAGCGATTTGAACAGATGCAAATAACGCTGGACACAGAAATATGTAAGAACATGCTCCGGAGAGACAGGGTGACGTTTAAAACGTATGCTTCGGCCACGAAGTCAAAATACAATTACTGTTCCCATAGACCCTCGAGAGTTTCTCGCAGGTTCCGTTTACGTGGTCACAGCAAAGCAGGGATTTATTTATTTACAAAGCGGATCGCAACACTCAAACCACAGATTTGCGATAATTATAATATTGCAGATGCACGGCTTGATATGCGTGATCCGCCATGTACATCGTGCCACAATACCAAACTTAAATCCTCCAAGCTTACTGTCCCTGTATCGCCGTAGCACAAATTATTATGTGACAGTTTATGCCCCGAAGGAGACAGAGTTCGCAGATTTACCCCTCCAAACGATGAGGCCACCTAGGACCGATATTAATCCTTTCACCCAAACTGTTATACTGTGCATTACTATTTAGACAACGCGGTTGCTACACCACTGGTAACATATAACAGAGCCATGGTCAGGGAGCTGGCAGATATAAGTACATTGATAAGCTATCTAAATGTAATGATATCATTCTGTTACAGGAACGCTGGCGTTTAGAAAAACAAATAGAATCAATTACTAGCCATGTTGAAGAAATGGGGGTAATTGGGGTGTCAGACATGAATGAGGAGGGACTTATCATTGGCAGACCATAAGGTACGTTGCTCAATTTTGAGGGAGAACTATATATGAACCTTAAAATAGCCCCAGTGGGAATTAAATGCAAAAGAGTATGTGGAGTTATTTGTCAGCTAAATGAGTTCAAACTATTACATGTAATTGCAAACGTATATATGCCTATAGAATATGAACATTCTAGAGAGTATGGCAATAGACTACATGAAATAAATTTCAAATTTCAGGAATTAAATATTGATAGTATTCTTATAGATAGTGACTTTACTACTGATCTGTCGTGCATTGAGTCTCTTCACACAAAGAGTCTTGTGTGTTTTGTGGAAAATGAAGGTCTGATATGTGTGTTTTGAACCGCGGAAACAATCAGGTTGACTTCTCATATGAGAGCAAAATTAATCAGAAAAGGTCAATTTAAGATCACTTTATACTGTCTGAAAATCTAGCTGTGTTGATGTCTGGATACTCCAGGATCCACGAAGGTGATGATTCATCAGCTCACTCCCGAGTTATTCTTGAGCTGGCGGTAACGAGTTTCGATACCACAATCGATAACTTAAGTATATACTTCTGCTTAGCAGATATTTCCACAAAATTGCCCGTAAAACACAATAAACTAAAAATAACAAAGTATGTATTTTTGAAAAGTACAAAAAGTGAAAAATTGTGTTTTGACATTGTCATTTGTGTCACTTGTCTTGTGTTTATACAGCAATTGCGCAAATTGAACGTACAATTTTCCTAATTTTTCAGTTTGAAATGGATCCAGCTTTTTATTTTTCTTTCCAACTTTGAACTTCTTGTGGCAAAATAAACTATAGGAAGTGAACACAAAAAGCCGGTCTCACTTTTTGCAAGTTTCTGCTTTTTTGGCTTCTAGGGCTGTTTGATGTAAGAGGGTTGATATCTCACCTTAGTATCAAAGGGCTTATTGTTTGGAGTGGAACTCTGACAGTACTCGTATCGCTAAACCGTTGTGGCATTATGTTGCTCTGGCAGAATTTAGTAATTATCGTTGTGGACTGGAATAAAATTTGAGCACAATTGAAGCTCCTTCTGCTGCTCTACGCTGTACCATGTATAAAGAACACACATCAAATAGTCAAAACTTCCATGATGAATTTATCTCTGCATGTGTCAATGCGAGCAAATCAACAATCCCTTACAGTTCTGACAAATCAAAGTAAGCGATACCAGGGTGGAGTGATTATGTTGAAAGTTACCAAAAAGATGGAATTTTTGGACACTTCACATGGAAATGTAACAACTCTCCTGGTTCAGGTCATCTTGCCAATTTTAGAAACAATACTTGCTCCAAGTACTATTGCGCCCTGCGTTTTGTCAAAAGAAATAAAGAGATGTGTAGCGCAAGTAAGTAAGCAGAATATATCATCGCAAAACCACGGATTTTTGGTCTGAAGTGAAGAAAATTAAAAACGCAAGTGCGGACAGAGCAAATAGCGTTGATGGAGTGTCAGATCCACACAATATAGATATTTTGCTGAGAAATATGCTAAACTGTATTGCTCTGTTCCATGTGATGTGGGAGAAATGGACAGGTTGAAATGATCTTGAACAGGCTATACTATCTGGTGAGTCACACAGGAAAAATGAGCGGTTAAGATAAAGAGCGGTATCATGAAATCGAACAAAAGTAAGCATGATGGTGATCTGATCTTGGCTATTACGCTGACGACATTATTAACAGCAACAATAGTTTTTTACATGTTTATATGTCTCTCTCTTTTAAAAAATGGTTGTACATGGAACTGCCCCTAAGGGGCTTATTAAATTTACGTTGCATCCAATTCCCAAAGACCAAAGAAAGCCAATAAGTGATTGTGACAAATATCGTGGCATCGCACTACTAAGTAGTATTTTTGACACCAGAGCAGCAGTTCGGTTTTAAATGCAATGTTTCAGCAACTCAATGTACATTAGTCCCCTGCGAATGTGTCAATTATTATATGTCTAATGACACTGACGTGAATATAACCTTTCTTGATGTCATCCTAAAGCGTTCTATAGGGTGGAGTTTATTAAATTGTTCTGATTACCAGAAAAAAAGTATATATCCAACCACTATGAGACTACTCCTCAATAATCATTCTAGCCACATTATTAATGTCGCAAGGGGAAATACCTTGAGTGATCTTTTTATGGTGGGGAATAGTGTAAATCAAGGGGGGTCTTTTTGGGAGTCGTCAAGCCCAGAAGTAGATAAATTACTCATTGCCATGCGCGAATCTGTACAACATATGTGGAAGTTGCCTTACGTAACTTAAAACATACTACTCTCTGATATTTTTAGCTCTCGTCCATTCTGTTTGGAGTATATATAGACGAACTAGTTTCTAGAGTTAAAAAATCAAGTTATGGATGTCACATCGGTCATATGTTTGTGGGTGCACTGGTTTTTGCTGATGACTTGGTACTACTCTCTTGCAAAATAACAGGTCTTAATAGACGAGTAGACATTAAATTTGCTCTGAGTTTGGGAAAGAATGTTATGCCTTGTTTAATCCTTCAAAGAGCAAATGGTTGTCTTTGGAGACTGATTCCTGCCAATCAATAAAAATGAATGGAAGAGTGATAGAAAACGTTGCTAAATATATACATCTAGAAAACGGTGTGGGAGCAGATTCGTTGTCATGCAAAGTACAACAATGTGTAAATAAATTGTACTCAGAAGTTTACTTTATAATGGCCCAGTTTAGACATATCTTCTCGCCAATATGTTATAAATTATTTCAATCATATGCCATCTCTTTTTACGGTGCGCAGTTCTGAGAGTACTCAAGCCCAGAGGTAGATAAATTACTCATTGCCACGTGTAAATCAATACGACATATATGGAAGTTGCCTGACGTAACTGACAACATACCACTCTCTGACATGTGTAGCCAGTCCGCTTGATGTACAGCCAAATAGACGGTTTCCAAAATTCATTCATAGACTAAATATGAGTGAAAATCAACTGTTGGGTCTGTGTCATATAATAATATATAGTGGTTCACGATCGGCTGTACGCAGATTATTTACTTATTTACTACGAACGTACAATATAAAATACAGTGATAAAATGAGAAGTATGTGCCATGTCTCACCAGAACAAAATGCAGACTCCATGGTGATTAGAGAACTTTGTGTAGTATGCGACCAAGGCATGGGCTCCAATTTAAACTATACATTGGTGGTGCAAATGATTTGGTATTTTTGTACGCGCTCACGTTTCTAAACGGAACTTGTTTATTTACCATGTATTCATTATATGAATTTGTAACTGTTGTTCCTTTTTTATTTTCGTATTCCTATCACATGTACTATGAGTACGAAATAAAGTATACATATATATATATATATATATATATATATATATATATATATATATATATATATATATATATATATATATATATATATATATATGGACAAAATAACACTCCATTTTTAATATAATGAGAGTTCCGCTGTGCGTTAAAGATTATAAAGTCCTGGTCATGCCATTAACCCCACCTTGAATTGAAGCTGACTCAGCAGCTTACCGTCCCAAACTGACCAATACCAAGGAAAGCTGTTGACCTAATCCATCTTATCTTGATAGGCATCGTCTACTGTTCTCATCCAAATCGTTTTTCATTGGTGTTGTAATTAGTCAAACACATTGAAGCAGACGACATTTAACCCCAAGCTGGTTTTGGTTGATTTAAATGGTAAAAAGATCCATAAGATCAATACTATCGTCCTTTGAAAAGAAGTTTCAGTACGTGAGTCTTGACGACCAGATTTCTTGAGCCAGGAACTAGGTTATTGACTCACTCACTCAAGAAACTGACCCGTCAAAATGTGCGGATTAATTCTTAAACCAAGGCTTTTTTACTCCAAATTTGGATACAAACGTTTTAATTTAACATCTGGCGGTCGTGGTTCGATATATTTCAATTGATGGTATTGTTAGTACCTGAATATTCATGTTTTAGCCATTGAACTATGATTCAAAGACTTCCAAGAACACAGTTTTACGAATGTGGTATGGGTTTGAGGTGTGCACAATACAGGACAAAATATATGCTGCGATGCTGTGGTATTACTTACCATATTGAGTGTGTGGTCTGTTCAGCAGTAGCCTTTATCCATTAGAAACGTCTGCGGCTGGAAACTTCAGGCAAAGCGAATATAGAGTTCCTTCACTTTTTGTGTTTCATGTGATGCAGTATGACTATAATTTGTGCAACATGTGATCAGCCTGTTTTATTTTATGCTTTATGCGATTGCGCTGCCCCACTCCAAGAAAGACCCTGCATGGCATGGCGTATAATTGGTAGTTTTTTTTATTATTTTAATGCATTATTTACGAGGTGTTCTCCCTGCCCTTGTGGGAAAGATACAAAAACACTGTTGATTAAAAACGCCTTTCCTTTTAAAGGTCACGATTGCCGATTGTGGACGCATGGGCAACCACTGAACCACGATCACACTACCCTACTCGGGCGTAGGGTTGGGAACATATTGTGTGTAAAAG